>BROE01000010.1:3664557-3825420 GCA_036571765.1 Plecoglossus altivelis | reverse complement strand
GAGTGAGAGACGAAGAGAGAGGGAGGGAGGACAGGACAGCGGAGGAGAGAGAGAGAGAGAGAGGAGGGAGACAGACAGAGAGCGAGAAGGAGAGGGAGGGAGAGGGTGGAGAGAGACACAGAGAGACAGAGTGAGAGCGAGGGGAGTCCAGGGACAATCAGTCACAAGGCATACATAAAGCATGCAGAGATAAGGTTAAACGGCATTTAAAGCACATGGTTATTAATGACCGTAACAGACCTCTCAGAGCCCCCAGGGCTTGGACACTGGAAGAGAAGGAGGCAGAGGAGAGAAAGCGAGGGAGGGGGGGGGGGTTTGGCCGAGATAAGAGCGAGTGTGTGGGAGAGCACAAAGTGATAAAGTGATGGGGAGAGGGAGAAACAGCGAATAGGGAGAGAGAGGGAAGAGAAAGAAGTGGAGAGAAGGATGGAGAGAGAGTAGGAAGAGAGAGAGAGATGGAAAGTGTGTAGCAGGATTGAAAGAGATGGAGAGAGAAAGCAGAGAGAGAGACACGAAGGCAAAAAAAGTGCGAGTGTTCTTGGGAAAGTACATGGGAGAAAGGAGACAGAGAGAATACCGAGGTACATTTGGAGCGAGGAGGAGACCGCTGAGGTTTCACCATGCTCTCACCGCATCACGCACGTCTGACTGATCACAGGATGATCAAACAATACGTACAATATATACATTAAAACTAAAAAAGAGATGATGTGCCGTCTGTTAGACGTGAACCTGTGGTTCATTTAGACAACGTTCCAACGGTAGGGGTTTTGTGTTTTTGCAACATTTAATTGCACCTTGAGGTTGAGCAGACTGTTCGATTCAACCCCCTTGCTATTAGACAAGCTAGCTTAGCTTCTAATATTATCGCTTGGAAAAAATACGTTTTTCAAATGCTCTTCCAAGTTTGAGATCCCTTTGAAGAAAATAAAAGAAGTACCAAGAGATGTACCCTCAAAATATTTGAAAGATGTTCCTCAAAGCCCAGAAGGTGCTAGCTACTGAACACACATCCTCCTACACACAGTAGCTACATGCTATAGACGCTGACCTTTCACCTCAAGACTGATCGTCTACAGTAGGACGTCAGATGGGACAAGGATGAGAGCCTGTTTTCATAGGCAATTACGGGACAGCACTGGAGGCTTCCTGTTAGCAAGGTAGCTTGTCAATAAAGTCCAATGAACACATCATAATTACGGTCTTTATTATCCTGGAGGAGACAGAACAGAAGCGCTGTAATTGGCTGTCTAACTGCCCCATATGTGCATACAGCCAATAGACGTAATTGTCCTTCTTCCTGGATTGCCGAGTTGGTTTAACAGGGTCGCATCAAACCTCCGACCGCGGACAATCAATTTCAAGGTTTTGTTATCCGTAAGTCAGCACACGCACGCACACACACACACACACACACGCACACACACACACACACACACGCACGCATACCCACATACGGATACAAGCAAGCAGGCACACAGACACACACACTCAATTTTGAAGTTGTTAGATAAAATGCCCCAGGGGTTCCAGTCTGTTACTGCAGAGAACGCTTTCATCTCTGTTGATGACGAGAACAGCAAACATACATTCACGTAACCTATCGCAGTTACTGTATTCACCATAATCCACAGTGAGGATTTGTGGAAAAGATATGATCTTTATGTGTCTCAGTGGATGATCGTGATACAATAGCAGCGATGTTTGCCTTGTTCCTGTTGAGCTCCAATGAATTTGTGTCATGTTCACCCCTTGTACTTGGCAAGAAGTTGTTTCGAATCGAGGTCTTTCCACTACAGTGACATGAAGCATCCCAACAAACATACAGCATCAGTCCTTAAACCAGGTGAAAGGGCTTATAACTCACAGGTAAAGCGCTTACTGTGATTTTTACACAAATATAAGCTGCTTAGAGACATTTGCATTATTCAACATCTTAACTTGGAGACTGATTGTGGCTTAGTTGTGTCTCTCTTTTCTCTGCACTAACAAAAGAAAAGAGCTTTGTGGAGTCATTTCCTTCTCCTCCACGACACTCTCTGCTATTTTCAATCTGTCCAAATGAATAGATTACAGAGGTAGGGACAGATTAATACTTTGATCTGCTAAAGGAATTAACCGCAATCGCGATGAGGAAAGCTGGGAAGATGAGTTGATGATTAATTGGAGGACCAGGGATATAGGAGAGCGCAGATGTGGTCTGTGTTGTTCTCTTCATCCACTATCCCTTAGATCTCAGCCTGGAACACCAAGGACACACACTCCACTGTGTGTGTACTACACGTACACACTACACGTACACACTAACACGCATTACATGCACACATACATGCACTACACAGTGCGTCCATACATCCGCGTGCAGATAAAATACATTTGCTCTTTTGCTCCCTCTCCTTTTCTTTCTCCTTCTCTCTCACGCTCTCTCCCTCTTTCTCTCTTCCTCTCTGTAGCTTGACCTGTAGCTAAAGTTAGATTCAATCAGGAACAGTAAACTTTCCCTCCTGGCTAAGGTGAGACCCAGTCTACCAACTAGGTTTCTACCTGGAGATGAAACATTGTTTTTATTTTCAAACATCAGATGTTTTTCTTCTCTTCAGCTACTAAATCCCGTTTCATCTTTCGTCCTCTAAATCGGATTTAGCTCGGTAAATCTCCGTTATGCTGTGGTCTTTGCCGGTGTCTTGATAAGTTTCAATTCTTTAGCCTCCAAGCTGGTCTGGTGAGTTATGAAAAATACTATAAGATTATTACAATAATATGAAAGATTAGTTCGCTGGTATTACTAACCAACCATTTTAATTATAGTTCACAACGCACAGAATAGAAATCTAAATGGATACAGTAGATGGAGAGCAGCCAAAGCCCTGTGGAAAGAGTCACATGATGTTGATATCTTAGGCAAAACGCGTACGCCTTCTGTCACTCCTTCACTTTGTGTGAGTGTGTGTGTGTGTGTGTGTGTGTGCACATGTGGGAGCTTAAACATTGTATTTGCTGCTCATGTCCGTGTGCGTTTGTCTGTGTCAGGTTGAAACAGACATGTATATCTGTGAATTAAATTTGTTTGCTTAACTGTGTTTATGGATACACGAGGTGCATTGCACAGTGTATGTCTGTCTATCTGTGTGGATGCTTAAATTAGTATTTGGTGTGTGTGTATGTAAGTGTGTGTACGACTGTGTGTGTGTGTGTAAGTGTGTGTTTAACTGCATGTGGGTGGCAGGACGGGTAGGTGGTAAAAACTCGTCAATCCAGTTATAATCCCATTAGAGATCCAGACTTAGATTGATGGGGCTGGAAAGCAAACACACAGCTTGGTAAGATTTAATACGCCACTGTTAAAATGACTCAAATAATTTAGGGGCTTACAAGGAATTGGGGGGTTTTGAGGCATGTGTATTAGTTATCAAGCTGTACAAATGGGGCCTCTTACGTAACGCGCAGTGTGTCGGTCTGGTTAGGCAAACTCCTTCAAAATTGAATCGTTCCGTGGACAGATCTAATTAAATCCATGAGAGAGCCAAGCGTCGCGCCTGCACAAGTCTGAGGACAGCTGTGGAGGAGTCTGCAACCGCCCGTCGCTCCTTCTCGTCTCGTCTCTCTCGGCGGAAAAACAAACCGCTCACGCGCTTTCCATCAAACGTGGCTCCGCCCTCCAGATGTTTGTTCACGTGTTCAGAGCCGCGGCAGCAAGGTTTCCGTGGAGAGCGATCTGAGTCGAGGTTCCGAGGATGGCAGGTAGCCTGTACGCAGCTCTGTGTTCCAGATGTTTCTCTCTCAGAGCCCTGAACCACAGGAGTGTGCAGGGGCTGAGTGTCTCTCGGAGCTTTGATAGCACCTGATCTCTGTCAAACTCAGAGAGTCCTAGAGTGGCTTTCTACGTGAGGATGCCTGCAACGAAGAAAGAAGAAAAAACACACTCACTGATGTCCTGTGCCCACTGAAGGCACACCCGGTCAAATTAATTGGATTCTTAGAAATAAATTGTAGCCCCGTAAGGTCATTTTAATCAATTCATGTAATTACAAATGGTGGTTTGTGGGGGGGGTGATATGTGTCATGGTAGTGGAGGTGAGTGAGTTTGTGTGTGTCTTTATTGTTGCGTATTTGTGCATGAGTCAGTTTTAATCCTACTATCACAAACCACTAGGTAAAGACCTGCCAAGGGAATGAATGAAGAAATGGCTTGATTGGCCCAGCGTGTTGTTGATCTCATTGTAGGGTTTCACACAGTACTTGGAATCCATTTGATCAAAGACTAACCACAGAGACGACCATTAGTGGATTTGGTGGTTTCAGTAGGTGCAGGTGTGTTTGTGGTGTTTGAGTGTGTGTGTTTGTGGTGTGTGAGTGTGTGTGTTTGTGGTGTGTGAGTGTGTGTGTGTGTTTGTGGTGTGTGAGTGTGTGTGTTTGTGGTGTGTGAGCGCGTGTTTGTGTTTATGCCCACTTGTGACAAAATAACCACATAATCACAAATAAAAGTAAGGCAAGCTTACCTCTTGAGATTTCAAGGATTCTCATAGCAGGAGCCTGAATGTTTATTGAAGAAAGACGAATAATAGAGTGAGATAAACAGAGAGAGAGAGACGGAGAGCGAGAGAGAGAGAGAGAGAGAGAGAGAGAGAGAGAGAGAGAGCAGGGACGATTTGTCCTTTTGAATGAGACTGAAATGGTTTCCTCTTCCTGCCTTCCCTGTCAAACCCTTCAGTTTCTGTAAGCCATCCTAACAATTCTCCCCCATCTCTCAATTTCTCCTGCATCCCTTCATCTCTGCTCCATCTCTCTTTTGGTCTATCTCACTTGCCTTTTCCCTTGCTCTCTCCTACACTCTCTCGGCACTTTTCCTCCTTCAATCTTCTCCCAAAATTTGCCATCCATCCATCCATCCATCGAGAATATCTCCATAGCTTCCATTGTTCCCCCCTCCCTCCCCTCTACACCCACCCCTCTATCCCTCCATCTTATAACAGACAGTTTGATTTCATCTCAGTCTGACTTAGTGGCAGGCCACGACAGTGCCGGAGGAGACGGAGCACTCTTCATACCTGCCTAACCCTCTGGTCCAGTCTCTCTCTCTCCACTCTACCTAACCGTTTTTCCCCCCAGACCACTAGAGCCTCCAGTTGACAGATTTATTGCCCGGGAGGGCTGAAGGTGTCTGGCTCTGCTCTCTGTGATGCATCCTCGTTGATACCTGACCGCTCTGCCAGTACCCGCCAACACAAATCCCACCATCAATAAAAGACCCAGGGAATCACACACAGACGTGGCCAAGAGACGGCCACGCTTTTTTTCCCCCCCTTTTTTTTTAACTGGCACTTTGAGGGCCGCCTAAAATGAAGCTTCTTACTGATGGTCAGTGACAAGCAGCTGTGTTGTTCGACGCTGACCTTGAGCGTTTTCATGAGCCGAGTCCTGAGCGGTGGAAGGCAAGTCTTTGCTGTGACGAAGGTACAGGAGCTTTGATGATGCTGGTGGGCAGAGTGAGATTGGATCAGTCATCAGTGGAACTAGGCGCCTTTGTTTGTTCATCACACTTTGATTAGCCAGCGACTATCATTGAAACGTTGGATTGTACTGAGATGTTATTGTTGCACTGGACTGAGACGTTGTTGGTGCACTGGACTGAAATGTTATTGTCACACTTGACTGAGATGTTATTGCTGCACCGTACTGTGATGTTATTGTTGCAGTGGATTGATATGTTCCTGTTGCACTGTACTGAGATATAATTGTTGCACGGTATTGAGATGTTATTGTTGCAGCATACTGACATGTTATAGTTGCACTGTGAGGTGTTGTTTTTTGTTCAACATTCCTGCATTCTCTTCTCTTTCTCTCCGACCTCCTGTCTCTGAGAAATGGTCCCGCTGTAGGTCATTAGCCACTGAAGCAATCTGCTGCTTGTGTTTATGACTGTCTTCTTGTATTACGCGTGTCGCCTACGTGTTGTGTGCATGTGTGTGACAGAGAGAGCGAGAGAGAAATAAATGGACAGAGAGATGGAGACAGAGAGAGGGAGACAGAGTGAGCGAGACAGAGAGAGACAGAGAGAGAGCAAGACAGAGAGAGACAGAGCGAGTAAGAGAGAGAGTGAGAGAGAGAGAAAGAAAGAGAATTAAAGAAAGAAAGAAAGAGAGAGAGAGAGAGAGAGAGAGAGAAAGAGAGAGAGAGAGAGAGAGAGAGAGAGAGAAAGAAAGAAAGAGAGAGAGAGAGAGAGAGAGAGAGAGAAAGAAAGAGAGAGAGAGAGGGCACTTGCAAGTTTGGTAGTCTTTCATTTAGTAAAGGTGTTGAAATTAAAGTCAGAATCAATTCAAACATCCATTATCAATTTCCTCTAACATCCGGTGGTTCTGTGGTTTTATCAATGCTCGTAAAAGCCACAGGTTCGCAGTAGAAATGCTGAATGAGAAAATAATTGAAGGTTTATTCACATTGAAGCCATGTACTTAGCTTTTTATTCATATTCATTATGGGCTCCCTTCTTCCCATTCCATCCCTTCGATGTTTTGTCTACCATCCTACTCCATCTCTCTCACGTCTTCTGCACACATCTTTATCTGCTTCCCCTTCTTGCCAGCTCTTCTTTCATCTTCCATGTTTTTCTTCTACTTTGCTTTTTTCCTCCTTCTCCATCTTCCCCTTATTCCTCTCCTCTTCTCCCTCCTGCTCTCTGCTGCCCGCGCCTCCTTTCTTTCCCCTCTGCCCATCATCCTCCTTCTCCCCCAACTCCTCCTCTTCATTCTCCTCCTCCGCTCCCCTCCTCCATCCTTGTCATCCATTTCTCCGTATACTTCCTCTTTATACTCCTCTCCCTCCACTTACCTCACTTTCTCCCTTATCCTCCCCCTCCTCTTCCTCCCCCTCCCCCTCTCCTGCCTCCCCCTCTTCCTCCCCTTCCTCCCACTCGTACGCTGGTTGAGTGTCCTTCACATTGAACCCTGCTACAGAGACAATCAATAGAGGTTGTTGAGAGGGAGCCAGGGCCTGAATGAAACACTGAAAGATGTCACCTTACATCGAATGTGTGTGCACGTTAAACTGTGCGTGTGTGTGTATGTGTGTGTGTGTAGAAACAGTAATTGTGCGTATGTGGGCTTGTGTGTGCGTTGCCGGAGACAGACCCTGAACATCTTGTGTTCTTCTGTGTGCACCCGGGTAAGCATGAGAGCAAGCATCTTGGCTGGCCTCAGATTGCTCTTTCTCTGTACGAAGCAAACAATTTTGCCTCCCACAATGGTGAAGCATGCAGAAGCATTGTGTTTCAAGGCCACAAGGAGTGCATACTAAGCACACTTTGACATTGAATTGTAAATAAATGCAGATTTGTGCAACAGACAAGTGTCAGGATTCAGGGACTTGACAGACAGACAGACAGACAGACAGACATACACCTCTTCCTACTCTTCTCTCCTCCTCCTCTCCTCTGCTCTCCTCCACATCTGCTCTCCTCTGCACTTATCTCCTCCTCCTCTCCTCGGCTCTCCTCCTCTCCTCTCCTTCGCCGTCCCCCCTCCTCCTCTGCTCTCCTCTCATCCTTTACCCTCCTTTCCTGCTCTGCCCTCCTCCTCCTTCTCCTCCTCTGCTCTGCCAGAAGGATTCACCACTTTTAGTCCTAATTGAAAACAAACAGATCACCAGGGGCCAACGCACAAATGTGATGGGCTGGAAAGTCCAGCCGCTGCTATCACGGACGCTTAATCTGCCTGCACTCTGGATCTGCCGCCAGATTAATTAACCTAATTAGACTGGAGGAAAAACATACGGGAGTAAACTCCAGCCTCACTAGTGCATATCAAGCGGTGAATAATTATTTGTGCTGATTAGAAACTTCAAGGCTTCCTCTGAGATGAAAACGCAGTCTGTGGTTCCTCAGCTGGTCCACATCATCATGCTTGTGCTCCACGAGGACAGAGAGAGAGAGAGAGAGAGAGAGAGAGAGAGAGAGAGAGAGAGAAAGCCCAGCTCAGCGGCGACAACTTTCACATTTCAATTCACACACCGTCTCGTTTCATTCACATGTTCGAAACATTGCGAAAGGCACACTCGCTCGTGGGCGCGCACACACTCACACGCACAACCTTAAGTTCAGCTACTTTCACAATTTAACCAGCCGGGGGCAAGTCAACCACCGAAGCAGTTTTATCGTGAGCACAGCGCAATATATTCGAGTTTAATTTGCTCCTTTGAGAGCACATTGTCTCCATGGTCACCAAAGTAATGAACGTACCTTTAAACCATCATGTTTTATATCAAGCCTCTGATTCTAAGATTCTCTGTTTGCCCCCAGGGAACACATAGCCTGAGTGTGGAGAAGTCTGTGTCCAGTTTATAGGAATCCTTCACTAATAAGTGAGATTCCTATTTGAGGGAAGAAGGGGAGAGAGGGACTTGTGTCTGCACTCTCCTTCATGGGCCGAACAGACATTAATCCAGATCCATGCCTTTCTGCTCATCTTCTCTCATGGCATCATTACCATGTTAAATAATTCAACAGCTTGTTTCGGTCACACATTATTTATGACCTCTCTGCTCTTTCTCTCTCCCCCTCTTTCTTTCTTTCTTTCTTTCTTTCTCTCTCCGTCTCTCTCTCTCCCCCCTCTCTCTCTCCCTCTCTCTTCTCTTTCCCCCTCTCTCGCTCTTTCTCTCTCTCTCTCTCTCTCTCTCTCTGCAGTAAGAGATAGCTGATAATGCAATCACACTTCAAATTCACACATGCACAGGAAGCAGCAGCTGCCCCGCTCACACAAGAACACACCAACACACACACATATTAATTCAATCCACATTGTGAGCTGAGATCCATCCGAGTCATGATAACCATGATTTATATGTTCAATCTCTGTGCTGTTTCACAGTGACTGTGTGCAAAGATAATTGTTGCTATGGTTGTTGTGTTATCCAACAGCAGGCTAGCTGAATACTAATGGACAGTTCAGACAAGGGCTTTACGCTCTGACATTTTTTATGTATTTGGGGTTTACGAAAACTTTTTGATTAATGTCACACATTGTCAGAACTGTGAGATGAGAAGGCCTGCGGAAGATGAGCCGATCTAGAACACGTTCAAGAGCCGTTCAAAAACGAATTCGGACGTCTGTCATTGACAGAATCCATTAGAATCAGTCATTCCTGTACACAGAGCCCCGAACAGCAGACAAGGCCAAGAATGTTTCGTAAACAAAACACCACCTTAAATTTGGCTCTGGGATTTCCTTCAGAGGAGTTCACCCTTCCAAGCTATGCATGATCCTCTAGTGTCCATTCACATCTAGCGATAAAACCCAAGACGCAAGTATGATTCATGGCTTCTCTGTGACAGGCGACAGAGACGGGTTCTGTCACGCCAGTAAATTCACGTGTCAATACTGAGAACTAGAGTGGTTGGTATGGAGATGGAGATGGTAATAAAAAACATGCCAACTTACAAAGTCATATTAATAAATCTGACATTAATCCCAGGCACCGTTGTGGAGGGTTCTGTATTTATGGTCATCGTGAGAGTGTGTGAGGCCCTTTCCAACAGGAACCATGTTGTTCGTCCATATTACATACTGTTTCTGTGTGTGTGTGTGTGTGTGTGTGTGTGTGAGTGTGCGTATGTGCATGTGAGAGTGTACGTGTGTGTGCATGTGAGAGCGTGTGTATGTGTGTGTGGGAGAGTGTGTGCGCGTGCGAGTGAGAGAGCGTGTGTATGTGTGTGAGAGTGTGTACATGTGTGAGAGAGTATGTCTGTGTGTGTGTGTGTGTGTGTGTGAGTGTGGGAGGGAGATGCAGAGATGTCCTTGTATATGTCACAGCTTGAGCATTATGTGTCATGTGTCCATGGGGAGAGGACTGTGACGTGGCACGTAGCACGCTGCGTCTAAGGAGGACAAGTCAGCCATAGAATGAGGAAGGAACAGAGCTATTTCATGGATGGATGCCTCCACCTCCACACCTCCACCCTCACACACATACACCTCCGCCTTCGCATACACACACACACACCTTCACAAACACACCACCACCTTCACACACATACACCTCCACCTTTGCATACACACACACTCCTTCACATACACGCCCCCACCTTCAGAGACAAACGCGCAAACACTTCTATCTTCATATTCACACGACACATCCACCTACTCATACCTCCAACTTCACAAACACAACAAATGGAGTTTCTGATGACTTGCGTGGTTTGACCCTGGAAAACAACCACACCACGATCGATGAAGGCCAAGCACCTGCACTGTGTCCTCATAAAGCAATGAACAGCATCCAGTGTCTAAAGAATGGAACAACTACGCTGCCAACGTGCCAGACTGGATGGATAAATGCGACACTGTCACACAAAACCCGCCCCCAAAATCTATACTCGAGCGCATATGCATTATGTTAGGATTCGTTCTCAGTGAATAACTTCCGTTCTGACAAACGGTAGAGTCAAGACGTGATTATATTTGAGATGATGGAATTTCAACTGGGAGTGAACAAGAACTGAAACAGAGACACAAAAATCTTAAAATGAAAACATCTGGAACATTCTAAAGAGAACAACCTGCAGCATGGCTAGGTGCCGATGTATTGTGTTCTAGTTCTGGAGTTCTGGACCAGGGCAGGCAAACAGGCAACACTCAAACATACTTAATAATTTAGTATTTGTCTAGAGGCTGTTTCTCCTGCTTCTCTGCCCTATCTGTTCAGCGTCGGTTTAATGTCTCTCTCTCTCCATCTCTGTCTCCATGTCTTCCTTTCTCCTCCTCTCTCTCCATGTCTCCCTCTCTCACTCTTCCTCTGTCCTCCTCTTTCTCCATGTATCCCTCTCTCCACCCCTCTATCTCCCTCCCTCTCTTTCTCCATGTCTCCCTCTCTCCCCCTCTCTCTGTCCCCCTCCCTCTCTCACTCCATGTCTTCCTCTCTCCATGTCTCCCTCTCTCCCCCTCTCTCTGTCTCCCTCCCTCTCTCACTCCATGTCTCTCTCGCTCTCTCTCCATGCCTCCCTCTCTCCCCTCTCTCTGTCTCCCTCCCTCCCTCTCTCACTCCATGTCTTCCTCTCTCCATGTCTCCCTCTCTCCCCGTCTCTCCGTCTCCCTCCCTCTCTCACTCCATGTCTCTCTCGCTCTCTCTCCATGTCTCCCTCTCTCCCCCTCCCTCTCTCACTCCATGTCTTCCTCTCTCCCTCTCCCTCTCCCTCTCTCCATGTTTCTCTCCCCCGCTCTCTTTCTCCATGTCTGTCTGGCTGATTACTCTTAATGTGTGATTCTCTTCATCTCCTCCTCCTTCAATTTCTCTCTCCGTCTCGCTCATTCTCCATCTCGAGCAGTGAGCCTGGATAATTATCTTATCCAATGATCTAACCCAGAACCTAACAATATGATCTCGAACACTGATAGTCCAGAGACACCGCTTACAATGGTCCATTCTCTAATATTCCTTATTCCGATTCCACATCACCCGCCACGTTCATTCGGTGACCTCTGGCTCAGCCTGACGCTATCCTGCAGTGGGAGGCAAACCACTTGCTACTTCCTACTTCCTGTTTCCTGTTTCCTGACCTCTGGATGACATTCAAACCCTCCAGTCATCCTGCAGTTTCGACCCAGTGTGTTTCAAACCTGTTTGGTTGAGGTGGCAGGAAGTTAACTGACTTGCCCCCCGAGACAAAAACTTATGTCATTGCAGCTGCTATAGAATGAAGGAAAGGGATTGTTCCTCTTCACACCTCAAGGGGAAAAGAATTAGCTTCCATTTTCTCTCACCCCAGAGTGGTGGAGACACACACACTGTAATTGATAGCCCCAAGAACCCCTGCCTTATTACTCTGATGGTTTCATAAAAAGGAGAATATTAGTATTTGGTTATGAAATTCAAATAAGCTGATGCAATATAAATGGACGATATTGATAAAGGAGCATAATTGACCAGAGCTTGCTAGTGAAAAGCCAAGGATAACCTTGGATTAAAATTGGGGAATTTGAATAATGCATCCATTTTTCCAAAAGGAGAGATTTGAGAGATTGGATCAGAACAAGAGTAGCCAGGGCTGCCTTTTTTAAAGTAGCGATTTAATGTATTTAGTTTGATAGTCTCAACTCTTCCAAGTCTCTTTTCCTTCTGGCTAGTACATCTTCCCCATCATTCATCTTGCAGAGAGCTAAAGACCTTTTACTCTTTTTTTTGGCAAGGATATTTCACTTATCTGTCAGTGTGAATCAAATGTGTAAAACATTTAAACAGCAACACATTACATTAAAGGTCACGTTAACTATCATGTAACTCTCCATTAAGGCCTGTGGTCAAACTTTTGTAGTTACAGGGTTCTGCTATGTTGTCAATGCGCTACGGGGGGCCAGAATGAGGGAAGGTTGTAAAAGGGTGTAAAGTGTACTGCAGTGTCTTGGCCAACACTTGCTAATTATTTAACATAAATGTGAAGTGTTACACACACTGAGAAGTCTGCTACACTTACACAGTTATCCACTGCTAATACGTTAGCATTATCTGTGAATCCAGGCCTACGTACTTAGCACACACCCAAAGCCAAATGGCAAACTACTGTTTGAGGTTACAATTACAGTTTAGCCCATGGTAAATGTCAGCTTTCTTGGAATAAACCATGAGAAGCCCTCTGAAGAGCTTAGCAAGCCCTTAGTCCATTCTGTATTAAACATTAGCGTGGACGTGAGGCGGTTAGCTATCAGCGCTTGTTAGCATTTGGCTACAACACATGCAGCCTAGTGTTATTTTGACCTATCACGCTTGCAGTTTTATCAAGATCACAATTAATTGAAAGACCTTTTTTAATACGACGGAGTAAAAAAAAGAGACAAGAGAAATAATTGTATAAAAGTGATTACAAATGAAGCCTATCTCAAACCCAGATGCAGGCTGTTCTCCAGTCCACTCGTTTGCCTTCTTTCGGGTTTAACAGGTCGATAGAAAGATATGTTTTGAAAATGTAATTATTTGTGGAGTATGCCCCACTAGAGAGTTCTCTTATCTACGAAAGCTGCTGCATTCTGCATTATGTGGATTTTCCTGGTAAAAATCGTCAATTGTCCTCACAACGTAATTCTCCCAGTCGCATTTCTTTTGTTTTTTCGTTTTTTTGGGGTGGGGGGGGGATGGGGGATATTGAAGGTGACTTCTTGAATTGATGTCTGAATGGGATGTTTGTAATAAATCGCTTCAGAATTGTGTGTCTTCTCTTGTTTCGACATCTATCGTCTCTTGCTTGTGTTGAGGAAACATCTATCAGCATGGGAGAAGGGTGTGTGTTGGTGCGCGTGGGTGTGTGTTGGTGCGCGTGGGTGTGTGTGTGTTTGTGGGTGTTCTTGGGCGTGTGTGTTTGGACCAGGGGTTGATGCCGATGCAACTCACTGGGAGAGCAATGCGGTTCTATGCTGTCTTAATGACACTGGATATTAGTTAGCTCCAACAAAGATCTGGGTGACGCAGTTTCTCATTAATCCTCCGAAGGAATCGAGCAAAACTCAAATTAATACCAGAACAAGCCCAGAATCCAAGCGCTTTCTTTATACCTGTTCTGGTATTATTTAAATGTGTTCAATCAGCTGTGGTAAACACATATTTAGTTGTGCTTTAAGTTATTTATCTCCATTGCTAAAGCCAGGATATGACCCGACATCAACACAAGCTCATGAATTTAATTCACCAGAAAAGATACCCTTCAAATGAAACACATTTTTGTGTTGCTCTTTCTACAAGTATTTTACAGAGGGCTTCAAGGATGCCCAGAGGTCATCACCTATGACCAACCCAAACCCTCAAGCAAGACATGGAAAGACTTCCTGTCAGAACAAATGAAAGCTACCTTGGGAGAAGCATATCGGTGAAGTATTCGCTCCTCCGCAGATGGTTGGTGATACAGAGAGGAACGGATCCTTGACTGGATACTATTATGCAGTGAGGAGGCTAGAAGTGCAAATTCTTAAGGGGACGGATTGCGAAATCACAAAGATTTAGAGATCTGAGTTCATAGATCATTTGCTGTGTCAAAAGCACAGTGCCCTTGCTAAAGGTGTTTGCAGGAATGAAAAAAAGGAAAAACAATCCATTGTAGGCAAGATCACTGACAGTCCATCAATAATTTCTCAATCACTGTGTCATATTCAATTTCCTCTCCTATGTGGCAACTGTGTGATTTACCAGGGCTCATGAATTCACTAGAACACTAGAAAAACAGGTATGGTTACATACAGCCAATGATATCGCTTTTTTTACCTTGGTTGGTTGACTTTAATGTGGGATTTTGGTTTGTCTGTCTTGAATGGCGTGTATCAAATTGTGAAAAGAACAGATGTTGTGTCGACAGTGATTACAGGAACAGCGAAGAATATCTGTTCTGAGAAAAACTTGTAATTCATGTGAAATAAAACAAAGGGTTGACCTTTCAAAGGAATCGGATTTTGATTTTTTAAAATAACTACAGCTAAACATAGCCTTCAGGCTAAAACTTCTTTCTCAACGAAAATGTCTTTTTCAGGATAGTGAAGTGAATACATTATTTTTTTTCAAAAATCTCTCAAGTTATTTTATCGTCTGCTGTGGTGGGCTGGAGATATAGTGCTTCTCATCTGATTATTATCACAGTTTGTGCAATTTAATTAACTGTGTAATGGCAGCATTCATCTTCCTGAGACATTTTTCATATTTATTTTCTGGTCAAATTTAATTAGTGATCATTTATTTGCATTAAAAAAGAGTTATGCCAACAAGTTTATCTTTTTTTCCAAAACAGTGCTGACATGGAATTATTTTCCGTTTTGTGTACTAATTGAGACCAATAAATAGCACTGTGTTTGTGTGGAGGAAGAAAACAGTAACACTAGGAAACTGCTGTTAGGGGTAGACTGTGGGTTGACAGTCTCCAGTCTTTGCTCTCCAGTCTCTACTGTCCAGTCTTTAGTGTCCAGTTTCATGTCTTCAGTCTCCAGCCATCTGTCTTCAGACTTCTGTCTCCAGTCTCCTGTCACTAGTCTCCAGACTCCTGTCTCTAGTCTCCAGTTTCCTGTCTCTAGTCTCCAGTTTCCTGTCTCCAGTCTCCTGTCTCTTGTCTCCAGTTTCCTGTCTCCAGTTTCCTGTCTCTTGTCTCCAGTTTCCTGTCTCCAGTCTCCAGTTTCCTGTCTCCAGTTTCCTGTCTCCAGTCTCTAGTCTCTAATATTCAGTCTTTAGTCACCAGTCTTCTGTCTTCAGTCCATCTATAAAGACCCTCCCAGCCTTCCCTTAGTTCTCTATTTAACATAAAACAACCTGCAACAGTCCCCCTTGCAGACGCTCTAAACACTCTTCTACTGAAGCACACAATAACATGCTTCTTATACACAATACTCAAATATTTATCAGCGCAGTCACCTTTGAGGACAAGATAGTTTTTGGAGCCAGAGGCAATAGACTGAGGTATTTTCAGTCGTTCATTGAGTCAGAGAGCTGTAGGTGCCTTGATATGGAAGTACGTCTGCAGCCTTTATCTTATGGTCTCCATTTTTCATGACCCGTATAATTGCCTCTGGCTGATTTATAAAATATTTCAGCTCCATACATCTCTCCTGACATCGGTATGAGTTCCATGGCTTTCTCAGTTCTGTTAATCAACGAACGATAACGAATGAAATTATTCATTACAGGATTCGTTTAGATGCACATTTCATTTGGATAAAAACATCTTGACGTATTCATGGACACGTAGACTCCATAAAGTGTACATGTCTGTTTGTATTTTCCACAAGAGCTTTTTTACATGAGCTTAATATTCATGAATGCGTCAGTGATATTTTTGGTGGATATAAATTGTGCCTCTAAATGAATCAGTCTACACACTTCATATGGAAGCAGCAATGCCGAATTGGTGTTATGTTGTTCACAGCAACACACACACACACTGACAGACTCGCACCCGCGCGCGCACAGACATACGCGCGCACACAGACATACGCGCACAAACACACATATCCACACGTACACAAACACTTACAATCCCCTCCCATCAATCAGACCTATTTTCCATAGTGTTCATCTCTCCGAGGGAGCGATTAGGTTCTGGAGTCGACAGAATGCCCTGTGATGGTGGTATCTATGGAAAGTGCTTGAGTTCCCTCTTCTGCCTTGCAGTCAGCATGTGAAGAGCAGAGCGCAGCCTCTCTGGTGCTGCGCTCCAGTTTGTCCTAATTACAGCCTATTAGCTGTACCTCAGACCCGTGAGTCACTGAGCCAAAATAACCCACAATGCATTGTTAAACAGACGGCAGTTTATGGCAAGCAGAGAGACAGACGTCAGGGGTCCTCTGATTGGTCACGTATAAGATGAAAATGGGTTATCCATTAGTTAGCGGAGTTTCCTGGCAAGTTAGACGTGGAAAACAAGCTCAGTCGCTATATTGCGTGTGTGTTTCTGTGTGTGTGTGTCTCCGTGTGTGTTTGTGTGTGTCTGACACAAAGAGAGAGAGAGAAAGGCAGACCAAGAGAGGGAGCAAGAGAGAGCGAGACAGAGAGAAGCAGGGAGGAGGGAGTGAAAGAGAAAGACTGATAGAGCGAGATGGAGAAAGAGGACGAACAAGAGACCGAGAGAGTAAGCGACGGCGAGAGAAAGTGAGGGAGAAAGAGAGAGAGGGAGCGAGAGCGAGCATGCGTGTGCATGTGTTGGAGGCTGCTGTGGTTTGGCGTGCGGCCAGGTGGGAGGCAGAACAGAGGAGGAGGAAAGAAGAGGACAAAGCAAACACAATGCAGGCAGCGGAGAGCATCGCAAATCTGGAGTGACATCAGGTCAGAGATTTCTAGATACACACACACGCACACAAACGCACAACCCTCCACACACACACACACACACACACACGCATACAAACAGACACCCCTCCGCACACGCACGAACACAGATATACACAATACACACATACACCCCCTCAACTCCCATATACACACAGAGAAGCAATGTTGTGATGCACACCCTTTGATCTGGTTCCATCTCATTATTTGAAGTAGACAACACAGTTGTCAGTCAGTTCCAGCCTCGACAGCACTGAGGCAAACATCGCATCAAGGATTCGGTTTGGAACCTGCTCTCATTTTGGAACCAGGTCTCGCTTCGGAACCAGGTCTCAGCCCTTGGAACCCTCCGCACCGGGGAAGGGTTCCATGGGAGGACATCCTGGTACTGAAGCAGGATGTCAAAAGCTCCGTACCTGCCAGCAGGGACACCCTCACCAGAGGGTGTGCAGGTGTGCTTGGATGAAACCTCCTCACCTAGGAGTCAGGCTCGGTACGCTGAAAAACAACTAATCAGAAACCACACTGCGGTAGAGTGACCTCACAATAGTCTAGGAGGATACCTGCCTTCACAACAGTACGCGGCGTTTTCTTATCTTTCAGGAAGTATCCGCGATAGTCGACCTTTACAATAGACTCTGTGCTCTGTGGTCGGGACATATGGTCCAAATAACCAGATGGTCCAAATCTGCTCATCTGCTTGCAGCAGCAGCCTGCCGTATCATTGTTAAGACTTTAAAGAACATAATGGCTTCCAATTAAAAAGAGCTAGCTAGCTAAGACACTGGGGAAGGGGACACTTGGAGGGACTTAGAAAGAAGGGGAGTCCAAAGCTAGCTGCTTTTCTCTCTGTTGCATAAGCACACACACACGCACACACACTCTTGCAAGCGCGCACACACACACACACTGAACCAAATGCAGTACATCGCCCACCTAAGCTTGAGTACATACAAAGCCTGTTTTGACAGTAATCCGACATGTATGCGACGCATTCGCTAATGATATGAGTGAACGACTCTTGCAATGTATTTCATAAGATCTTCAACTTGACCCTTTGTAAAGCTTTGAAATACGTGAAGACTGGGAAACATACAGTAGAAAAACGGAAAGCGGGACTATATCAACAAGATACAGAACAAACTGCAAAAAGGAAAACTAAAGACGCTTGATGGAGCTTTTTACTCAGAGTGAAGAGTTATAAAGAAAGTGTGAAAATAAAAATACGAACCGCTGTTTCACGATGCGAACTTGTTGTGTACAGAGCCACTAGTTACGTTTATAAATGGCTTATGACGATGTATTTTAATGATGTGCTTAATGAGGTGTTTAAAGATTTTTTCTTTACAACGTCAAATCCATAACAGAGCTTCTACAATCAATACTTTGCCAAACAAAAATAAACAACGATTCATGCATCAACCTTGCACATACATTACAGAGGATGAAGTCGAACAGGAAGTAAACTTCACAGACATGTACTAGCGTCTTATCGCTGCCTTGTACTTATCTCCCTGGTACTTGTATCCAAAGCAACGTACAGGAGGGACTTTGAAGCTCTGACCTCTTGATCTGCCGCCGTCGCATGTTCTAAGGCAGAACGGGCCTATCCTGGTCCTCGTGGGCCACTGTCCTGAAGGTTTTAGATGTTTCCCTTCTCCAGCACACCTGATTCTGATGAATGGTCATTATCAGGCTTCCACAGAGCTTGATAACGACCCTGTCATTTGAGTCAGGTGCTCTAGAGCAGGAAAGCATCTAAAAAAGTGCAGAGTTACAATGTCTTCATCCCCCACATCAACGGGGTTATCAGGTCATGCGTGAGCTGGAGTTCAGTACTCTGTAGGTGTACGAGAGCAGGCGATTCAGACGGACTCTCTGCTGCGTTAACAGCAGCAGGGGCTGGAAGCGCTGAGGCAGGGACGTGGTGTAAACACAAAGAGGATCACAATACTGTTGGGCGTTGGCTCCTGGCTCAGTGAGGACGTGCAGCCCTCAGCGAGGACGTGCAGCCCTCAGCGAGGACGTGCAGCCCTCACCGAGGACGTGCAGCCCTCACCGAGGACGTGCAGCCCTCACCGAGGACGTGCAGCCCTCAGCGACACGTTGGAAAGACTCCATGGTATCTTGACATGGGTTTTTTTTTTGGGGGGGGGGGGTTGATTTTGGATATACGTTCAAAATGTTTACAATTTGTTTGCGTTAAAAAAAAAACTTGCAAACGTTCCCTCGAGATAATACAATAATAATAACAATAATCACGATGTGATTTGAGCTATCCCAACCTGTGGTTGAGTGATCCACCCCAATCACACACACATATACCCCTCCAACCCCACCACCCTAACCACACACACTCATATACCCCTCCACCCCCACCTCCACCCCAATCACACACATACATATACCCACCCCAACCACACACCAGCGGATGCCTTCCTGGCTCCTGGAGGGAGACTGTCTGTGCTTCAGACACAATCCCAGAAGGCGTGGGGGAGGAACCATACATGTCCGCCCTTCCTCCTTCGCTCCCCCACACCGCACCAAATCTCTCTTCTTTCTCTGTTTCTCATACTTCTTCTGCGCATCACCTCCCCCTGACCCATCTGTCTCTTCTAACCACAGTTGGGTGGCAACCTGCAGTCTCAGAGCGTCATCGATAGGTAGGGGGGTGGGTGGCAGAGGGAACTGGGGGTCGGGGGAAGGCAAAGGGGATTGGGGAGGTGGGTAGAGGGGACTTGGGGTCGGGGGGGTGGGGGGTAAGGACTTGGGGCCAGGAGGGGCTGAGGGAACTGGGGGTCGGGGGAAGGCAAAGGGGATTGGGGGACGGGTGGGCTGAGGGAACTGGGGGTCGGGGGAAGGCAAAGGGGATTGGGGCACGGGTGGGCTGAGGGAACTGGGGGTCGGGGGAAGGCAAAGGGGACTGGGGGACGGGGGGCCAGAGGGGACTGGGGTCGGGGGGGTGATGTGTTGTGAATTTGTGGTGCGTAGAGGGATACCGTTGCGGCATGGATGTGGGTCTGAGGGGATACTTGGGTCGGGGTGGAGGCAATAGGGGGGACTGGGGGACGGGGGGGCAGAGGGGACTGGGGTGTGTCGGGTGGGGGTGTGTGTGTGTCTATCAAAGTGCGGTCAGGTTCATAAAACACTGCATCCCTCCAGGGCTGCAGAAGCCCACAAAACTAAACAAGGCATTTTAGAAGGTCAATCTTGGGAGTTGAGGCCTATCACCACATACCATGAGCCCACGGCAACCTGCCTGAGCTCTGCGTCAATCCACAGCACTCCACTTGATAAACAAGCCCAATGTCGTCTCTTCCAGCTGCTTGCCTCTTCTAGCCAGACCCAAGAAAACCAGCTTTGAGACTCTTTTGCCTTCATCTTTTCACTTCCCCCGGCTGCAGCCGTTTGGCTTGGACGTGGCGGGGACGGAGTCGCAGCAGAACATACTCTACATTAAATGATCGGCTGATTTATAATACCTGATGAAGGCCAACAAGCCAATGTAGTAGAGTGAACCGTCGCTTACAGGGCGTCAACGTTCGGGGGGGTGGGGGGTAGAGGGGACTGTGGTTCAGGAAGATGCTGAACTCAAAACAAACCATTCCTGTCAGTCATCTTAGGTTGTTGACTGCCAAAATCCAGGTCTCAGATTACAGCGTTCAGTCGTTAAAATCGACGTGTTTTGCACGTGGAACGCTTCTCTGTGTGTTATAAGTGTGCAACATAAACTCAGATAAGCGCACTTGAACGGAAATGCTTTGTCCTTGATATGGAAAGACATCCAAAGTGTGGCATCGCTGCCCTATTTAGACTAAATCAATAGTTGTTTCGCTTAATTATGCAGGAAGCATTCAGAGATACTTTCTCTTGCCTGTGAGCCCCTTAACCTTGCAAGGCTGCCAAAATCCCCCCCTTTGCTGAAACACTGGAATCAGCAGTGTGCCGTTCATCACATATCTCTGGTCAAATCATAGCAAAGTTTTTTGCTGAGTTTTTACTTGTTGTGATCTACCCACCCCATCACCATCACCACCAGCAACCGCCAACACAAACAAACACATTCTAAACTATCTTTCCAGGGGGCATGTTTATTTCAGTTAAAACTCCCAGCAAGTGGATGTTCACTCAGGGGAAAGAGAATGTGTGGAAGATTGAAGCTCAACAGTTTATTGTATGGTCCCTGTTGAAGAGCTAACCTAGGAGACTGCATAATACAGGGCCTGAAGTCTACAATCAGCCGCAAGCCTCATTCAGTTGTCTTGGTAACACTATACATTAAAGTTCTATTAATTCCGTGTAATTATGAATCCATGAAATCCCTATTATAAAACATCGCAGGAACTCAGGGTTTCCATGTCATCAAATGGTGTGTAGAATTGTTCCAGAAGTGGTACAAAGCACAGTATATAAACAGTATGTACAGGAGTAGTTAAATGTTGTGTATTTAAAGTAACCTCAGTGTAATGTGTTGCTATAAACTCGGATGGTAATGAATGCAACCTTAATGTAAAGCGTTACGGTGTACTTCCATTGTAGTAAGCGTAACATCAAAGAGCATTGTTGTCGTAATCCTAACTCTTTAGCGCTAGTGTACTTCAATCACTGCTTTTTAAATTTGTGTTCTTTTTTATTTCAAATTGTCAATAGTTTGGTTGAATGCGGAGAGAGATACCGCTGCTAAGGTGATACGTCTATCTTTTAATAACTTCGGTCCCGGCTGACTTGTTGATGCGCTCTGTGGCTGAAAGCAAACAGCTTATATTCAATGCAGGTCTCCGTGTACTGTGCTTTTTCAACTTAATTATGACGTCTACTTTTCCTTCCACTCACGTGACCATCAGAACAATATGTAAAACTAAGAACTGGTACGCTGGTTCATTAATATAAAGTGTATGTAACTATATGATTCAAGGACTGGTGAGGTATGGCTTTATACTAAAATGTGATTCTTTGTTCAAAACTTTCAATAATATCTTTGGCATAAATCGGCTTCCTGACAGATTTTGCACTATATTCCCACATGGGCTAATTTAGAGTTGTAAATTAACATTGTAACACTATTACGGCAGAGTCGTGATTTGTTTGTTTATTGTGAAATAGGTGCATCGTTCTACCAGCTGTGTGTGTGTGTGAGTGTGTGTGTGTGTGTACTTGTGCTTGCGTGCAGGACCTCAAAGTAATGAAAAAACACACAAAAACGAACGGATAACAACAAAGCGGGAATCTGTGTTCACCATTAACATCTATTTAAAATGGAAATCTCTCCGCCTGGGACCTGTGAAGTACTTGGACTACATTAATGCAGTGCAATTAGCATGAAACACTTCAGGATGCTTGCTTGTGTAGAGAAACCATCTAATAGTCTAGTTAACGATTCCAAGTTTTTAGAACCACACGCAAAAAAAAACCCTTCGCTTCACCTTCGCTTAACCATTCACTGCCGACATCACTCTCCAGACCAACGAGCCGTAATGCCCGTTCACACAAAGCACGATGACAAGATCGAGAACTTTGATAAGATGAATTCTGTCAGAAGGTAGGCCGGAAGGACGCATGACAATTGAAAAGGGTTTATTCGGTTTATTAATGCGAGCTCGGATCATGTGACCTATCCCAATGACGTGCTACACACAAAGAGTACATGAGTGAAGAGGCACACGAGTGAAACACGTTGCGTCCAAAGCATTCTTATATACTACACAGACTGAGTCAAATATAGTGAGTACAGAACGCTTCCTTTTACGGTCGCCATGGTCAACAACTCGGACAGAGACAGCTGAGAGAGTCGGAACATACAACAGACTTTGTATCCTGGTTATTTGCTATCTCTTGGACTCTGACCTCTATATTCCTCTGTACAAGGACCGCATTATCCTCTGTTAGGTTCACAGCAACCTTAACAATAAGCTTCTCACAATGTTGTCTTCCATTTTGAGGGACTGCTCAGGAAATCATTCCAACTGTCCTTGCACAAACATAGGAAACGTTGACACACATGGATACAATTGAAAAGTCACATGAGAAGAAGACACATGGAATTTCAGTAGCATAGTAGAGTACAGTCAAGTACAGTAGAGTCCTCATCTAGAACTCATCAATGAGGCAAACCTTGTATTGTCCTTAGACCTACTACTCAGACTGGGTTCTGTGAACCCAGATGAGACCCAAAAGCACAAACGAACTGTACAAAACCACAAGTCAAGTGATTTATTTATCATCGGCAAGTTAAGTCAAGTGACACATATGCACTTACGCTAACATTTAGCTCTGACTAATAACTGGATGCCCTCAAAGCTGAAACTTCTCCATTCACATTTAATCTGCTCTCGATACTAGTGTGTGGGATCTTAATCACTTAAACCAGGGTTCAGCTTCGTGTTAGGATGATATAGAATATTAATAGTGGCATGCTTTCAGAGACAAGGTGTGAGGGGTGGAACCAATTTTATGGATGTATCACTCTGAAAATGCCTCGACATGTCTGAGTGCTCTCTCTGTTATTGGTCTGACGTTGAACTAACTAAAACCACTGTTTCCAATAAACTCTAACAAGGATTAGACACAGGAGAATTATTATTGTACTGTTATTGAGTTTTATATATATATATATATTTCCCCCCTCCCCCCCAAAAAAAGTTAATTGTGAAAATACAGAGAGAGGGGGGGTTGGGGGTACATCAAACTAAACCAATGGTTTCTGGGCTAGCAGTCTGTGAACTTGTGTCTGTGTAAGCACACTGCTGCTCCTACGTATCGCCTTAGTGTGATATCACAGAGACTATCGAACAAACGGTCCTTGAAATAGACTGAGCGTGCTGATCAAAGTCACGTCATTCAGGAGAGGAACCTCTTACAAGGTTGCATGAGCGCTAACCTAACTGGAAAAGCACCCCGCCAAACCCAAGTTAACACGCCCTTCAGTCGAGAGTCAGCGTTTAGTTCTTACAGGCGACATGCAAGTTCAGGTTCCCTCTTCGCTATCTCCATTCAAACTGCTGAGTCGGGGAAATTCAGAACGTGTTCATCATTCTCTGCTTTCATCTTGCTCTCATCCCAAACAGACGACTACGTTCAATCGCCACATCAAAGCTTGAAGGATCCTGACAGGTCACCTAGTTACCACGACTTCCCGTTAAGTGTTCGAAACATCAAATGAAATAAACGAATGCTGCTTTTTATGTTGTCCCTTGTTTCTTAAAGTTCTGTATTTTCAATAATTACTCCCATAATTAATCGTTTACCAGGATATTAGACTGTAGGACTTAAGAGCCCCTTCTGAACCTGGAGTGGGGCCTGCAAGGTCTTGATTCGCATTGAGTTTTTCTGAATTTAGCATAATCAGAGGGACAAAAAGTGATTAGTCATGGCACTTATAGAATTGCTATTAACCCAAAGCTGTTAATGCATTGATTCTAAACCACAGCTAATGCTTTGCATATTGGAATATGAGAAATGAGCTCAGTACTGTAAATAACTGCCTACTTAAACAACAACAAAAACACCTTGCAGCTAATTGAAAACAGGAAACAGTTCCTTAATTACCTACCTCTAATTTATTCATGAGGTTGAAACTTTTCCAAAGACAAAGGTTACCCGGGGGTCGTTACCAAGGTGACACGGCTAGTTTGATGTCACGTTGGATTTTGCAGTGGCGATCGACCTGTCACCATTG
Source organism: Plecoglossus altivelis (assembly GCA_036571765.1). NCBI lineage: Eukaryota > Metazoa > Chordata > Actinopteri > Osmeriformes > Plecoglossidae > Plecoglossus > Plecoglossus altivelis. The sequence continues at coordinate 3,800,969 of BROE01000010.1, read as the reverse complement.
ATTATGAGAAGAGCTGAACAATATGTTTAGAAGAAACTTCCTAAGTCATTGACTGAACCCCTGCCACTTAGACGCTTGCACCAGCACAATGATGCAAGACGGTAGGATCCGTACAGAGTGTGTTCACGGTGATCTTCTGAGCGATTTTCACACCAGGCCGCTGAGGGTTTTCGTCAACTGCTATGTGTTGATCGAACCGAAATTAAGATTAATGAGTTGGTTGCGTTTGCACAGTCTATTTAAAAGTTGATAACTCATCCGCGTACAGACAGATAAAAGAGCAGAAAAGGAAGAGAAAATCGCATTATTCAAATGATGCAAAGACGTGAAACCTAATAAATAGGTGTAAAAGTTTGGCAGTTTGCAATGTGTGTTATTTTTATATATATTTATAATTGATTTTGTGGCTTAGTCATGGTTGGGTGTTTCTTAGACATCTGCCATTTGGAGGACATCTTATTTTACAGGAATCTTACTCAGAACCTACTCTGTATGTAGGAAGTGTCTCTGGGATATATTCCATATGTTCACGCTCAACACTTATTAGTTAATGTGTAACATCCTAATTAAACTGAATTTTACTTTTAATTAAAGTACGGAGTTCCTCAGTTTTGTGTTGTGAGTGTACTGTGGGACCTTTGCCAGGACATTGATGGCATTTGGAACTAACCCATAGGTGATACTGTTCTCTTCTGATCTGGGCTTGAGCTTGGGCTTGATGAATGAGTTGTTATCAAGCTCTGTGGAAGCCTGATAACGTTCCATCATTAGAATCAGGTGTGCTGGAACACCGAAAACGTTCAGGACAGCGGCCCTCGTCTGAAAACAGTAGTGATGGCATTTGATCACCAACTGGTGATTAGCCTCCACGCTGAAACACTCCAAGTTGTTGACGTCCTGCTTCCTAGTGTTCATCCTTCAGGCTGCTTCTTTACGATGAGTCACCCCGTCACCACAGCCAGTACAGTCACCTGTCCTCCAAGCAGGTCAGGGCCTCACAGAGACCCACCGTCGACCACCAAGGCTGGGCTGCCCCATCCCTCACCCAGGCTGCAAACATGTGGAGGTGTTAGAGTGTGAATCAGATTTCCTTCACAGCCTTAGTACCCACCCCCTTCTTTGTCACTATTTATCTGTTTGTGTCTCTTTCTATCTGTCACTTACTGTCTTTGTATTATTCCGCTCCCTCCCTCCCCCTCTCTTCCCTTCCTCTCCCCCTTTCTCTCTCTCCTTCCCTCTCTGCTTTCCTCTCTTTCTCTCTTCCTCCTTCCCCGCTTTCCTTTCTCCCTCCCTCCCTCCCTCTCTCGCGCTCCCTCTCTCGCGCTCCCCCTCTCCCTCTGTATCGTATGGATTCACACAAACAAGGCATCTGTTGTGGTCGACGCCTTCTCAGAAACAAGCAGGTTTGTCGGAGCTTCTCAGCCTCCCGTTCCAATGACGCCCGCCCATCTTTCACAGCGTCGACACAAACAACCTCAGCCCGTAGATTACCCATCAGCCACTGGGGTCAGGGAGGTGAGCAGACGCAGCAAAATCATTAGCGCCTCGGCACCAGCAACAACTGGCTACCCAACTGGCGAGACGACCAGAGAGCTGGTAGGTTTGCGCTTAATTATCCGTCTGCTCCGACGAGGGGTGGGCCTGGTGTTAATATGCAGGTGAGGTGAGACAGCACGGAAGAGTCAACTGGGTGGGAAAGTTTCCTGGGTCAAAGGTCAAAGATTATTTAGAAACTTGGATAATGGTAGGTCCACAGTTTTTTTTTTTCTGTACACACACACAGACACAAACACAATACAGTCGCAAGCGCATGCACTTGTACACGCAAACAAACACAAACACACACGCAGAAGCAAACACGCGCACGCTTCTCAGTGCTACATCTCAGCTCTCAGACACAAAGACAAAGTGTGTTGGATGATGCTGATGCAGTGTGGTCTAGGGTGGCAGTAACTGGGATTGATGTTGAGCGATTGGCCCCTAACACTTGTTTAGTAATGGCTCAAGTATTGCCCACCTGGTCGTCATTGACACGAAGGTCAAATAACGTCCAATATGCAGATCCCATTGCTGGGCTGGAGGTTGCATTTGATGACAGTGCATTAGCGTCTTCTGTAGAAGGAGGAACGAGTTGAGTAAGTATTTCTCTGGTAACAACAGTACCCTATCATTGCATTCTGTGAGACTGCCATCTGTTCAGCCCTACCATCCAGAATGATTCGACACAGACTCACACACTGAATTCTAATAACTCAGCTCTCGTTGAGGCGAACAGCTTGTTCATGCAGAGCTGCAACACGTTGTTACCGCAGCATATTTTTACAAACTGAGCGGTGCGACTCAACGCAATCCCTTTTGTGCTGCTCGGGTGTACGATTCCATATATTTTCAAAATGGCCGCCGTCTTCTGTGCAATGACTCCGAAATTTGAGGAAAAGTTCAACTTTCGAGTGTGTTGATGCCAAAGCCTAGATCAGAACACTGTTGTGTTTTTCCACTGCACCGGCACAGTAGCCACGCGATCTAAAGTGCAGAACGGGATGAAGGCGACCACCTTGTGGAAACACTATTTTCTGTCATGACACTGTGACACTGGAAACAAACAGGCCCTACAGCTTCGACTTGCATCCACTTACGTCGTACAACAGCACTTGTTTCACCACGATGCCAAAGTCTCGATTCCCCAGTGGGCTCATCATGTTTTCCGTGTAAAAACCTGGTTCAGATCTGAGAGGACAAATGGATTTTCTGGTGTGTTCACACAAATTAAACTTGTTCCAAGGAGTCAGAGTCTCACAGCAGAGCCTTGAAAGTGCAATTATCTTTTTTTAGCTTTAAAATGGAGTTTGACTTTCTAGTATCTTATTATTATTAATAGTATTAAGTGTAATCATGTTCTTTTGGCTCTAAAATGGAGTTTGACATTCTAGTATTATTATTTTTAAGCACGATAATCTTTTTTGCTTTAAAATGCAGTTTGACCTTCTAGTACAGTATTATTACTGTTGTTGTTATTACTACTATAGTAGTTTCCAATATTTTGTCTCAACTTGAATTAGGTAAACATTTCTTTTTCAAATAAATCTCTTCATGTTCTTACTGCACTGGCTCTCATACTTGTTTTTAAGCACAAACTAGCTCATTACTCATCTTTTTGCCACTTTCACTTCAGAGGTTTATTCACAAGCGGCCTCCACCAGACACCAGGGGGTTGATCCAAACCAAAGACAAACCGGGGATGAGCCAGCGTGAGGGCTGCGGCCGCTGAACCTCTGTCCTCTCCTGAGGCCTTGTACCTTTCATAAGGCTGATCCACGACTTAGGGGAGCAGGAGAGATGAAACGCAGCATCAGTACTCTTAATTAATGTGTGATGCAGGGTACGACACACAACACTCAATGTCCACACGCCATACGCGTCCTAGTTCAATTTACACCTCGACCTTGGGTGTAACTGTGCCCCAAACAACACACACCAGGGCATACACAATGTCAAATAATTCCACGGCACAGGCCCCACTAGAGCTACAAACAACACACCACGACACACCGTAACGCACACCGCCCCCAACAAACAACACCAGACACCCGTCCCACGCAAATGCAGGAAGGCAGAGATCTGAGAGGATTCCTCTGCAGAAGCCGGGAGCTTAACTCTAACTGGGATGAGGAATGCTATTCTAGCCAAGTGCGTTTAGGCCCATTAGCTGAGACGTCGCTATCGGGGACCCAGGGATGGGGGGCTTTTTTACCTGCTTCTCAGGGAAACCTGACAGGTCAAGGCATCAATTGCTCCAGCCTGCCTCTCGGCACCCCCCACCCGTCGCGCCTCCACCTCTCTCCTTGTGATACTTCTCCATCACAATCCCCATCCACTACCTCCTGTAACCCCACAACCTTCTCTGACCCCCATCTGTAGTCATGACAGAGGAGAGAGAAGGAGGATTTATGTCACCACCGGATAATGATTTGGTAGGCTCCCCCCGTGCATGTGAGGGCGTGCTTGTGTGGCAATGCAGACACACAGAAAACACTGTTTGTCAGCGTTAGACTCCGCGTGCCGTGCTGTGTGCTTTGCTCGGCAAAGCAAATGTCATAGCGAGCGCCCACCTCCCCACCGCGCGCGCCAGTGTGTGCCGTGGAGTGTTAATAAATAAATACGTTTCGTCAAACGTTCCTTTGAGTAAATATTGATTCTGCTGCAATGTGCCACCTCCTCCCATACAAACCCTCCTGATCGTTGTCAAACACAACCTCATGCAACCCCAGAAGCACAGTCATGCTCCCAGAGAGAGAGAGAGGCGACTGGCTGGCATTTGACATAAGCTGCCCCGCAAACTCACACAGTCAACTATGCCAGAGTCCTCCAGCTACGTCTACCTCATGGTCGGTCATCGCAACTGACAGGTGACCCGAATCCTGTCCTCGAGGGTGACCTGGTCTCGTGGTCCTGGTTTACACTCTGTCAGACGGAGACCTCTGGCGCACTAGCGACCTGGACACTGCGGCTGTTTGAGTGTGATGGGATGCCAGGGCAAACGCTAATGTTGAAGCTAGAATTTTTCTACTGCGTCTAATGCTAAGTGTCATGCTAAGTCTGATGCTAACACCGCGCCCTAACCATTCCAACAGAACAGGACATTCCAACAGAACAACACATTCCATCAGAACAGGACATTCTAACAGAAGACAAGCCAATCAAATTGCTTTTCTTCGCGTCAACCCCATCCCGTCGCTCACGTTGCATGCAGTTGGGACACAGTGTAAAGCGGACACTGAAGTCAACCCCCCAAACGTCGCTTCCGTTTGTGCGAGACCCCACGTCAGAAGCTGACCATGGTCCTACCGCTCCTCTTGCGAAGTTACATGCGGATTCAATTCTTCATCTTTGACTGGAGCGGGATAACCAGGAGAGTGTTGAGGCAGCATACTTCATGGTTTCAAGGAGACTGCTCAAGGCTCTTTAGTTCGAAAGACCAGCTCCACCTTTAGTGACACGTAAAAGGTGTGTAATGTCTAATCAGACAAAGCAAAGACATGATTTACTCAGCTGAACAGGCCTCGCTATCATTTGTATTACCAGCGCCGTTTGAGCAGATCAAAGCATTAGCACAAGACAGTCAAGGATGAGGACCGAGCAAAATGCTAATGCTAATCCTATTAACATTCCAGTGACAGAGAGCGCATCTGCTAATATCGGCAAGGGCTATGGTTCGGCTGTCTTATTCAGAATGATCAAAGTTTAAGGCATGCATCAGTAAGCTGATATCATCATGCATGATATAGATGGCTGTATGTATTTTTCATAGTCTTGACATTGCAAGGAGATGGGATGCTGGCAAGTCATAAATCAAACTGACAATACAATGGATCTGAAATGGATTAGAAAAAGACAAAGGACGCTGGAAAGATGCTCTCTTCCTCTCTCACTGTCCCTTCCTCTCTCCCTCTCGATCTTCCTTAATTCATAGCAAAATGCTAATGTTCCAGTCTGTCATGGTTCATTAGGCACATATGTAATTAGTCTACAGTATTTCATGAATCAACAGACAGCTATTCTGTCAGTCTTTGTCAATCATTATGCGGATTGACTTTTTCTGTGTCGTAAACTAACGTTATGACCTACTGCCTGTGAACACACGCTCACACACAAAAAAAACTAAAACTGATCTGTCAAAGCCATTGGGGAAAATTGGCATTTCGATGTGAAGTGTCCAACACAATTACTGTGATTTCCCAGTAAGCTCTCGAACACAGTGTGTAAAAGTGAGGACAAAAAAATGAGAACGTCATTCATCGTGAATCACATAGACAGATCGGATCTTCACAAGGACAAAGTCCCTCAATGACAGAACCTTCCCTCCTTCCGTCTCACGTCTAATCTTTTCCAGACATCTCTTGTTGCATGTTGTTTTCTTTCCAACCCTGCATCGGCTAACGTCACGTGACGCATCGTCACAAAGGACATAAGGAGCGAGAGACAATTTTGTTAAATCACGTATCGTGATGTCTCTGCACCTTGTTTACGCCGCTGAGATTTGAAGAAAGTTTTTCTTCCTAGCGATGGAAATGACTCAGCAAAGTGAATAATTATGAGTTAGGTTACTGTATCACTCGAGCAGAAACAAGGGTACTTAAGCACACAAATTGGTCTCTTTTGTCGAGAGGTAGTTCTTGAGAACGTAATCACGTGGAAAAATAACTTTTGCTGCTGTTTTTGAATGTCTTTGGATGTTTAGCGATGACGCTACAGACAATTTGTCATGATTACAAGTGCTAATAATTCATCTCTCTGAATGCTTGAGCATAGTATCTTTAGTGCTTGGCTAGGTATGCATAGTTCGCTCTCACATCTCAATATACTTTGTCACGGACACCAAAACATTCTCTTCCCCTTCAGAAAGTCTCAGTTGTACCGTTTCCAAAAAACTATATATATATATTCATTTACTGTCCAGGGTCTAGCAGCGAGGAGACTGTATATAAAAAACAGCCTACACAGAAACCTGGGAGAAAATAAATCACAAGAGAAAATAAATCATATTTTGTTCTCCCCCCCTTGCCAAGAAGAGAAGATAAACAAAAGGAGTTTGTCTGATTCAGCCAAACCCCTGGAAAATTGTTTTGGTGCCGGAGTCATTATTTAAGTGATCTGGGTAGCTCCCCCCAAGGCGCCCTGGGGTTCTAATGAAACGCACCCTGAACCTCATCCAGACGTGCCATTTCTGGTTAGACAATATGATGGATCATCCATTTTACAGGCTATTTCATCCACTGTGGTGTTCTAGACTGTATTTTCAAAGGGATTTTACTTGAAACATCCATTTTTGTGCGGCATGGTTATTCATCAGAGACGATGGGACAGGTCAGAAGAACCCCTACACACACACTTACATACACATACACTTACACACACACAAACTTACACGTACACACACTTACACATACGGACACACACGGACACACACGGACACACACATACACTTACACATACGGACACACACGGACACACTTACACACAAACACACACACACGGACGGACACACATACACACACACACACTTACAAACACACCTACACACACACACACACACTTACACACACACGCGGACACACGAACACACACAGACACACAAAGACACACACACACGGACACACACTTACACACACAGGATCAGAGGGGAGGGGAGAGGAGGGGAGGGGAGGGGAGGAGAAAGGAGATGGTTACGTGGCTTTAAGGTCTTATCTGTGATTCGGCCTTTAAAATGATGACTGTAATTTTCATCCTTGTTGATAAATGGCATCTACAATTTTTTCTTGGATGATTGCCTTCAATAAATCTCCCGTGATTAAACAGTGTACTGATAGCACTTAAAAAGCCATTTCAAACTTTGACGACATTCTGTCTGATCCAGTACGATGAGGGTTTTAAAAGAGGGAGTGAGAAAGGAATCAAGTATAGTGGAGAGAGCCTGCGAACCCTTGTTCATAATGTACCTGGTTTATTACATTCAGACATCAAGCAGTATATTACTGTGGACTATTTCCAGGTGGATTTGTGTCAGTCTCAGTAGGTAAAGAAAGGATAACAAGGTAAACAAATTCAAACTTTTTCTGGTTCCTTTGAAACAAGCCTTTGATAGATGCCCAACAACACACATTACTTTGTAGTCTGTGTGCAGTGGGTTGCACCAGCATTTATTGTGAAGAATTCTACTGTATTCCTGCTGGGTATTAGCATTACAGACACACACACACACACAATCAGCTATCCCATGCGCACACACAAACACACACACACCCCCAGCCACACATGCATGCACACACACACACACATACACACAAATACACCTTGTCTCCCTCCATACGCACTCAGCCACCCACCCAAACAGACACACAATCACCTCCCCCATGCACCCACACACACCCCCAGCCACACACACACAACTAGGGAACCAATGTCCTAGTGCCACTGCACTGGGTCAGAATGCTTGTCATGGCCTAGGGGGAGGTCGTGTCATCCACAGACCTGCTTTGACACCTCCCTCCAGGGCTTTCACACATCTGGACACCCCGTCCTCCTCCCCCCCCTGTTCCCCTCCTGCCTCCCCCTGGGCACTTAAGACCACCCCTGGTGACTTCTGGACAGCGCCATGGCGACCCAACAAACAGCTGGGGACCTCCCAGAGCTTCCCCTACCCTGTCAGAGAAAGGTCACCATGCGAGGACCTGCTTCCACCCCTCTTGAGGGTACTCTGTAGGGCAGCCCCCCCCCCCCCCCCCCCACACACACACACACACGCACACAAACACACACTCTTACGCACACAGACACACACAACAACTCACGCACACGTTCTGTAGACTCACACAAATAGACTTATTCAAACTCCCACTCACAAATAGGACACAAGCACATATATACAGTATATGAATTATCCTCTACATATTTATTTTCACTTTCTCGCTCCTTCTCAAACACACAAGCACACAAGCGCGCGCACACACACACACTTACACACTGGACTCCACCAGCTTTTGGATCCATGTCGTGAAGGTTACTGTAAAAACCAGAGGAGTCCTAATCGAGATGTTTCTCACTGTAAATAGAGCATGCAGAGGTCATCTCAAAGGTTCAGAAGCCAGTGGCTGTTTCTGAGGAAACCACAAGTAAACATAATTCCGAAGCTGAAATGGTTCCTTCTGACCCTTTTGATCTCAGTGAATATACATATGTACGACTGTACGTTCCTTCTAGGCAGGGTGTCCGTGTCGGTACCCTTCGCCTGAACGGTCCAACACATTTAACATTGTCTGTTGTTTCTGGTTATTTAAGATGAATTCCCTCCTAGAACTAGACGTCCTGTTCGTCTCCTATAGAAAAGCAAGTAAACCTTTTTTGTCACTTGTCTCTCAGCCGTAACACACAGCGGATTAGGCTTGTGAGTGACGCAGTGAAGAGCCTGTTATGACTGCAGTAATATAAACAGCTTCTCTTTCTACGACCCTCACCCCCCTCTCCCCCATCTACCCCCTCACCCACCCACCCACCTACACATCACTTCCACCCTCACCCCCCACCCACACACCACACCCCTCACCCCCTCTTCCCCATCTACCCCCTTCACCCCCCACCCACACACCATCACCAACCCATCCCCTCTCCCCCATCTACTCTCTCCACCCAGACATCACCTCCACCCCTCACCAACCACCCTCTCACCCATCACCACACCCCCACCTTCACCTCCACCACCCCTCACACCCCACCACCACCACCCTTCACCCCTCACCACCCCCACCCATCCTTCACCTCCACCCCTCACCAATGGCAGAGGTTGACACCAAGCAGCCGTACCTAGGTGAGGTACATATAGCTGTTAACATTTTGATTACTGTGCAGGATTTGACAAGTAAATACAGTCATCAGAACTCATTTCCCCCCGAGTGCTCGGTAACGGAAGTAAAGCCAAGGTAGGCAGTAACAATGACAGTCAAGGTTTGCATTGTAGTGAACCCATTTACAAAAGAGTGTTCCCAACAGAGAAGTCATGAGTTCAGCAGGAACGCCATGAAACCTTTTGAAACCTCATCTCCAATGAGCAATACAGTAAAAGTTTCAGCGGTGTTGAACGCAGTTACATCATCATCTCATACATCACTGACATCCATAAATGCATCCGCTTCATTCCATTTGACCAGGACATCTTTTCTATTTCGCGAGGTGGACGTAGCCACTTGTGAAGAGGGAGCTGGTCCCTTTGTTCAGGAGATGACACAGACAGGTTTGAGCTGGTCCTTCATGGCTCCAGCCAGACTCAATGTGATGATATATGTTCCCAAGTCCATCTCATCCAGACTTCTACCCCAAACTTCGTTTCCTCAACCCTCTCCAGTTGAATCATCCATTCTGCTACGGTGACACGGGTATTCATCACAAGGGAGTCAGCGGCAGAGGGAGGGAAGGAGGGGCGGAGAGGGGGGAAGAGAAAGGAAGAAAGAAAGGGTGGGAGAGGAGGAGAAGGAGGAAGGGGGGGAGAGAGAGAGACATGAAGAGAAAGAATGTATGAAAAAAGCAGACCAGTAACTGAGCATCATTATTTTCCACTTCCTCGCTGTGTTTTGTTGACTGTTGCCTCAGCCACGGTTTAACCATCAAATACAATCATTCAGTGTCAACAACTCCAACACAACAACGCCGGGAAAAAGATTCAATGACATTGGTTGCTGGTGGTAAAAATTGCCAGAGGTCTCCAAAACTGTGATTGCTATTTTCTCAACAAAAGTCGCCTTTGGCTGGCAGGTATGACATAATCATTAATCTATCATCATAATTTGCATTTCAATTATTCAACACCCAAGCTGAGCTGGAATGGGAATAAGAAGATGTGAAAAGCGTCAGTAAAGCAAGGACTTTGTATATACTCTCACCTGGCATTTCTCTCAATTGTTCTGCCAAATTCTAACCAGAACACAGACAACATACCCTTGCTTTTGCCCTCATCTGGGCTTGTCTCCCTCCCTCCCCGCCTCCCCCTCCCTCCCTGCGCCTGAATAACACAATGATATCACTGCCAAACTTTTCACAGGCCCTGCTGCACACACACACACACACACACGCACGCACACATATAAGGACATCGGGTCACAATACAATTTCCAGATAGCCTGTCCCTGGGGGTAATGCAATCTTGTCACTCACGGAGAACAAAATAGAAATTAATTCAATTTGTCACAATCACAATTCGGACTTTGATTAAAAAGGAGTGCGAGGCAGGGACAGGGTAGCTTATTTGAATAGTTAAAGACTAAAAAAGGAAGAAGTGATGAAGGTGCTCTGTCTGATAGGGTTATTGTGTTGGTGAAGGTCGGATCACACACCTCTTATTTCAGCCACAGTTCAGGCACGCAGGGGTGATTAAAAGATGCGATTCAAAACCGACTGAAGTGAAGATAATTTGTTCTGGCTTGAATTAAATAAGTTGCTAATAATTAATGCCAAGCTGCGAGCCAAACTGCAACGCACGTGAAGGATATTCTATTCGAATTCCGTTAAATTGCGAATTACAACGGAAGCGGAAAATAATGTCAGAATTTGGTGAGGTGACAACGACTGTGATGGGAAAATATTCCACTGTGACGGATATCTGACTTGTGCACAAAAAGACTGAGTTAATGTACCCCGTGTTACCAAACACTGCAGATCACCTTCAGGACTAACTAATCATCAACCTTTTCCACGTCCGTGTCACATGGTGCAGCTGTGTCACTTGCAGCATAAACACATTCATCATGTGACTTATCTTAGACCACGCTCCTTCCCCCTTACCTCCTCCCTCTACTCCTCCTGCGCCCATCCCTCCATCCCTCCTCCTCATTTCCTCTTCTCCTCCGTCCTCCCTTCAGCTCGGATCCCTCCCTCCGCGTCTCCTCCGCCCATCCCTCTTTCCCTCCTCCCATCTTTAATTTCTTTTCCCTCCCTCTATCCATGTCTCCTCCATCCACCCCTTCATCGCTGCCCCCTCCCTCCCCATCCCTCGTTTGTCCCTCCCTACCTCCAGGGCTCAATTCCTCCCTCCATCCCTCCCTCCCCCCCTCTGTCCCTCCCTCCTCAATAAAGACTTTCTATTATTCAGAATAACACCTCCTTAGAGAGCAAAGCAATGCGATGATGCAGTTTCCCAAGACAAGGGGATATAAAATAATAGCACCTTGAAACAAAAAATGTAAAAAGTGGACCTAAACGGCAGTCACAACTGTGTCATACATCAAAACATGGAAGCAGGATGGGAATCTGCTGACATCAGCCCTTTCTCTGCCTCCTCCACCCTCCGTGGGTACTTCATAAAACCAGCAGCAGGTATAAATTTGGGGGATAAAGCCGTAAACAATGGGCCAGCGGGGAGAACTTTAGAGAGTTCAACATCGGATAACAGTTTAGCCAGGAGAACCTGGCCATGATGAATAGGGCTGTTTGTCTGCGTCCTCTCAGTCCTCTCCTGAGGACCATGATATGGATCAGAGACGAGGGGGAGAGCGCAGCGAGGAAACAGCAGGCACCTCCTGCCAATATTAGAAAACGGGGGGAAAAAACAAACAAACCAACAAAAAACTGGAAATACTTGGTGCCAGCATCTTTACCTCCCCTCAGTCCGTGTGACATATTGATGGTTTATTTTTTCCCTTGTTCCAGAACCACTCGTTTCAGAGTTATTTTTTACTGTCCTGTGAGGGTCAGGGTCAGTGCTCATGCCATCAGATTTCCCATGCTCTAAATCATCATTGTGTTGAGTGGAGAGGTTTGTTACCCTTAGTGGGAACATAAGGATGCCTGCACCAGATATACTGTATTTCTTGCTGCAGTGTACAATACACTGCAGTACAGTGTACAATACACTGCAGTACAGTGTACAATACACTGCTGTACACTGCAGTACAGTACTGTGTACTGGAGGCCCGGATAGACGCAGCACGCACACCCACAAACACACACAGACAAAATACACCTATAGTGCACATACACTTTCTCTCTCTCACACACACATACACTGCCTTACACACACACACACACACACACACACACACGTGTGCTCGATTGCTCTCGCTATGCACATGTTTAGAAAGAGGCCCAAGGGAGGGGTTAAAAGCGATATGTATGCTTTCTATCGATGCAGTGCTCAAATGATTCTGAAATAGACTGCTGTATCCAGAATATTACCTACTTAAACCGTGTGTGTGTAGGCAGTGTGTGTGTTTGTGTAGGCAGTGTGTGTGTTTGTGTAGGCAGTGTGTGTGTTTGTGTAGGCAGTGTGTGTGCACAGTGTGCGTTTCCTTGTACCGTCATACCTTTTCCCAGGGTACAAGTTGGGGTTCAGATCATGCATGTCCTTCCTTGACTGGCTTAATCTGCATACTTGGATCGAGAAGAGATCTTCACAGTCTCTCTCTGCCCCTGCCCTCTTCCCAGGGAAAAACAGTGCACTGCCGTGTGCGTGTTTGCGATCAGTCGCTGTGCACGCCCCTGTATGTGTGCGTCGGAACGCTACTGAAACAAATCTTCTCCGAAAAACGTTCAGTGTGTCTCCATCGACAACATCGCTTGATTCGATCCAAGTGTTAAAAATAGCTTTTTGGATCCGCTTCGGCATCCAAAACGGTCGGTGGTGCGAACACGCATCAGAAAGTCTGAGTGGAGCCGCTATGACCATACTGGGGTTGGGCTGTCATCACGCTGCAGCCAGAACACCAACCATCCTGATCCTCACCTGCCTCAGGCTGCATGTGCAAAGAAGGAAACATTTAGCATTCCAGACAGTCTTACTATTCCAACAGCATCCACAGGACCTGTTGGGAAGACTGCGCTCCTACATACGCACACGTGCAAGCGTGTTCACACGCAGATGCGCACACGTCGACACGCAGACACACTGACTCATGTGAACACGGAGCAGGCCTTGTCCAGTTGCTTTGGGAAGTTTTGTTGACAGGACTGGCGAGAAGCCCAACCCTGAGAAGTTAAGACCATCACGTACACACTGAAATAGTGTTGTGTCTTTAGCTCATAGTGTTCACGCATGGTTTAACGTGTTGGCAGATTGAGTTCATACTCTGCCTTGTAGCATACAGATAGATACCAGGAAAAGGGATCAACAACATCCATATTTGTATAAAATCAACATTCACATAATCAGGTTTGTCCATCAGAAAGTGGTTGTGGCGATCACTGATTGATCTTTCAGATGATGAAAAAGAGATTTGCAGAAACACGTTTATAACGATTTTTTGTTCTTTTTTTGGTCCGGGTCACTGTGATTGGTTGTTGCACAAATAGCTTCTTTGCTTGAATTATGTAATATATAAAGGATCTGAAAGCGAGACAGTATCAGTCACATAATTTATGTGTGAAATCGCCAGGTGATGCCTTCTCCTTCAAAAACCTGCGTCATGCAACATGTACGTGTCTTCCAGCCTGTCCGAGATGTTTTACCAGGAACCAACGCAAAACCGCGTATTCATCCTTATTTGACTACGGCAGATGTGAACATTTCTCCGAGTGCTCAGAAATAAATGGACTCGGAACACGTGGCAAGCAACTATTTGTGTTTGGCACTGGCTTTCTGTTCGGAGGTACAGGACTCCCTGCAAAGTCCAATCTCCACATGAGATTGCAGAACCTGAGTGAAATCAACTTCAGACGCTTGTCTTTATGATGGATGGTGCTTGTGGTGGAGAAAGGGCACACTTCAGATTTGTTTCATTGACTCACAACATGAAAGCTTTTCTGTAGTGGAAAAAAAAAGTTGTTTCACTCTGAAAGAGTCATTGTGTCTCTTGTTGTTGGAGAGGACTTGCAGCTATGGTGAAGTCTTTTAAGACAGGGGACAATGGCTGAAAGCATTTAACTACTTTATTATAATTTCCTTCTCCCCCCCTCCCCTCCCCCTCCCTGTCGTAGTGAGTCGGCTGAATGTGTTTGCTAGTTGCTTGTGTTTTAGTTCGAGTTTGGGAAATACTGAGAGAGAGAGAGAGAGAGAGAGAGAGAGAGAGAGAGAGAGAGAGAGAGGGAACGAGAGAAAGAGGGAACGAGAGAGAGAAAGAGAGAGAGATAGGAAGAGACATACAGAGATTAAGAGACAGAGCGAGAGATGGAGAGACAGAGAGAGAGAGAAGGTGAGAGAGAGACAGACAAAGAGGGCTAGAGTCCAGTACAGTGAGGTTCAGGAGAGGCCCAGGGATCTATCTTAGGTGTCTTTCTGGATTATGATCAAGCTCACGCTCTGAGCTAGGTTAGACAGGAAGACACGAAAGTCACAACCTATATCTTAGCATACCCTGGCCGTGGTCTGTGCTGTCCACACAGGCAGACCTGACTGTAGAACCAGGATGAAGGGCAATATGTCTGTATCATAGAATGACTGGGAATCTATATTCAATTGTAATTGTATTTTTTACTTAATCTCTGTATAACAAATGAGACTCATGATCCTGTGGAGAGATTTTAACTTACTTTGGGTATTATTCTATAAGATAGTGAAAATGGAAATAATGAAAGATAGGATGACAGAATAAAACCGACATGACAAGAGAGAGACTGAGAGAGAGAGACTGAAAGAAAGAGAGACAGAGAGAGAGAGAAAGAGACTGAGAGAGAGACACGGAGAGACAGACAGAGAGAGAGAAACAGAGAGAGAGACTGAGAGAGAGACTGAAAGAGAGAGAAACTGAAAGAGAGACAGAAAGAGAGAGAGACTGAGAGAGAGAGAGAGAGAAAGAGAGAGACTGAAAGAGAGAGACTGTGAGAGAGAGACTGAGAGAGAGAGACACACACAGAGAGAGAGACAGAGAGAGACTGAAAGAGAGACAGAGACTGAGGGAGAGAGAGACTGAAAGAGAGAGATTGAGAGAGAGAGACTGACAGAGAGAAGAGAGAGACACAGAGAGAGAGATAGTTTCAGCACCAGACTGTTCTGGAAGGTGAGAACCAGTTGAGGTGAATTAGCATGCGTTCCTCGTTCTGCAGTGCCCTGCCCAACTCATGCACGCTGCACATTAACACATTAGAGCTGTTAAGAGTCTCTAAATTAGATTTGTGACCTGAAAGTTTGAATAAGAAAACTAATAGAATGCAAAACGAAACAGGCACAGAGGCAGATTAATGATGTGGTTATGGAAACCGCAGTAAACATAGAGATATTGGATGTCAGTGTGTGAGTGTTTGTGTGCGCTTGTGTTTGTCTGTGTATAAGAGAGTGTTTGCCACAGTGTGTTTGTGTGTGTTAGCTTGTATGTGTGTGATATGCACTCCAACACAGTACATGCAGACTCTATGCATTATGCGGAAAAATAAAGACAGGTCACACACACACTGAATAATACATGTGTTTTATGTAGTCGAGATCGACTGGCTGCTTCTGAGATGAGGTGCTGGCTTTACGGAAGATGGTGTCACAATGTACAGTCTTGCAATATTACCGTGTACCAACTCTTAATGGTTTTTCCACAGAAATAAAATGCACAAGATTAGTTTCGACTGCAGTATTGGGAAACTACTTTGAAATCACTTGGACTGTGCCAGACATGGGGTTATCGTGGGGTTATCGTGGGGTTATCATTAGAGGGATGGGAACAGCTTGGTGGTTGGAACATTTGCCTGCACGTTAAGTAAAGATAAATCATCCACTAATGTATTAGTCGTAATGGTTGTCACGGGGATGTCATATGACTGTTACAGGACTGATATATTGTAGAGAGTTCCTATCCTATGGATGAGAAACGGTTATCACAATGATGATGTTGGACTATCATAACAATGACTGGGCTATCAAAATAATAGCAAAGGACTTCCATAACAATGACACAGGATTATCATATTATTGACCCATGGGTGACAGGGCTATCGTAACAATGGCACCGGCTATCACTATGTAATACTGGCCTATCATAATAATGGTAATAGGGCTGGCAAGAATTCACAAGACTATTCTAAGGTTGATATATCGCTGTCCTAGAGGTGACATAGGACTATCCTAGGGGTGACTTAGGACTATCCAGGGATGACATAGAACCATCGTAGGGATGACATAGAACTATCCTAGGGAAGACATAGAACCATCCTAGGGATGACATAGAACCATCCTAGGGATGACATAGAACTATCCTAGGGAAGACATAGAACCATCCTAGGGAAGACATAGAACTATCCAAGGGAGGACATAGGACTACCCTCAGAGCAGCAAAACTCTCATTAGGATCAGTGTCGGCTTTAATTGGGACCACAGATTTGAGCTCAGCTGGAACACTCTTTTTTCCTTTCCTTTTTTTATGCACAACTGGACACTTAAAATATCTTCCAGTCCTCAACTACACACACTGGCACACTCCAATAAGCGTGCGCACGCACATACACACACACACACACTGGCACACAGTTCAATGAGCGCGCACACAAACACACACACACACACTGGCACACACTCCAATGAGCGCGCACACACACACACACACATTGGCACACACTCCAATGAGCGCGCACACACACACACACCCAGCAGAGTCTCCTCCTTGGGCATTTTCATTACGTCGGGGCCATGCCGGTCCCTCTCAGCGGTGACGGTAGACTCGCATGTCAACGAAGCAGCCATGACACGCCAGATTTGTCAAGCTAATGAAAATGGCGGCCAGTGAAGGTCAGCGGTGTCACATGTTGATGAACGCCAGGTGGAGGGTTTTGGGTGAGGAAGCTGGGAGGGAAGGGGGCCGTGGGGGGAGAGGGACAGTCAGGTGACTACTTTAAACTGGAGGACGACGGTGGCGGGGGGATAGTAGCTCCTCTTCCTCTTTCTGTTGGATAATGAGGGGGAGACAGAGGCAGGGGAGATGGGAGGTTTAAGGCCCAGCCATGAATGATGTATGACCAAGTAAGATTATAAAATGAAAGTCCACTGAGGAACGAGCATTGTGATTCAAGGTAAGATAGAAAATGACCCTTTTTGGAAAATGGAAGCATAAATGTGAGTGTGTGTGTGTGTGTGTATGTGAATGTAAATATGTCTGTGTGTGGATGCTTGACCGTACACACCTGTGTACCAGTGTGGGCCTAATCATGCATGCTTTTTTTCTGGTATTCACTAAAGAACAGCCAGCTTTGACCAGTTAAGTCCCCTGTCTGTGGAACGTCTCAGCCTATCAGATGGGGACTTAGGTGGAGGCGGATTCTGGAGAGCACATGGGAGATTTGGCTGTGATTCTGAACGACTACCGAGGAGATTAGCATCCACCTGTGGGAGGGTGAAGCAGCAGTCTGCCATCACAAAAGATGGAGAGAGGGATGGGGAGAAGGATGGAAAGGGATATGTGGTTGAATGAAAGGATGAAGGGATGGATGGGTGACCTTTAAGTAAAGAGTGGTACTCGTCTGTTAGAAAGAAAGAGAGAGAAAGATAACGAGAAGAGAGAAAATGACAGACAGAAAGAGAGAAAGTAAGAGAGAGAGAGAGAAAAAGCATGAGAGAAAGAGAGAGGAGTGAGACAGTAGACAAAACTACAGAGAGCAGGGAGGGGTGGGGAGGAGCAATAGAAAAAGAAGGAGGGAGAGCGAGAGAGAAGAGAGGAGAGATAGAAAAATAGAGAGGCCTGAGCGTGATGGATGGAGACCCTGGCAATCTGTGGAAACGGAGGAGCATGACTTACAGCGGACGACGTCCTATATCACTTACCCCACACGCCTCAGCCCCGGGCCTGGAGAAAGGTGAAGGAGCTTGTCTGTTTCATCTTCCTAGGGTGCTTGGAGACAAGCCATTTGTCAAAGTTTGTCATTGGCTCTGAGGTTACCTCCTCTGGCTGATAGAAGATGATGGGGAAAGCGACAGAGTGTGGTGTGCGGATGAGTGTACGTGTGTGTACGTGTGTGTGTGCCTGTGTAGGGGAGTGGGGGCGGGGGGGGCATTTTCATTTGGTCTCTGTATATAAAACATCCATCATCTATCAGACGGGTAGGTGTCACCTAACCAGGCAAATCTAATGGTGGGGGGGCAGGAGGGGGGTTTGGCGGAGGGGCACACGGAGAAATCGATTGTGAAAACTTGAGAGCGAAGTTTATGTAGTTTATCAAGCACTCAGGGGCTCAGCCGCAGCTGAAGGCGCTCTGTTGAGGAAAACATTGTTTGAGGATTCCATCCCATTACAGAGCAAAACGATGACACTTCCTTTTGTTTCGGGGTTTTTTCTACCCCTGACAAAACAACAATCTCTGACTTTTTCTGTCAAACATTTAGATGTTTAACACTATCTTCTTTCCTCCCCTTTGGTGAGTGGAAATGTCTTTTTTTTCCACTACACTAGTCTAGCTCGTCGCTTTGAAGGTGAAGAGTAGGCGAATGGTCGGGCAACGTTTGACAGAAGGACGTAGGGAGCTGTGGTCGCAGAACCTTGGCGTGGCTTCGTTCCGTTGTTCGACCTCACGCACGGGCCTTTTCTCCGACGCGGGTATGTCCCCTGGAATGGTTAGCAACGTCTGAACTGTCCGATCGTGTTTGCCGATGCACTTCAGCTGGTCTGTGCCAGCGTGTCTGTGAGGGGCGATAAACCGTTCTGACATCTCTTCAGCGTTCTCAGGACATGACTGTCACAAATGACACTTCACAAGGGCCACGCGTGCTTCTAGGGTTGTTTGGATAAATATGTCTCCATTATGGAAGTGGTGGTGACGTGACGGAAGTCACCTTAGGAGGAAAGCTAGCCAACGAAATCGTTGCCTGGTATTGTCAACGTCCAATCACCGGTTACAGATGCCGTTAGCTTCTTTCACGTTTTGCCATGAAGACAGGCTACCTCGGTATCAATTTCTCATCGGTTAGCATCGGAGTTATAGTCGTGGTAGTTATGTCCTTCCTTTTGAGACTTTTCGAATAAAAACGGAATCACTTCAAACATTGTTTTTTGCGTTCAAACTTGTTTTCGATAGATTAGATAGAGGAGCGAGCAAGCATGCCAACCACAGTCTGTAAGGAACAGTCTGTGAGGAACTCGGTACATATTTGTGCCTTTAGAATGCTTCATCTCTCCACGGTTCATCTGTTTGGTTTGCTAGCCAGACTGATTGAAGACAAATCCTTGTAGTATTGTCGCTCAGAAAATAGAATTTGTGCCGGGGTGTTTTGGGGTAAACTCTAACAGAGTAGTATTGCACTCCTCCTCATCTGTTGATAGACTCGCTCACTAGTCTGGTTTTGCTTTGGGTGTTAACCCACGTTATTTAATCCAGCTTCTCCTTGTGTTTATCTGCCTTTAGATTTACATTCGGTCTGGGAGGAGAAAGAGACTGCGTATGGCACATATATAAAGAGACAGGTCACAAAGCTGGGATGAGGCACGTGTTGCATTATATTATTATTATTACAGACATTTCAATATTTTCTCTTTATAGCCCCTGGCCACAACAACACAAGCACCAGCAGATATTTATCTTCATTGCATACTTCCTCAAGCGTTTTGCTCAACATATTACTTACACTGGCCTGTTGCAGAGCGGCCTCCAGCAAACATTTTGTTGTACCACAATTTTACAGAAAGAAATATCCATTTACGCATTCCCAGCATAGAAATGTACTCTGAAAACATGGTGCAGATCTTACACCAAGTTATGGCAGTATTTAATTCAAAATCTCTCAAATTAGAATAAAATTACCATCATGTAGTTTCTCTAAATAAAACATACCTCTTGTGTGGATGCTGTAGAGCAATTAGTGCAGTTGATGAATCTATTAAAATACGTTGCATTCTGGAACAGGAAATGAAATATCGGATCCTGTTCTAGAACTCCTGACAGTTGTTTTCTTGTGTGTGTGTGTGTGTGTGTGTCTGGAACAGCAACGGTGAAAAATGAAATAATAAAAGAAGCAGGTGACCTTGGATTAGGCAGGGTAGCTTGTCTGGCATGGACTACATGAAAGTCTAAAATTACCGCTGGGAGGTCAGGGAGGTTTCCTGTCCAGGGAACCGAGAAACAGAGCTGTGTTTCTGTATGCCAGGGAGGTGGAGGAGAAACAGTCAAAGGCACAGAGGACACAGATTCAGGCTTGAGAGTTTGGACTCCCTAGTTTGGGAGTTTGTCCACTCAAAACCATGGCCATTTCACAACTGCTCGTTCCCTTGTCCAGCCTCTCCCCTTATCTCAACCTCTGCTCACCTTTCCTCTACAACTCTTCACTTCTCCTTCCAAAAGTACCCTTACCTCACCCTCTCCTCCACCTTTTCTCACCCTTTTCCAAATCCATCCCTCCTCCTTCCTCCTGCCCTTCTACTCTCCCTCTCTCCCCATCCTCTTCCTCTTCTCCAGTTCCATCTATCCTCGTTGACCACTCTCCTGTTCATCGTCTCCCACTCCCCCCCATCCTCTCCCTCTTTCCCCTTGGCCTTCTAAATTCCTCATGATCTCCTTCCTCCCCCCCTCTTTATCTATTCCCCTGCCCTTCTCACTCACCCTTCCTCCCCACCCCCTCCCTCTAGTGGGACTGACTAGTGCAGGACATTAGAAAGCAGGAATCAAGGTGGCTCAGATAGCTCGTAATTGCAACACAATGAGGTGAATACTAAAGTTATACTATTCAACCATCTGAGAACCTCTTATGGATTTGTTTTACTTCATGAAACAACTTAGTTCACCTCTGCCCTGTCGTTGATCCCTAAGGAACCCATTTAGGCGGGCTTCTAAATGAGACCTCGTCTCCTCCGAAACGAACGTCTCCCCCTGAGCTTGTGAAACACGGAGCTCTGATCTCTCTCTCCGGTGCTGCGCATTGTTCTGTTTGACTTTGACCGATGAGATCATTCAAACTCAAAGAACTCTAGAAAATCCCCTTCGCATTCAGCATCCAGCCATGCACTGCAACCAAGCCGCTGCATTACTGATTAGAATGAAACTTTGACTTAAAACTTTCCTTGCAGGAGGAATTAAAAAAAAAAAAGTAATGTACTTTGATAGACAATGTGACATCCATCTGTCATGATACAAAAGAAGGAACTTCCAGAACATAAACTAAAATCTAGAACGTTGTCTTAAGCAGGGCTGGAACCCTGATCTCTTGAACACAGAGCTGGTGTTCTTCCTCAGTGAGCTAATTCAAGGCTGAGGAATTTTAGATCCAAGTGCAGATGAATAATCTCAAGGAGACGCGAGGTATGACCTCGACGTAGCTTTACTTGTCGAAGATCAAAAAATAAGGAAAAAAGTACTAGCATAACCAGCGTTTCCAATATTCACAAAAAAAGGGAAAAACAAAACAAGCACCATGGCTTACAAAAGACTCACGGTTTCCAACAGATACCAAAGTAGGCAGGTTAAAGAGTGAACCAAAAACAACGGCTAAAATCAAACTTAAACAGGACTCTTCACAGGTGAGCATCACCAACCATGATTGCTTAGCACAACTGAGAGTTCTTGCCAATGGTTGTCCCCCGGCAACTGGGAGCAAGATTGCAGTCAAGAGTCTTACACCATCCTACTAGAAAATGTATATGGATACTGACTGATAAGCATATTGACCTTTTGTTCGAGAGTGGGCCACTGTCTCAGGGTAACAAGTAGTGTGCATGTTAGCGTCTAATGCTAACCCTAAGCTATCTGCACAGCTGCACTGTATACACACAATATCGAGTTTTCGTATCGTTCTTTAGCTTTCTGCTGTTCAAAAGTTAAGTTTGTGTTCCCACATATTCATCCACGACGATGTTCTTTTCTATATATCACTTTAAAGAGGATTCCTTCGAGAGAGGATTGTTGGAGAGGATAGATGATTTGCACTGTGAGGCATTTGGCTATGGTTCAACTCCTCCCACTCAGCATTCTCCTTTCATGACCAAGATCTTGTTTTAAGTGGTCTTTAAATCCCACATATCAAAGTTCTAAGATGTATCAAAAGCAACAGTTTACACCATTTTGATTTCCGCATCTGTGGAATAGTATGCTTACAGGTCCTCAATTGACTAAGTCAAGGCTTTGTTAATGCAATGTTAGAGACTGGGTAAGGTGCTTAGAGATTTCATAAGATTTGTCAATTGTTCCAAATGTTAGATGCTAATTCGAGGTTGAAGTTTGAGATGAGTGTATCTCCGTGGTTACTCAGAGCACTTGAGGGCACATCAAGAGGCTGCCTGAACCAAACAACCCCTTTAGGTGAAACGCATTAACATACGCAGTTGTTTTCCCAACCCGTTTTTATAACAGACCATCTGTATCTCGCAGATAAAGTATTGAAAGATTTTAACAGTCGACATCAAAAAAGTGTGCCGGTCTCAGAACAGAGGACTTAAACATGACTTGCGCATCTGAATAAACAGTCGAGGACAAACGTTTCTCCCCCCTCTCGGCCTCCGTGTTGCGGTGATCACTCACAGAGATTAGTAGGCGACTCATATATTGTGTCAATTTCTTGTCCTCATTATTAGGCTGGTGGTAGTCAGGTGACAGACATTTCTCTGACACCCTTATCTATCACCCAGTCAATAGAAATGCTAAATGCGTGAATTACGCGTTTATCACTCCCAGCACATCCTCACAGGGCGGCGACGCGATCAATAAGAATAACCGTGTCGGCATCGAAGGATGGCCGTATATTATAACGCCACCGACACAAGGTTGCCGACTGGTGACCTCACCTGACCTGTGAGCAGGGTGAACTCATTCATTAAAATTGTAACTGACCCCTATCTACCTGTCACGTGTACTAATGCCACCCCTCCCCGCTTTCTCTCTCCACCCACCCTGAAGGAGGACCAGAGTGACCTTGGTGTTCTGAGATGGGACAAGGAGGAGAAGGGGGGAGGAGGACGGGGGTGGAGTAGGGGAGTACGATGGAGGAAGGGAGGGGGTTGGAGATGAGTAGAGGAGAGGAGGAATGTGGAGGAGGATTAGGGAGGAGGGGGCAGTTAGCCTTCGTCAGAACAGATGTGGGAGTAGGGCTGGAGGCCAGTAACTTCTTGTTCCAGTTGATGTCTGGGGGTTCCACTGGGGAGGAGGAGCCAATTTGGCCTTCTGCCAGGCCGCAATTAATTAGCTAACGAGGAGGGGGGAGAGGCACCTTGGCCAAGCCTAAAGGCGTTCAACAACCATCATACAGGTGTGGTTAAGATAAGGGTTTAGCAGTGGAGATCCATGCAACACAGGGGCAGATGACATGCTGCTGGCAATAAGCTCATAGAAACAGACTTGGATGCTATAGCATACACAGCACAAACCATCTACTGTAGCCTCTAGCACAAACTTGGAGTGGACTTCAGTTTAGCAGATTTGCCACTTCTGGAATCCCCCCTTGGGATTAATACCTGCCCAGCTACTTGGAGTGTAATTCAGTTATTCTTTTTTCGACTTCTTTGAAATGTTGCTGTCAGTAATTTTTATTCAGAGATGCGGCTCTACATACTTAACTGTTCGAGAGGCTGACGAAATGTTTCTTTGTTTAAGTAAGAAATAAACCAGGTTCATGAAATATGCTGTTTAGTCATATTGATTTAAAAGGTCTAGAAAGATCTTGTTCAACCTTGAGCATGTGGGTCTGGGCGGAAAAGCCTTACAGACATGTGAAGCGGGAAACACTGAATAATAAAACACTGAAAGTGTCGCTCCCAATGTTGTGAAATGAATCTAATTAACAATTCTAGATTAAGCAAATGTGCACCCACCAAACTAACTGTAGACTTGTGCTGGTGTTCAACTGCACAGGAGGAGGCTAGGGTTAGAGAGATACCATTAATCAAAAAAGCTTTATGGTTAATACAACAACAAAGTCTTCACAGTATGATAGCTCTCTGTTTAAGTGTCCTTGCGCTCAAAGTAATTACCATTATTCACCGATTAATTATTTTGATTTCATTTACAAACTCAAAAACTGATAACTAATTATTTTCTAAATTAGATCAACGCCGTCTATATCACTGCTATTTTCATTTCATTCTTTATTTCTTTTTTTTTTCTTCTTCTCTACCTCCCGTTTGGAGATCTTAGGTGTTTCTGAACGCAGCGCAGTCTGTGATGCGATATCCTGTGTCAGAGCTGAGGTGATATTGGAAGCGGGCCACGGCTTCAATAAGAGTACAGCTCCCTGAAGCTGTGAGACGTCGGACTTGATTACAGTCAAAGCACAGTCACTGACCCGCTCTCTATTCTCATCATCACCACACTTTATGAAAAGGCCCGCCGTTATTCGGCCCTTTTCATTTCTTATTCATATCCAATAGAGCTCAAAGTTTCCGCTAGTTTTTGGGGGGAGTTTTCAACACGGGAGGAGCGAGGGAGGAAGAGAAGTTTGAATTTGGAGAGGATGGCGGTGACGTGTCGGCACCACACGTCGGATCACGGCTGGATAGCGACGGGCAAACATTGGATCGCTGAGATGTCGACTCTGAGACCAGGAGACGGTAACCCTGAGGTCAGGTGTCGTTCAGTCAGCGGTCAGATGTGTAGCTTGCTCCTTGGAAGCTCAAGATCTGTACTGATGTCACCAAATCACATGTGATTCCCTCCAGCCTAGAGACAACAGGAACACTGATTGATCCATTTGTGGCTCTAGTTCAAATGGCGAAATTGAGTTGCGCTTGTTGGGATCTCTTCAGAAAAAAGAGAAAAGAATCACACACACACACACACAATGCTGAACCTTTTGCTCCTGCAAGTCCAGCATCAACCCAGCCATTTTTTGATCTCAAGTGGAAAAACTGCGGTTAAAGAATAACTAGACCTATACAGCCGCTCGACATTTAACGAGACAATCGTTTTCGGCCTTGTGGTTAAAGTGACTGCCACTGCACGCCTTCTGTAATTCTGCCATGAAATGGGTTTGAACTGTTTCTTTTGGAAGGTTAGAAACAAAGCACAAAAAAAAGCTTGAAGGTGGGACAAGCTCTTTCTCTTTCTTTTCAAGACAAAGCTAGCTTCTACGGGAGCGTCTCTCCGGTTAAGTGCTCAGGCTCAGATTCCCTAATGGACAGACAATTGCAGACGGGCGAGGGAGGGGGAGAGAGAGCGGGGGAGGAAGAAAGGGAACGGAGAGAGTGAAAGAGACAGAGAGAGAAAGGCAGAGAGTGAGCGAGGGAGAGCGACAAGAGACAGAGAGACTGCAAAAGGTTACGAAATGAATTCACCGGCGTCCGTCCACGCACGCAAGCTGGTCGGGCAGGGGATAGTGCAGCCCAGCCTTGGTGGTCCACAGTCAGGCTCTGTGAGGCCCTGACCTGCTTGGAGGACAGGTGACTGTACTGGTTCTGGTGACGGGGTGACTCATTGTAAAGAAGCAGTCTGAAGGATGTACCCTTTCCCTAGGATTCCATGTTCAAAACATGTGATGTTGCTGCTATGACAACAGTATTCTAAATGCTCCTCGGTGGAAAAGGGTATTTGAATGTTTTAAAAAAATGGTTAAGGGCCTATTCGTTAGTTCAACATAAGCATGGTGAGGTGCTTGAAAGCCTGTACAAAATGATGTTATCAAATAAGCATACTGGAACTACTGAATATTGATCAAATGAGATTGTTAGAGATACAGTTCCACCCACCTCACACAAATACAATACGATCCGCCGATTTGTCCATCTTTATTACCCAACATTAGCTTAAGAACACGTACTGTGTATTCCACAAACAGACTTCATCTTAACACAACAGTGTGCCTGGTGTTTAGAAAGCCTTACAGTACAGGAAGACTGAACAAAGGACTAGGTTTATCTACAGATAAAGACCCGCGGCCAAAATGATGAAGTGTCTGTCAGATCTGCAGTTTTTAGGCAATGTATTCTACAGGATATTAACAAACCGCTGAAGCATGGTTCTACCAAGCAGGATTGACCAAGATTAACTCAGGGGAGCCTTGAAACCAAGATTTAAATGTTCTGTAATTCCAGAAACGACAAGAAAATGATCCAATGTACTTCTTAAATGAACCGTGAATAATTATAAACGCCAATCAAGATAATAGTCCACAATGCACTCTTGTAATACACATCTTTAATGCCCAGGTATTAAAATGTGTGTACAACTATGCGGATTGTCTACTTAGCAAGCTTTGGTGTTGGACACATGCAATTAGATCAATCTGTTGTGACTGAAGCTGCAGGTGTTCACAGGTTGGAGCTAATAGTCTTTTGCCTTTACTCCCAGCGGGGCGGAATGAACCACTGTAGCGCTGGTCGCTGGCCTGTCGCTCCGAAACCGCCGCAGATCACAATCCGAATGTAATTAGTCAAAGGTGCGTTTCGCAACTTAATCAGATACACGGCCAGGCTACTAATTAAGAAGAAGAATTGTTAGTGTCTCGTTCCTGTGGGACTGAATCTATTCCGCTGAGAATACGTTTAAAACGTCAGTATTAATTACAAACGCCAAGGACTTCGATGATGATAGTTTTCTGCTGTGTCATGTCAAGCGCGGCATTGCTTGGGATTTAATTGCTTGGATCAGCGCAGCTGCTTCGCTAACACCAACACCTTTCCGCACATTAATTGTCTTTGCGGTTGTAGTCGTGACCAAACAGCTAAATCATCTTTCACCCTAAGAAAGCCACAATGGATGATTAAGGCCAACAGGATTCGACCTCTCATGCGACAGAAAAACAAATGGGAAAACGAAAACGACGATATACTTGCCATTCCCTGGAAAGGTCCAAAGGAGCGCTCGGGTCTGCTTGACTGGAGGTCAGTGGGAAGGGAGGGTGGGGGGTTGGTCTGTGGAAGAGCTGATTGTGTGTTGTGATGGCAACAACGAAGGGGTGGTATTGGTGGTTGGAAGAGCTGGATCGATCAGCAAATAAAGCACATAGAAACTAGCAGGTGAGGCAGGAGAAGGAAGAACGTGGGGAAGGAAATGTTCGCAGAAACACACTATGTATGGCAAATACTTAACTATGGTTATCCCTCACTCTGGGCCACTGTGTGTGTGTGTGTGTGTGTGTGTGTGTGTGTGTGTGTGTGTGTGTGTGTGTGTGTGTGTGTGTGTGTGATGTGTGTGTGTGGGTGTGTGTGTGTGTGTGTGTGTTGTGTGTGTGTGGTGTGTATGTGTGTGTGTTGTTGTGTGTGGTGTGTGGTTGTGTGTGTGTGTGTGTGTGTGTGTGTGTGTGTGTGCGTACTAGGCTCCCAGTGGAGATCCGATGTCTGCTAAGAATCATTAAGCGTTGGCTGCGGTTTCCACACTGAGGTTCAATCAATGAATCCATTTCCCAATAGCTTGACCTCCCGTAAGGAAATGGTCTTTTCAGCCCATAGGAGCGTTTCTCAAGCCACCGATAGAAAGCAAGTAACAAGGGCAGGAAGGTGAAAACCGGAATGCAAACAGCCTCCTCTCTTTTGGCAGGTGAACTGGAAGCTCGTGTCTAGTGCTGTGAGGTCTTGATTCAGCCCATGTAATCCTACTGTCTACAGTAAAACGTATGCATGGCTAGGTGCCTGACACTATGCCCACTCAATTGGACTGAGGGAAATACCTTTAGGATACAGTGTGTCTATAGGATACATTATGTAGAATATAGTCTATCCACTTTAGTTGGTCTGCATGTGGGGTCTGCGGCATACAAGCTGAATTCAAACCTGTGGTCTCTACAGTCAAACATTCTGCCTCTGAGCTAAACCCATCCCATATACTGTGAATAGCATGGATCTGCTTTAGTTAGGAAATGCCTGTGTCCCTGGGTTAGGATGCAGAGGGGAATTTTTAAAAGGGTTAAAAGAGCATCGATTTTGTTGTATTCTGGTTTGTTGAGGTGAAACAAACTCAGATTCTTCTAAACCCTAAAAACTCAAGTGTCTCCCCCAGCATCTGCTGTGCACTTGAGGTAGATAGATATAAGAAGATGTTAATACCCCCCCCCGCAGCACACACACACACACACACACTCACGCACACGCGCACGCACACGCACGAGAGAGGGTTGGAGTCGAGAGCTCAGAAGGCCGAACGCTTGGTAACAACACTGTGTTTGTCAGGAAAGTATTAAGCAAACGACGGGTTGTCACACGTGATCATCCATCAACACAATCCCCAGGTCTCCTCAACTCCCCTTCCCCTGCCCCCCCCCCTGCCCTCTGCACCTCCTCAACTCCCCTTCCCCTGCCCCTCCCAACACCCCATGCCACCCTTAACACCCCCACTCCACCCCCTGCCCTCCGCATCCACCCACCACCATCCATAATAACTGGGCTAATTCTGTCACCTGCTAATTGACTTTTCTTTACTTCTGTCTTGGTGTTAACTAGCTTTTCAGGGTCCACAGAATGTGCGAGAGAGTTTTGTAATGAGTTAGGGAGGTGCTTTGAATGGCACTGAAGAGTTGCATTTGGATTACAACCCCCACTAATATACATAGGTCACGTTGAGGTCTCAAATTAATGATTTGTCTGAAACATTAGATTGGTAATGTAACAAGACACAACACAAAAATACATTTCCATCACTCCTAATTGCTTCGGGCATATGCTCAGGGCTAATATGCTCATGAGATTACGACTGAATGACTGTGTCATCTACAACTCAGCAATGAGTACTCACATTAAGAATGACCATATAACATATAATACACGTTGTCTATTTATGTCAAGTTGTTGAGAACTTATAATGAACCTGATTTATTTTGTCCAAATATGCTGATAGTTTTTCCCCCCAGCAGCTTCGTGCTCAGTCTCTCCTCTCTTTCCCTTCTCTGTCACCCTGCTGGCCCCAATGTTATCTCTCTTTTCCTTACCCCCTCGTCCCTTCTGTTTCACTCCCCTTCACTTACTCCCCTGTCTCTCCCATTCTCTTTTCTGCCTCTCCCCTACACATGCTCGTCGGCACTCCCTCCACCCTCTCCATCTCCCCTCCCTCCCTGACTCTCTCCACGCTCCCCCTCCTCCCACCCCTCTCATCTCTCTACCATGTTGATGGCTAACTCCTCTACCCAGAGTGTGGTGCTTATCACAGGCTCTCTTCCTGCTCCCCTGCACCTCTCCTTCCCTGTACGTTATCTACCCAGCACGAGAGAGCGAGAGAGACAGGGAGGGAGAGAGAGGGGATAAGAGGAAGCGGGCGAGAGACGGCGAAATAGAGACCATGGATAAAAGAGAGAGGGGAGGGTGAGTGATTGAGAGAGAGAGGTGGAGGGGAGGAGGAGAGGGAGAGGGAGAGGGAGAGATTCCCATCGCTGCTAAACAGACAGGTCCTATACAGTCCAGGTTCATCTGAAGCTCGTTCTCCTTCCTGTCTTTAAGCACCTCCCTACTTCCCTTCCTGCTATGTTACAGTGCAATCAATAGAGTGGCCAGAGATAAGGGCTGTTCTGATCGGATAAGGCCCTGAAAGGCAGACTCAGCTGGCAGGAGTGCTTACTAATTGGCCTGTCACTAGTATTAAAGATATGCATGTTGACACGGTGACAGGGTTTCCATGACACCGGAGGGGCATGGTATTGTGGCAGTTGGCAGGTCGAGGGGTTGAGAGACATGGTTCGGTTCTTGACCCGGCAAACTGTTCTTGCTTTCAAGTTAGGGAGCAGATGAAGCACACGATTAGAGAGGGCTGTCGTGTCTGGGTCCCGTGGCCGGTTCTACATTACGTTTTTATTCACTGAGAAGATAGTTTGATCCGAAGCGACATTTAAAGTGCATGGAGAGAGTAGAGCAGGAAATCAAAGATCCGAACTGAGTCACTCTAACTGTGTTTCGGTGGTCAGAATAAAGGAACAGGCTGGACTCACCAGGAACAGTGCCAAATAATCTCATCTCAGTCCCCCAGGACGCTAAAAGTAATATCTCAGTAATCGAACAAAAATCTAACAGTAATATCTCAACTAGAGCGCCAAAAACATCTCATTTGACAGCATTTCAGAATAAAAGTGCAGCTGAAACATAATGGATGCTGCCTTTTCGATACAGCGGCAAAACGGGTCTTCCAATGCCGAATGCAGAGAGAGGAAAATTCGGTGGCACCAGGTAAACCTTGCTGTCTTTGCCATTCGGTCAAAAAGAAAGACTGTAGTCTGAAGAGATGAGGTTTTCTCTCCCCCCCACAGCATCATTCTCCAAGTCGAGACCAGATATGAATACAAGAATCGTCTGTGTGACCTTTCGGTAGAGACCGAAACATGTCTATCTTTTCCTCACGGGCCCGCGATGAAACAACTCTCCAAGACTAGCAGGCCATTCTTTTCCTTAAAGTGCCCTTTTCTCCCAGGGTGAAGGTGATGGATGGCACGTGCATAATCATTCATTTATCTTACTACATCATCAGTACATCTCTTCGTTGTTTGCCCCAGAAGGCATGTGTCCTAAATTAGAATGGTGCGCACAAGTAATTGTCATTTCAATAATTGCGCTATTGGGAGCCACTTAATTCTGTAAACACTTGGGATGACGATCCAGTCTTAACCTATACGGCCACTCATTCGTTTTCATAAGAATCGATACGGTCTTTTAGGGGACAAAGGTAAATGACTCCATTACAGTGGACGCCAGTAATCAATGTATAATGAACACGTGACGTGTGTTCATGAGGATTGAAAAGGTCTGCAGATGTGAGGGGAATCCTTGATGGAGTCTACTCTGGGTTTCAGTCTCGCTGCGGTTCAGGGGATTTGAGAGGGGTTCAGGTCCTGTGTGTTGTTTGACCACTGCGTTTCATCTCGCCACGTTTTACGAAAACGAACTTATCGGATTGAAACCTGAGGTGTGTACAGGGGGCGTGATGTGACTGGCCAACTAAGGTGCAACCCCCGCTATCTATACCTATTATTATGGTCTAGATTGACCTTTTATCATTTTAGACTTCAGTGACCTTTACCATTGGTCTGGCCCTGCTAACAGAACTCCCCCACATCGCTTTTTTATTTTTTATTTTTTTTTACTTTCTCCCCCCCACCCCCCAAAATAACTTTTCAGACTTTTAAAAATAGTATTTTTACCTGGCGGCTGGCCTGAGGCTGGCTACAAAAACACCCAGAGGACAGCTATCGGGTCCAGATGTGAAGTCTGGACATGCCACTGGACATGCCACTGGGTGTACTGCAGCACGTTGAGAGACAGAGAGAGGAGGGAGAGTGGCTGAAAGACAGGGAGAGGGTGAGAGAAAGCAAAACAAACGAAGAGCTAAAGAGAGGGAGGACTCTAAGGTTAACCAGAAGGTATTTAATGTTTGGTTTAACGGCAGGGCTGTGAAGCGAGGACATACAGATGGTTTGGAATGTAACATAAACTCAAATGAACCAACAGCAGTCGTGGTCTAGAATCTAGAGTAGACTAACCTTTTGGGCTTCCTTGAGTCCAATTGGAACCGGATACCTCGTCTTATAAAAACGTCCCTCTAACTGCAAACATGGAGTTTGTCTTATCTGCCTGCAAGAACAACAACCGACATATTCTCCTCTCGACTGAGAGACTTGTAAGCCGTAGACAAGGCCACTATGGCTGCTGTAATCTGTTAGCCAAACGACCGAGGAGATCAATAGCGTAGAAGGTTGGAGAAAGTGCGTTTGTTGGAAAATGACGTGCACTCTTCGAGAGAGTCGATCAGGGGGGCTTCACGTTGTCGCCGGGTGGGGGTCGTTTTTCCGAGAGCCATTCCGTTTTGGTTCCCCTCAAGGGCACAGCCGTAACATGGCCCATTTGAACCAGTAACCTTCTGGATCCCAGTCTGTTGCCCCTGCCTATACTGCTCTTTAACCAACAAAATACATTAAAAGCATATTAAAGCGTTCAACGACCCATAGCTGGAAAGAGACGTCGGTGGTGGACATCCTTGCCCCGACAGATGCTGGTGTGAAAACGTGTGTGTTGTTATGTTAATACACAACAACGCCCAAACTGGAATGGCCATGGCCCATAAACCAGAACCCAAGCGTGAAGCCATTTATCTTTTTAATCATCATCCTCTTGCCAGATGACACAGTAATGAAACGTTTATTTTTTCCGGCGCTATTTCTCGCTCTCTTTTTCTCACTCTTTCTCTTTGCGTCTCTCTCTCTCTCTGTCTCTCTCTCTCTCTGTCTCTCTCTCTGCCCAGAAGGTGCCAAGTAGTCTTGTGTGTGACCATCTGTGTGTGTCTCTTCCAGAGGGATCGCCACAGGGAAATTGGAGATATGATGTGTTTTTACCAGAAAAAAAAGTCCCTGCGATACAGCATTTCTTCCTGTTTCTTTGGCTGTTCAGTGGCAGAGCCTGGCCAGTCCATGACTATGTGCCCGAACTCAGACGACTGGCACAGTTACGTAACACCATGATCAGGAGCACACATGGTGGACCTGTTAAGACAACCCATATGTTGTCCAAATATGCTCTTGAGACGTCTGTTATTATTAGGTCTCGGCTGAGGTCTGTGAAGTCCGTAGTAAGCAAGCTCACGACACTCGTCTCAAGCCTGAGAGAGACGGAATGCGACGCCGACTCGGCGTCGTGTTTTGCTTTCGTTCGGCTGGCCAATGGCAGCGTTTGTTCAGCACGCGTCTTTGACAGACTCCATCCCGACCTCTGCTCCCCACACCGCTCATCCCCACCCCTCTTTCCTCCTAACTCTCTTACGCCCAGCTCAGTCTTTCATTCAACAGCCATCTGAAAAGGAAATTTACCAGCCCCTCAAAGTATTTCTAATCACGCTTCTTGTGTCTAATAAAAGGGAACATCCTTGCAAATCTTTTGTACCCGAATTAGCTTCTGAAGCTGAGGGGTCACACGCTGTCTCCTGTGAATCCGTCTTTCTAATAAATTGTCTATTTCCAACTTCATTGGCAGAGCAGGATTCTTGTAACCCAACTCTATTTCTGATTAATTAAATTCTCTGGAAATGATCAAACTGTATGACCACTGGATGGGGTATCATTAGCTCTTAATAATACCTTCAATCTCACTGGCGTAGCTGTGCGAACCGTGACAATGCCAAGGTGTGTCGTACACAGAGGGAGTTATGGGTAGAGCTGTGGTCTTCATTGTTTTATGTTATTAAGTAGTATATTAGACTGTGTCATATTGTACTGTTGGCAGTGTTCAATACGTTCCTTGTTATATGGTTCATAAGATGTAGTTCAAAAGGTAGATTGTTTCAGCATTCAGTTGGGTTTTCCTGCTGTGTGAATAATGAGTTTGCTTTCTGTGACTCTCTCTCTCTGTATACATGTCTTTCTCTCCGTCTTTCCCTTTATCTCTGCATGTCTCTCTCACCCCTCCCCTTTCTCTCTGTCTTTCCCCTTATCTCTGTATGTCCCTGTGTATCTCTCTCTCTCTCTGTCTTTCCCTTTATCTCTGCATGTCTATGTCTCTCTGTATGTCCCTGTGTGTGTCTCTCTGTCTCCCCCTGTCCTCCTCTTCCTCTCTGGCTGTTTTGAATCTTCCCCGCTGACAAATCCTAAATCTGAGATTACGATTCAGACATGAATCAGATAACGCCAACACCCCTCCACGTCCCCCCGCCTAATCTCATCTCTAGTCTGCATCAGACCACCCTGGACAGGATCATTTATAATTACAATGTTCCCAACACGCTATCAGAGCGCTACACGTGTCTGAACTGTTCACAGGTGAACCTCCATCTAACACTAAATCTCAAAATGATAAATTAAATATCAGGGTTTTTTTGTTTTGTTTTTTTTCTCTCCCCGACATTTCTGCACAAAACCAATTACTACCTTTTTCGGATAAATATTTAATCCGTGTTGCCTGAGATTTTTCATCTCCAGGAATCGTGATTAAATGTGGTTTTCACTGTTCCTGGAGCGCTTGTATTCCCTCCCTGCCCTTACTAATGGGTAGCTGCGGTATGTGGTTGCTTTGGTTAATTAGCTCACTCCTCTGTGCTGGACCGAGGCCAGCTGTATATCTATCAGACATGTGGACGTTGGGCATAGATACAGCTCTGTGAGGTTGCGTTTAAATACTTCATTATATCCATACTAAGGGCTAAGTCCTTTATAAAATATGCATGCACTGTACTTTACTTTACTGCCCTGCATTGCCTCTTGAATGAGAACAAAAGTGGTTTGTAAAGGTTTAGCATTTTGATGTATTGAATGTTTTATGATCTGTTTTCATTTGCCGAAGTAAGGGAAGTTACGACAGTGCGAAACAAGAAAATCTGTGATTAGTGCAGTGTGGGTTGAACCATGCCTCTAGTGGTCCAACATTGCATCTACACCTATGTGTCACCTCATGTCAATAAATAACTATTTCCCTTCTAAATGTATTTTTGGAGTGGGTGAAATACAAAACGAGAAACATTAGTTGATTTGTTTCATAACAAGTCCATGAGTCAGTCACATGTATTGGATTTTAAGGTTGCTGAAATACAGAAATCTCCTTAATGTTCTGTGTTCCCTGAAGTGTTGGGTTCTAAATGTTCCATCCTACATTGAAAGTTCTCTCAGGTTCTGTTATAAGGAAATTAATCCATCTGTCTTTGCACAAAGAATTTCACCTCAGAATGGCGGAGCGTTTGATAATACACAATCTTGTAAAATGTGTAAAGCGAAAAGTTGGATTTCCTCTTTTAAACCGAATTGGACAGTCTTTTGAAGATCTTGGCTATTGATTTAATGGAGATGAGTTTGGAACATTTGTTCACACAGAGCACGTAATAACTCTGCCAGACATATTTGGTTTGTCTGGACTCAGGGACATTGAGTTTGGATGAAGCGAGTTGTTGAAATCTCATTCAATCCGTAAGGTTTAGCAAAACCACATTAGCATTTCATAGCTTGAAGAAATGGTTCCTCCTACCTTTTCCTCCCTCTGCTCCAAAATATGTCCACTGTGCCAGCAGGAAAAAATGAGGTTATTTGAATGAAAATCAATAACGTCTGCATTTCAATGTGCTGGATCCTGTATGTATTGACTGGGAAACGCTTGAGGAAACATGTGATCTCAATATTCAATCCCTATTTTGATTATTTCTGAGTTTGAGTAAAAAATTAGAAATGCCTTCTGCTTTGTTCTCCAAAGTCGTTATTAGCGTGATGTTATCGTTATTAAGATTAGCAGTCGACAGACATTTCGGATTCAACTCAGCTGTGGTATAAGAGAGCGTCTCTGTGCGATGAAATAACCTGTTTTATATTGTAGTTTTCCTGAAGTTCATCTGCTTTCATAAATATGAAATCAAGAAAAAACCAGCCCTCAATCAAAGTGTTTATACAATACCTACTGCACATAATGGCCTCGATTTCATCCTCTTGTGGACATTGATGCACACAAGACTCATTCTCCAGATATTACATTGAAACCAAGCTGGAAATGATCAGTGTAAATCCCTCCTTCAAGTGTCTGGGGAGGGGGGAGGGGAGGGGGGTGCATCTAATCCTGACAATTAAAGCAATCTCTCTACCTCTCCAGGTTTCAGCCCATCAGCTCAGTACACAGAAGCAGACATCCGTAAAAGGGGAGGGGGGGGGGCTGTCATTCACATCCTATATCCCAAGCTCCACATCCAACAGCAAACAACAGACCTGTCCCGTTCTCCATGAGACGAGGGGACCCGAGAAGACGGGAGACTTCCTGTTCCGGATGGATGGGCCTCTGAGGCGGCGGCGGCGGGGGGGGGCGGGGGGGTGAACGAGCGGTGACCTTGAGCCATGTCCTTATGAGGTGGAGGTGGAAGTCAAAGATGAGCCTCTGTGAGAGACTGACAAAAGTACACATTTTATGGAAATACATGTATTGAGATCGGTGTTTTCTATTCGGGTTTTGACGCATATGGCTGTGGGGTGTTGGCATTTTAAAACTGGATGTGTTTCAGAAACATTTTTGGGCTTTCTTTGTTCGTATGCCCCCGGCCTCCTCCTCTCCCCTCCACCCCCACCCCCAAAATTCACATTTTCTTGCACATTTTGGCACTCTTGATTGGTTCAGAGACAGACAAGAACGGAACAGAATTCTCTGAGTGTCTCCTTCCATTGTTATGATGGGCAAGAGAGAGGTTACAATGCCTTGGCTGACTACAAAGAAGAGGAAATAAAAAAATATATATTTTTTTTTCACACTGAGTGACTCAATTTCACGCTCTGTTGGCATATCGGGGGTGACGTGCCATGAAATCAGTTCATTTCTGGGATTTTCAGGGTAACAGTATTTTGAAAACTCCTCAGATACGTAGCCTTATTGCATTCCCACCGAACTTGACAGATTACGCCAATATGTGGCCTTTTATCACAAGGCAACACAAATGTCCTGCAGAAGTACCGGTCCATTCACCCGTCATCGACCCAAACGGCAAGGAAAGATACCCATTACAATAACATCCTGCTAGTCCGCCTGCCTAAATACTGTGCCATGCTAGTCATGTCACCGTAGCAACTATAGACAACCGACAGTTGAAGAATACTGGACTACAGTACCGTCAGAAAAGGGATTTGGACGGCGCGCTCTAGAGAGCTGCTCACTGGCACAGCTTGGAACTCCAGAGCTCAGTCACATTTCCTCCAGTATGTTAATCAGAAATAAAAAAGCATCTAGTAAATGGATATGTTGTTTTCACTTTGTGGATTAAACATAATCATGATAGGTCTGTGCTGTTTAGCATCTCTGCTTTTAACCATACACCACAAATTAAACAGTTAGACAGTTAGTGATATTTTATACAGCGCGGTGCTTGATGCACAACAGCAAGTGCTCAAGTCTATTAACAGCTTTTATACACGTAAGCAGACGAGGTGAAATTTGATTTTTAAAGGTGCGAAACGCGTCTGTCTGGTTGTAGGACCAGCGTGTGCGTGTCTGTTTGTGTGCGTGTCTGTTTGTGTGCGTGTCTGTGTGTGTGTGTGTGTGTGTGTGTGTGTGTGTGCTTGCTTTACGTAGTATAGCTTAGCTTAGCTTAGGTGAGGGTCATTAAATAATCATTATGCGTCTGACTTTGTTAAAATCAGATATGGAGAGCTCTTTCGTCCTGGGTGACATTTTGATCTCTGCTTTGTCATTAAGCGGGATGTGATGAAATTTACATAGGGCTAATTCTTCAGTCTGCTGACAACATATTTTTTCAGTGACAACCGTCTTTAATATTTAGAGGAGTGCTTTCTCCAATGCCCTTCAACTGTGCCTGAAGTATTAATATGTCTTTAATGGGGGACTCTTTAAATGAGTCACAAATGGAGCTCGACATATTAATGCGTGCCAGCATGGCTGTTATTCACACATTTAGCAATAATAGACTTTATGGCATTTTTAATAAAGTATAGGCCGGCTTTAATTGTTTAGCAGGCCGGGAATTCATGATGTGGTAGAGGGTTCATTCACCAGATCAACTAGAGGTTGTCCTAGACTCTTCAGGAGTTTCTGCCGTACAGTCCTGTTAGATACAGATGCAGGCTCAATCGGATTAATTCCGTTTGGTGTGTTTATTTTGCGTGTGTTTGTTCTCGTGTGTGCGTTCGTGGGTGTGTGTTTCTGTGTTGGTGTTAATACATTATCACGCAATTTTTTTCACCAATGTTTGTTTAATGAGATTTCGCTGCTTATTTTGTACGGGCTCTTGATTACGGGCCATATTAGGCACGGCTATTGCATCATTATGTCGTTTCTCCACGCCAATTATGAAAGTCACAAATATCAAAATTCTTGGTCTTGGTCCTTGCTAATGAATTTCTCATGATACTGCACAACCATGTGAAGCTGCCTAGAATCACTCCCAGAATCACTCACTCTTGATCTTTGCATTTGTTTGTCATGAGGATTGTTGTCAATTTTCTTCTACTTATCTTCTCTTCCAGAGCGTCAATAGATCACCAGTACCGTATAAAGTACACCAACGGCAGAACAGTGTGGGTTGTTATTCACTACTGATATTTTTCAGTAGCGTGTCAAAGTTTGTTTTATGTATACTGTAACCTCGCGAACCTGATACAAGGAAACTTTTTGCGTAAATGCAGCAGAGATGAGACGTAACTGAATACAAAGTTGTATTTGAACCCCTCCAACCTTTCCCCTAATCCAGGCTCCGATGCGAATGCGTCTGTTTTTATCCCAGCACACTGGGCTTTAGTTCAGTCTTGACCTTCCGTTTCTTGCGCGTCTTAACTTGGCTTCTCTTCCATAGTTGAGCTTATGTATGTGGAAGAACCCTACCCAGATGGTCAGGGTCAGAGGTTACATTCCTGCCCTACCCAGATGGTCAGGGTCAGAGGTTACGTTCCTGCCCTACCCAGATGGTCAGGGTCAGAGGTGACGTACCTGCCCTACCCAGATGGTTAAGTCCCGGCTTTCAGGAAACACCTCAGGTGTTTTAGGAGAGTCATTAGGAGTTTTTGGATGTTCCTCCAGGAAGAATAACATAAAAGACATTTGAAAATAACTTTACTGTCTACGGGGATGGAAACTTTGTTTGGGCTTTACACTAAAAATATCACGCACTACATTCAGCAATCACAAATACAACTGACTTTCGTTCTGTACACGCAGTAAAAGGTTAAAGGGGAACGAATACGTTTACATTCACCTGACCTGTTCTCACTGAGTTAGATGGGTAAAGAAATATACCAAGATGGTTTATTTGGTGTTTAGTAGTCTGCCAGCATGTCATACCGGCCTGGTCTTAAGGTGTCATCAGGTAGGCGTTTCAGTGTCAGTGTTTTGAGGCATAAGGTATTACAGCTTCAGTATTTAGATGCACAAACCGCTTTGTACAGTAGTAATATGAGAAGGAGGTCCCAACTGGGTCAAGATCCCACACGAAAAGTCTGCGTTGTGCGTGTGGAGGCGACCCGGTACAATGAGACATGATGGTGTTGTCAG
This sequence comes from Plecoglossus altivelis, assembly GCA_036571765.1. Lineage (NCBI taxonomy): Eukaryota > Metazoa > Chordata > Actinopteri > Osmeriformes > Plecoglossidae > Plecoglossus > Plecoglossus altivelis. The sequence continues at coordinate 3,761,754 of BROE01000010.1, read as the reverse complement.
GTAGACGTTTCAGCGTCAGACCCGATGAGCACCCATTATGCATTGCCAAACGTCCTCCCAAATATAGGTCTTTTTAATGAGAAACATTTCCACACCGAAGCAAATTAATTTTTAACGGGACCTGCTTTTACAGTTCAGATGAATAAAAATGAAAATGTTTTCCCAAATAAACTTTTACAATTGGAAATTCAAGGCAACTACCTAGTTTAAGGGAGTAATCTTCTGCACGAGTCTGGAGGCAAACAAACATGACTGGACCATTTAAACAGCCGTCAGGTATGTAAGATGGTCATTCAGTTTTCCAATGAGGAAGCAACCCTTATGTTAACCAACTTTAGTGGCTGAACAGGATTTCCTGTTGACATAACAGCACTTAAACCAGCTCTCGTTGGCAATTACGAAACCCATTTCTAATTGGGTGTTGACATTACGGCTGTGGAACTACTTTCACCTTCACATCTTCAAAAGGGGAAACTTCTATAAAGATGCGTGGAGGGGGCAAGGGGGGGCACGGTTTCAGCACTAAACACTTAGAGAGAGCTGGAGATGACGTTTCCTTTTCCTGTGAACCAACTTCAAAGCCGTCGGAAGTGCTTAGCTGTGTAGTCGCACTGTAGCTCCCAACTCTCTAAAGGACACGCTGATCTTGACTCCTCGTTCTCGATTAATTTCCCTAAATGGACTGAAGTTAATTGGAGGTCATTATCGGGCTGGTATGATACATTAGAACTACATGGTCACCTTCAATGACACATTGAGGCGTTAGACCATTAGGAAGTCTTATCAATAGGCCAGTAATGATCTTATAAGCAGTCTGTGAAGCACACACATCACAGACAGTCATTGCATGTTGATTGAGAACCTAATTGTATCGCGTTTGCACTTGGGTCATTTCAGATCCTGATCTTTCGTTGGCCGACCAAAAAGGACGAATCTTTTAGTCCCTGTGGTGATGGTGACTCATCACAAGTTTGTCGCTCCAGAGTACCTCTGGTGTCGTGAGGCCCGAAGCATCAAGTCCCGCATGCCAAGAGGGAGGGAGGAGCTTGTGGAGGACCTGGTGTGGGTAAACAAAACTCACGAAGCACTTATCCAACCACCAGACACACATCTTGATGATACGTACACGAACACGTCTTGATGACACGTACACCACATGTCTTGATGACACGTACACGAACATGTTTTTATTACATGGACACAAACAGGTCTTGGTGACATGTACACACATACATGTCTTTATTACATGGACATGAACACGTCTTGGTGACATGTACACAAACATGTCATGATGATATGTGCACCTACACGTCTCGATGACATGTAGACGAATGCGTCTTGATGACACAAACACAAGCTGCCTGGCATATGTGTACGCTGGACCGGTGTAGAAACACCACGATGCAGAGACCTTGAGCGAAGCATCCATGTGACGTGGCCTTATGTGGGCTACAGGACGCGTCACGGTACAGCAAGAACAGAACCAAAGCTCATGCATTTTCATCAAGCCCGGAAGCTCAAACACATTTCAGTCCCACGGAGAGCTGTTCAGCCTCCCCTCTGCCTCCCCCGTCTTGCCTCCCCTCAGACTCCCCCCCCGTCCCGCCTCCCCCTCCGCCTCTCCGTCCTGCCTCCCCCTCCGCCCCCCCTGACTCACCCCTGCCTCCTTCTCCGCCTCCCCCATCCCTGACTCACCCCTGCCTCCCTCTCCGCCTCCCCCATCCCTCTGCGACTCTTATCAGGAGGAGGTTGCAGGGGTGTGGGGAGACGGGGAGACAGTTAAAACGGTTTAACGAGAACGCGGATACTTACTTAAAAAATTTACGACGAGAGATAAACAGTGATGGTCTATCGATGGACAGTCTGCAGCACAGTCTAAATGGGATACCTAAATTAGGATTAAGGACCAGACGTGTCAAGAAACTGGTGTGTGCGTGTGTGTGTGTGTGTGGATATAAGAATCTATTGTTGCACGCATAGTATACAATGCGAGTATGCATGGATATTCTTGCCTTTCTGTGTGCGTGTGTGTAAACGTGTGTGTGTGTGTGTGTGTAGAAGTGTGTGACAACCTCTCTCCACATTGTAGGCTCTGAGTCAGGGCCTGCATGTTCCCCCTAAATAAGGTCTGGCTGACACCTGCGCTTTGCTGTCTGTTTCCTCAACCTTCCCCTGACAGCCAACCAGCGTTACGCCCCAGCTATAAATATCCCTGGCCAGGAACACAGCCATATATCCTGCATCAAATATACAAATGTGCAGTATGGAGGTCATGGGCAGGAGTCTGCATCTGAGGGTGAATGGACATAACTTTTACCCCAAGGTGAGCCTCTGATTTCAGCTGTGTGTGTCAGGTTTACCCCTGGTTTAGACCCCTAGCGTATCTGCGGCACGCTACGGTTCCTTAAGGTGTTGGTGACTTCGTGCCTGTCTGACATTGATTTCCTTGATATTTTGTATATTAAGTACAAATTAGAAAAAGTTGGGTAACTTTAAATTTGTGTTTGTTATGTCCAACTCTGTTGCGCGGCAGCTTCCAGACTAACTTAGAGCACTAAAAACGTCCTACATAATAGATTTGTGGCTGCAATCGTTAAAATCCATTAATCCTCGATTATTTTGTATCGATACCTCACCGCGATCTCCGCCGCTTGGAGGTGTCGTCTATCAACAATAGACAGGAGAGAGTCTCTCCTGGGACGCTTCTGACATTCACCACGTCGGGTGGCGTGGAAACGCAAGCATCGGGAGGCCACGTTCGGCTCTGAAGACCGCATCGAACCGTCCTTTTAAAGGCCTGCTAAGACCTCCTCTTCCTCCCTTTTGTTTCTGTGACCATAGCGGGTCTGGGGAGGTGGGCTAAGGTTTGCAACGGGTCCTTTTTCCTCTCTATCTTCCGCTCCCACACTCCCAACCCCCCACCCACACCAGCACCCCGGTGATAATTAACTTTCTACTTTTTCTTTCATCTGTTGTTATTGAAGGTTAACAGGGAATGAGTCTGCTCCTTGATCATTGTCTTTAGTAGTGTTTACTGACAGGCTGTCTCCCTTGTTGGTGCCGATGTGTTCCGACGGCGCCAGGCTTTCATTAAATGCACACTTCTGCGCCACCAACTGACATTATTGACTCTGACGGATGCGCGCAATTCAACCCTGCAATGTAATTTTCATCTTCTGTTTAGCATGTAGGGAGACAAGGGGACGAGATGCACGCTGTCTCTCTCTTTCACTCGCGCACACTCTTTTGCGTTTGATGAAACATTGTCACGGATTCATTTAAATCCCTTCACAATGAAAAGCTTCACTATTATACAAGCTCTGCCTTCACAAGAGTTGCATTTGCGCTTTGAGTTATTGTCTAAGTCCTGAGTCACTGAGTGGTTGACGCACTCCACTTCCCAGAATCCTTAGTACAAAATCAAGGTTCCACTACATAATAACCCTGATAATTTCACCTCATGTGACCAGAACTGATTAAATGTTGGATTCAAAAGGCTATCATAGATATTTCTTCATTTCTTTTACTTTGAATTGTAGTCGTTGCGTTTTGATGACCAGGACCTTGAGTAGTAGTTTTCAGGGTCCTAGAGTCAGTTGCTCAGCAGACTCGGTAAACCATATAATAGGATGAAACTAAAGATCTTACATTACCATCCCATAATTGAAATGTGGAAACCAAGACAGGGATTAACATACAGCTCTGTTTAGCACACTTCTCTCTGGCCACTTCTTGTCCTTATAACTGACAATTCAAAAGTCAAACGGTCACCCTAGAGTCAGTCAAGCTTGTCTGATGCCACTGTCTAACCAGACTCCTCCACTGAGGTCGTCGAAGAGGCCATTGAATCCTGGCCAGGCCAGTCAAATAGTTTCTGATGATACTGAACAGCCCCTCGCTGTTAGTTAACATAGCCTTCTCCAGCAACATGGCACAGACAGCTGCCCACACACACTACAGCAGTGTTAACCCTCTTTCTTATAGCCTTCTGTCTTGTGGGCTCTGGAGGTTTTCACGCCTGATTCAACTTGATGGCTCGTAGATTCTAGATGTTTCCCTTGCTTCCCCAAGACGAATCTAAATTCCGGAACGTGTAGGATTCTGCATGTTCTAGAATCCCAGATTTTCAATTCTAGAACCTACCGAACAATGGGCCCTGAGGAGCGGGGTTGGTTGAAGTTCGCCTGCCCGGCAGGGACTGCGTGATCCATGCTCATCCCAGTGATCTTTTAACTGACGCAGGCTCTGGGAGGGTCCCTTCGTTGAGTATTGACTGTGAGGGTTCCCTCAGGGGTTAATCTGACAGCCAGGCAGCAGCATCGCCAGGCAGCAGCATCGCCAGGCAGCAGCATCGCCGCTCCGTAGCGACAGCACGCAGAAGTTCCAGGCTAATTATCTCAGACTGATAATCCTGGACCGCTAAGACACTTACCCGTGGTCTAGGTGGGCTGCCAATAGGACGAGACCAACAAGTCCTCTGAGGAACATGATTGGCCGTTATGCTAATGAAAGAGGGAGAGATATCTGATTGGCTACTGATTCACCTTAGACACCATGCACTGGGGTATTAGATTGTGTGTGTTAAGTGAATGGGGCCTGCAAGAGGGAGAGTTACATTAAACCTGCGATAGATTTCATTACTGTGCTGTCGCTGATCACAGTAACAATAACATTTGATATGTTGTATAGGTTGTTTTTTTTTGGTCCTACAAACGGAATTACCTTTAACGTGTTTGTGTGTGTGTGTGTGCAGACGCGTGTGTGGAAGCATCTGTTTTGGTCTCCGATGCGTGTTATTGTGTCCGCGTTGCTGCGTGTGCGGCCACGGTGCGGTGCGGGAGTCAGGGGAGTGTGTCATCTAACCCTCTCTCACTATGTCTTAAGTGCTCGGGCAGGACTAAATCATGTCGGAGGTGACGGTTTACAGTGTGAGGAGAGCGGCCACACAGATCTTGTTAAGGGCCAGTGGAACCGACAGGCACATTCACTGTGATTTAGTTCCAGTGAAGTGCACAGCAATCTTCAGGGCAAGGTGGGATGAGGGGTGAGGCGAGGGAGAAGTGAGGAGAGGCGGAGTGGTTGTTCACCATGTAGTGCGGGGGGTGGACGCTAGGGCAGGGGAGTGCGCGGCGCATGGTTTGTGAGGGAGGGAGAAGCGCGGGAAGGAGGAGTGAGGGCTGTTGTGTTGGGAGGCAGGGAGAGCGGAGGGTCAGAGTCACGCTCCGAATGAAAGCATCCTGGAGGGAACACACTGTGATGGTAACAATACAGCCGAGTCAAGCTTAACCTATTTTTAATAGTCTCTCTCTCCTCTCTCTCTCTCTTTCTCTGCGTCTCTCTCTCTCCCTCTCTCTCTCTCCCTCTCTCCATCTCTTTCTCTGTGTCTCTGTCTCTCCATTTCTCTGTGTCTCTGTCTCTCCCTCTCTCTTCTCTGTCTAGTCGGCTCCCCTACGTCCTTCTCTGTCTCTGTCTCTCTCTCTCTCTCTCTCTCTCTCTCTCTCCATGTCTGCTGTTCAGCAGTGACAGCTTCCTCTTTTCAAGGTTAAAACTCAACCTATAGAAACGGTACAGCCAAACCAATCTCAAGTGTGATCCGATGTTGGTGTTGAAACTATAGACAGCACCTATAAGGGAAAAGGATTCAAAAACCCAGATGACCATAGCTTTGCATATTAGATGTTTATCTCCGTGTCGGAAATAGAATTTTCCAATGCTGCGAATGACTGTCTGCCATAGGTTGTAATCAACACCCTTCACTGTTATGTGTACACGCAGTAGATGTACAGTAGTTACACAGTGACAATGTATCTAAAAGTAAAGTGTTACCAATTAAATCGATAAATAAATCTAATTAATTACACACTCTTGAGCTTATTTCGTCTTGACAGTTAACTGTCACCTGTTCGAGCAGTTCTGGCAGTGCCCAGGCCCCTAGGGAGCGTTAAGAGGCGTACGCATGCAAAACACAAACACAACATTCCACCGCAATGATTACTTTCCATTCAAACGCCCCCCAAACGGCGCCTCAAAAATTAATATGCCGACGACTGACAAGCGTAAATTACGGCTGTTTCACCATGGCGGCTTTACAATTTTACACTACATTACTGCAGGTACCAAGCTTTAGACGGAGTGTGCATACTTAACAACGTCAATTAAGGAAATAGTTTTGGAGTTGTTGGATACTTCAGTGAACCAGGGCGCTTGCAGGCGGCAGAGCTGGGAGTGCCATGTGTTGCGTTGCAGTGCCAGGTGCCTTGTTCACTCCCACGGGAACTTTCTGTCTGTGTTTGCGTGTGCGTGTAGGGTTCTGTATTATGTTTGTGTTTTTAAAGGTATGGAGTGCTGGAGGATTGTGTGTGCGTGTGCGCGTGTGTGTGTGCGCGTGTGTGTGTGTGTGTGCGTGTGTGCCTGTTTTCCATGACGACTGCTCTTCTGCATCGTCACAATCCCTCAAATCTATGACAGGTAAATGCATGATCATCCGTACCTTTGGCATACAAAACCTCTACTGTGAAATCGGTACATACCGTTCAAACATCATGTCATCATCACAGCCTGTATATGAATACCACTGACTCTGAAATGGTTGAACTTCAGAACAGTTGCTACTTGAAAGCGATCATTTTTACAGCACTTGTTGTCCTGGCATGAACTGTCCTTGTCAAAGTTGAAAGGGTTTCCATGTAAAGAACATGGAAATCCAAAATCCCAGGGGAGAGAAGGGACAGAGAGGAAAAGACCTGAGAGACGAAGCCAGAGCAGAAGAGATAAAGAGCCATGTAGACAGAGAACGAACGGAGGGGAATGGAAGACAGAGGAGGCAAGGGAAGGAGTTTCTGGTGTGAGTGATCCCGTGTGAAGCGAGCGTGCACGCGTGCATGTAAGTGGCTCTGGACCTATGCTGTCATCTCGTGGCCCTCTGGAGAGGCGCTCGTCAGGCAACCCCCCCCCCCCCCCCCCACCCCCCCCCACCCCCCCCCCCCACTCCCCCCCCGCCCCCCGTACGCCATCCCCCCCCCCCACCCCTCCCCCCCCCCACCCCCCCCCCCGCCCCAGCCCCAGCGACAAAGACTCGTCTCACACTCAAGCCCTGCTACAGACGCCACATCAGTCACACGGAGCCTCCCAAACCACGCGTTCAAATCTCACCACTGCTGCGAAGGCAACTGCCCGCGCACGTCTCGCAAATCTGCTGCTCCGTGTGTTCTGACTGTAGGCAAAACACACTCTCACACACACACACACACACACACACACACACACACACCCTGTCTCCCACACACAACACACACACACACACACACACACACCCTGTCTCCCACACATGCACATATAATCTCTCCCACACACAAGCCTTTTACACACGCTCATGCTCTCCCAGACACACAAACGCACGTCAAATGTACATACCCACAGACCGGCATCCACACACAAGCTAACAACCTGACCCACACGCTCACGTACTCTGATCCCTTCATGACACCGGACAGAACCACAAAGCAGAGAGCGAGCCGCTCGCTCGCTCGCACTTTCTATCCCCGTGTTCCGCGGCGAGCGGCTGGATCTCAAGTCGCCCGATCCGCCTCGTATCCGCCCAGCTGTGTGGGCTTACTGGGCACGCGTGAGGCTGGTCCACACGTTACATTTGCGCCCACCCGGGAACAAGTTGTGTCTGTGTATTGCGCGTGGTGCGTGTAGAGTTCCTGTATTTATGTTTGTGTTTTAAAGGTTAGGACTAACTGGAGGATGTGTGTGACGTGTGCACCGAGTGTGTGGTGCGCGTGTGTGTGTGTGGTGGTGGTGCGTGTGTGCCTGTTTTTCCCATGACGACTGCTCATTGTACTGCAATCGTCACAATCCCTCAAATCTATGACAGGTAATAATGCATGATCATGCTCCCGTGACCTTTTGGCAGTACAAAACCTCTACTGTGAAATCGGTACATACCGTTCAAACATCATGTCATCATCACAGCCTGTATATGAATACCACTGACTCTGAAATGGTTGAACTTCAGAACAGTTGCTACTTGAAAGCGATCATTTTTACAGCACTTGTTGTCCTGGCATGAACTGTCCTTGTCAAAGTTGAAAGGGTTTCCATGTAAAGAACATGGAAATCCAAAATCCCAGGGGAGAGAAGGGACAGAGAGGAAAAGACCTGAGATGACGCAGAGCCAGAGAGAGAGATAAAGAGCATGGAGACAGAGAGAGAAACGGGGGGGGTCGGACTACGGGCGAGAGCCGCGGGTAGATGGAGAGACGAAGAGGCATGAGAAAGGAGGTGTCGTGGAAAGCGCTGTCTTTGAGCCGACGTCTGCTGATCGCTTTCGTGTAAGCTGGCTCTGGCTTTGCTGTCATCTCTGTGGGCCCTCTGGAGAGGCGGTCGTCAGGAAGCCCCCCCCCCCCCCCCCCCCCCCCCCCCCCCCCCCCCCCCCCCCCCCCCCCCCCCCCCCCCCCCCCCCCCCCCCCCCCCCCCCCCCCCCCCCCCGCCGCCCACACACAGACTCCGCTCCCTGCAGCCGTCAGTGCTAACAGACGCCATCAGTCACACGGAGCCTCCCAAACCACGCGTTCAAATCTCACCACTGCTGCGAAGGCAACTGCCCGCGCACGTCTCGCAAATCTGCTGCTCCGTGTAGTTCTGACTGAGGCAAACACACTCTCACCACACACACACACACACACACCACACACACACCACCACCCTGTCATTCCCACACACACACACACACCACATCCACACTCACAACCCTGTCTCCACCACCCATGCACATATAATCTCTCCACACACAAGCCTTTTACCGACGACGCTCATGCTCTACCCCGACACCGCGCACGTCAAATGTACATACCCACAGACCGGCATCCACACACAAGCTAACAACCTGACCCACACGCTCACGTACTCTGATCCCTTCATGACACCGGACAGAACCACAAAGCAGAGAGCGAGCCGCTCGCTCGCTCGCACTTTCTATCCCCGTGTTCCGCGGCGAGCGGCTGGATCTCAAGTCGCCCGATCCGCCTCGTATCCGCCCAGCTGTGTGGGCTTAGTGGGCACGCGTGAGCGGCGCAATGGTGCCTAGTAGCCGAGTTCTTTGCGCAAGCCCGGACCTGTATGTGTTTTGTATTAACATTCCGGTCCCGAGGCTCCCTCTCACCGCCCAACGCCCTTAACTCGCACGGGCGCCAGCGGCCCCCCAGCAGCCAGTACTACCAGGCAGAGGAGGGGAGCGCGTGTGTATGATATCTGTACCACCGTGACACTGACAACAAAATGCAACCTCAGCCTGTTTGCCATGCTGAGATACTGCGCCGAAACAACCCTAGCCATCAAGCTATCTTGTCCGCCACTGGGTATAAGGTCGCGCATTGTAATAGCACGAACAACCTCTCTAGAGCCTTACACACCCGGCAGGTGGATCACCCACTCCGGTCAATCAGCTTAAAACCCCGCTGCCCCTTGCGCTGTGTGTGGCTTTTGGACGATAAGGCGTTTCTTCTTTTCTCGAGGGAGCGGACTATCTTACCTTGGTCCGTGTTGTGTCAGTGTTATTATGGTCTGTATGGTCGTTACTGCTGTCCTGGGTGTGAATGTTCACACCAGATCTATATCTCTGTGCCGAAGCCATCTGGATTCAAGCTCAACAATCGGACGATTTTTACTACTCTATACCTCGTCTCCTCCTGATTAAATATTGTCCTGGAACATAAAATCCAGTAATGGGCGAAGGAACAATTTGTAGCACGGTGTTGTGACCTTCGAACATGCAGCTATTTATTACAGCGGACAGGTCATCTTAGACAGGAAGATACAATGAGGAACACATCACGAATACTGATGACCTGTTTCATCATAAACATAGCCCACCGTTTATGAGCGGCCTAGCCTCAGGACAAAATAAATGCTGCACATATATGCTGTATGCATAATGTATATGTGTCACATATAGTCAATATGCTGTCCTTTTTATGTCTTCATGAAAAACAAATACTAGTGTGTCGATCGAGCCATCGAGACGTCTCAAAAGCGCCAAAAATCTGAAACGGTTTTTGGTAACCGAGGGAGTCAGCTTGAGGTCTAGCTGTTTGCGAGCTCCTCTCTCCTCGCTTTTGGCCGGGAGAGCTTTAGACAGATTGATATGGCTAGCTCTGGGATGCCAGGTTGGTGTGAACTGCTGACGGTTGCCAGGTTGGTGCAGTTACCCCCACGGCTTAGCCCCTAACATGGTCTTGGTGACAGAGTGGAACAGACTCTGCTCTCAGTGGGGACCTGCATCCAGGCTCCGCCCCCATCTTATTCGTCACTGTCCTGATGTGAGGACAATACATTACAAAACACCTCCTCCTCCCTCATCCCACCAGCCTCCTCCTCGCTCCTCCATCCTCCCTCCTCACTTCTGGTCTCCCTACCTGCTCTAGTCATCACATCACAGTAATGCATGCTCACCTCTCTCCCCACTCACCCCAGAGCTTCCCCGGTCCCTCTCTCCCTCCCTCCCTCCCACCTCAACCTCGACTAGATACACTCATCATTTCACATTTTCCTCCCACCATATCTCCCCTCCCTCCGTATCTACCTCAGCACACAATCCTTCTCTCCACTGTTTCCTGTCCACATTTACTCCTTAGTTCCATCCCTCTCCTCGCCTCCTCTCCTCCCTCCCTACAGGTGTGTTGAATATGTATGCAACTTTATGGACTCATAAATAACAGGGTTCACTTGACACGCCTGAGGCACCACTGGTGTCGTCTCGCTGTCAGGATGGCCGTCTAACACAGCCACTGCCTCCCCTCCCCTCTTCTCTCCTCCTCCCTACTCTCCTTTCCTCCCCTCTCCTCTCCTCCACCTTCTGTCCTTTCCCCTCCCCTCCTCGCCTTATCTCTCCCCCTCCCTTCTCTCCTACCCACCCCTCTTCTTTCCTCCCCTCTCCTCCCCCTCTATCCTCCTCCCTTCTCTCCTCTCACCCATCGTCTTTTCTCCCCCTTCGATCCTCCTCCCTTCTCTCCTCTCACCCATCGTCTTTCCTTCCCCTTCTCTTCTTTCCTCTCTTCTTTTTTCCTCCCATCTTCTTTCCTCTCTCCTCTACTAAATCTCCTTTTCTCTCCACTCTTCTCTCTTTTACCTCTACACTCCTCCCTTCTCCTACCCCTCCATCCTTTCCCCCTCCTTTCTTCTTTCTCCCTTCTCTCTCTCCGTCCCTCCACTGGCTGCCATTATTTATTCAGTTTGTTTGGCGGGCTTCAGTGTCTGTGGCAGGGCCGGCCAGGCAGACCTATCGAACTGTGGCATAATAGATGTAATACATCAATGCGTTTGAGCTGAGCGGCTTTAATTAGGCCTTCCTGGTCCTTTCATCAATTCCCTCCTGCACCGCTGGGATTCAGAGGTTAATACAGAGGCCTCCTGTAATGCATGAGAATAACCCTCCCTCCCCCACTCCTCTGCACCGCCCTCAACACACACACACACTCCTCAACACACACACACACTCCTCAACACACACACACACTCCTCAACACACACACACACACACACTCCTCAACACACACACACACACACTCCTCATCAATACAAACACACAGGCACACACAAACACACCTCCCTAACACACAGACACACACCTCGCCAACACCAACACATTCCCTGTCCTCAGTAGCCCTGCCACTCAAGACAGAGGGTTAGGCAGCAAAAATGCTAATTCTCACCTAAGTGTCCATAATTAAAACTCCATCGCCTTCAGCTTATGGTGGAGAGTGAGATTGGATTCTATATTTAAGACGGCACCACCCCCTTCTCCTCGCCCCAAAAAAAGAGGGATTTCATCGTCTGGAGGGTGTATGTTTGTGACCTTGTTCTCCAGCACCGACAGAGCGTGTCACGTTGAACAGACACGTCGACTCTGAACCAGGTCAGCGTCAGACAGCCCTCCTCGTGCACAACGGTTCCATCCAGACAAAAGCCGATCTTTTCCTCACCAATCGTTAACAGTTTGTCGAAGATGACTAATCGTGGCAACAAAAAAAAGAGGCATGAGGGGAAAGATTCGGTTTCGCAGCTCGGAAACGACCGTGATTGGTGTTGCAGGGCCCCTCAGGAGCCAATCGCAGCCTGAGCTGATGGATGAAACAGGAAGTCTGGGATTGGTCCTGTTGTATGGCTGCTTTATTGGCTGACTGCATGTGTGACCCAATCATTCAGTTTTTGTCTTAGATCAATAGTTGCTGGTCGTCATGGGTATTCAATACATCACTCCACTGGGTCTCATGTCTGTATTTGGTGACAGGTTCATGGTCATGTGCAGGCCTGGAGCGTGTGTGTGTGTGTGTGAGTGACAAAATGGTGCCTGTGTGTGTGCTTGTGTGCGCCCCTGCCTGGCAACATACACAACCGTCAGAAGTTGCGTGTTAGTCCCGCCATCTCAGGTAAACAAACGCCTGGCGCTCCGTCCCACATCAGGACGTTCTCTCAGGACAGCTCCGCCTCCACCTCTATCGTAGCAAAACAGGCGGGAGATTAAGATTAGGAGATTAAGATTAGGAGATTAAAGTGAAGCCGTGAGGAGAGGATCTCCCAGAGCTGGACAAGGACAGAACGCATCGCAGGGTGTCACCCAGACGTCTCCCTCTCCAGACGCCCTCTCACACCTCATCTAGATGGCGATCTCTCCGCAGTTCTCCATTAACTGCTGTTAGTATCTGCCTGGATGGTGAGTTAGCGTAGCGCTGGAAAGCAGCCTGCCTTGACTGAGAAGAACAGGAACGAGGAAGAGGATGAGGAAAAAGAGGAACAGGAGGATGATGATGAAGAGGAGGAAGGGTCTGGTCTGACTGGATACGTTCTCCCTCAGCTAAGTAAACTGAGGCACAGTGGGACTCAATCCCTCCCGAACGTAGACGCTGCCAGCTGTAGATGGATCGCTGTCGCGTGGAGAGCCATAGCAGGGGGTGGCGAGGGAGGAGGGGAGGGAGGAGGGGAGGGAGAAAGAGAGGTGTGGGGACAGAGAGAGGGATGGAGAGCTGGCGGGTGAAAAGGAGCCTTTGGGAGATACAGAGTGGGAGAGGGAGAAAGAGAGAGGGGAAGAGAGCGAGTGAGAAAGAGAGAGAGAGAAAGGGGCAGAGAGAAAGGAAAGTGCATCTTTATGTATAAGCCTGATGCTATCTGTCTATCTCTCTGTCCTTTCATTTCTCTTTCCTCCTCTTGTTGCCAGTCTGAATCCCACAGGAAGTGGAGGGGATTCAAATGGGACTGAGGTCTGCAACACATCAATGAATACAAATATCAGACAGGGTTTCTGTATAGGATACAGATTCCACAGATCTGATCAGACATAATGCAGGGGACAGGACAGTACATACTTACTGTGCAGCCAGCAGTTAGTCTAGACTAACTGACTTTTCTGTCTGTTTTAAACCCATCGGCCAACTGTTTTTTATTGACTAATCCAGTTGCTTTTCATTAAGGTTACTCACACATAAAAACAATTTTTTTTAATAAAAGCAAAAGTATTCACTTTGTCTATCCACTCTGAATAGGTAGCCCAAATGTACTATGTTTTATAAAAAACCTTAACAAAAGAAGTGAGTTCAGACTGGTTTAGACAGGTCTGAAGAGGGAAAAATACTGCAGCCCTAACCTCTTCATACACGCATTCATGTATTCTACCCCGCATGATTATATTGAATGTGAACAAAAGCATTCAACTTTGCCTGTTTTTACACATTGTTATTAAAGGTCACTGTGAGATGTTGACAGTGTAATTAAGTCATTGACATTCAACACTACCCATTGGTGAGACATTGAATTGAAACATAACCTCACATTCAAACAGCTGCTGTAAATGACTGTAATGCTTGCTAGATGGGGTTGCTGGGCATTAAGGCCCAAGTGGGTAGTTATACACACACACGCATGCCCACAGACACATACGTATACACACACATATGCCCACATACACACACACACGTGTATATACACACACACGCGTATACACACACACATGCCCACAGACATACAATGCCTTGGGGAAACTGGGTCTGCGAGCATGTTGCCTGATGAACCAATTAAATAGGAGGATTCCTAACGTGACGCAAGAGGTTAACTGCCATAGCTGAGGTGAACTAATATCCGCTCTGAAGAATCTTCGGATTGTGAGCGGCAGGAAGAAAAGGCCAAAAGGCAAAAGACAGATTATTTGAAAGTTGGAAGGGAGTTTGTGTCGGTGCCTACTGGCCTCGCAGGCCTGGCTACATAGCTGCAACTTCTCTCCCCAAACACAGAACAGACTCGTGCACTGTTAAACCAATATTCATTCCAACTGGTCATTTGATGCTAACCTACTGAGTGGGATATAGACTGAGCTGGGTGGGATGGTGGAAAATGAGGCGAATTTGACCAGTTTGGGCTTGCTGTCAGCATGGTGCCAGCATCATTTACATGACAACAGATGGTATCATTCTGTCATCTATCTATTCAAGGATACTGAGAATCTTATAAGCATGCAGTGAGGCAAACACATGCATGCACACTTGCGCACACACACACACACACACACACACACACACATACATACAAACACACATGCAGGCAACCAAACAAAAGATAGAGAGATGGGAAGGCACACGCCCGAACTCAGACACAGAGACACGCGCACGAACACAGTCTCAAATCACCCAAGACAAGCCGTTTTGTAAATATTGTATTTTTCTTGGGGACTTTTCATTGAAGATGGACTACCCCTCTCTCTGTTAATTCCACAAGCACTAATCCCTATAGTCTTTTACTAATATATCCATTACATGAGTGATGTCGTCGTAAGCCAGCTACAGCCAGTAAATAATTCTGGTTAATTAAAGCCAAGACATCCATCTTTGCTCCTGCTTTGTGTGAGTACTAGGGGAAGACAGTGTGTTCCATTAATAAAACACTGGTTATCACCGTTGTTGATGTGATTTCAAACCTGTTAATTATGCTGTAGATTTGAAATGGAAATTGCAGCCAATAATTCATGAGAATGGGGAGTTGCTTGACATGGTGTTTCCTCGGTCTCCAACCTCTCACGTTCAAGGCGGTTAAGGAAAACCTGATACACTCGCAGGAACAATTACTCCCTCATCTGTCTGTGTGTTTGCTTCAGGATGCACGTCTGGGATGCTAAACAGCAGTGTTGTGGCGCCGAGTGCGTTTCACCGCCAGCGTAAACGTACACGTTTCTGTCGTCTTGGAGATGCTTGTTGGCGAACTATATGACCTAAAGAACTCAAAGCAACAAAAAAATGTTTAAAAAAAAACAAGGAGTAAAATGGTTTAGACATGACAAATTTAGACATGAGAAACACATTTTACCGAAGCAACTTCAATCAACAATCAGGCTATCAGTGTTAAACTCTTCATGAAGAGCAACGAAACTCTGGACAAGCATTGTAGTTTTTTTAAAGTTTTTTTAAACGAGTCAATCGCTGGCAATATTCTCAAAGTTCAATCTACTCAAGTTTCCAATTCACAGAATGCGCCACGACTAACACTTCCTTCTCTTCTCATCCCCACCTTCAGAAGGAGAAACGCAAGCCTCCTCCAACCGCCTGCCACGCTTTGGAAGACTGCTGAATCATCTCCATCTTCGAGGCTGTGAGATTGACTTCCCTCCGGTGAAGGACCGGTCCGCTTGAGATGCAGGTGATTTTAAACCAAGCAGGCTTTGATTCAAGCAGTCCTGTCAGAGACGCCGGGGGTGTGGGGTAAAGAGACTTCTAGAGAGAGCTGTCCTCAGCTACAGGGCTACAGCACATCTGACACTTACAGACTTCCATGAATATTGAACACCCACTGGACACCATCCTGAATATAATGCACTTCCTTTAATCATGTCGGACACTCCTCTCTTTCACTGCGAAAACGATCGTATGGCAATAATCCACCAAAGTGCATTTGATGCTATTTTCTTGAACGACTTTAAAAGGAACACGAGCTTGTTTTCACACCTCCTAAGCACGTCTTCTGAAGTATCTCGTTCTTTTAGCGAACACACACACACACACACACGTGCGCGCGGATAGAAGAACAGGCAGCAGGCCTGTCTCTGGATTCAGCCGATGACACAGCTGCAGGTCTGACCCTGTGGAGCAGAGAACCAGGAAGTCACAAACATGGCCACGGCGGAATCTAACAACCCCGATTCAGGCCACTTCACTGCTCGCATTGTAAGAGGACGGCTATAAATACAGACTCATAAACTAGGAACATTAACGGCGAGCCTGGAGTGAAATACTTAGCGGCTCAGCTAATGGGGTCAAGCAGCTCGTTTCAGATCGGTCCATCGCATCAAGGAGGGGAGGCACAACCTTGGGCCCCCGCCAGCATGGAGGAAGGAGGAGGGAGCGGGGAGGAGGAGGAGGGAGAGAGGAGGAGAAGGGCACGGGGAGGAGGAGGGAGAAGGAAGGAGGAGTGTGAAGGAGGGAGAGGGAAGGAGGAGTGTGAAGGAGGGAGAGGGAAGGAGGAGGTGAAGGGGTACGGAAGAGGTTGACAGGGAGGAGGAAGCAGGGAGGAGGAGAAGGGAGGGGGAAGGAGGGAGAGGGAAAGAGGAGGTGAAGGGGTATGTAAGAGGTTGACAGGGAGGTGGAAGTTGAGGACAAGGTAGAGGAGGAGGGTGTAGGTACCCCTGATGAGAGGTAAATATTTTACAGTCTCATGAGGTCACAGCCAGAGAGGGAGAAACAAAGAGAGAGAGATACAGAGAGAGGGAGAGTTAGAGAGAGGGAGAGTTAGAGAGAGGGAGAGACAAAGAGAGAGAGAGAGACAAAGAAAGAGACAGAGAGAGGGAGAGACAGAGAAAGAGTAGCATTTTGGACTATTGTCAACACTTATCAGATGGTGCCATGAAATTGGTCAAATTTGACTTCATTCCTGGTTCAGCCTAATGTGTGGTAAATTCATTTATCTTACTGAATCAATGTTTGATTTAGAAAAGCTCCAGATTAGCAGAAAGTTACCCTCAATTGAACGTTTCATCCTAAAACACCGACCAAAATACCAGCTTCAAACGTTGACATCTTTATTTCTGGACCACAATTTGGAACCTCGCGAAAGCAGAACCAGGCAAGCGAGATGTTCAACAGGGGATTGGGTTTTTGGGTTTGGGTTTTTTTTTCTGCCAACACAAGAAACTCTCCTGCCAAAGTCTAATTCAGCTCCTCCAGTCCTCCAGATCCGTCCATGCATACGGTAGCACTCTCTCAGCATGACAGTGACCAGAGAATATGGCGATGTCAACAAGCCTAATGATAAAAGCTTTGGTCTTCTCAGACTAAAATACATGATGGTCGCACCTTAGGGGAGGGGATGGGGAGCAGGAGAAATGATTGTTCTTTCCCCGGCGCTGTGTGCCGGGTCTCCTGATGGAGCAGGGCTGGCAGACAGTGGCAGATGGCCTGGTAGTAGCAGGGTGTTTTTACTCACATCGAGGAGAGGGGTTGGGCAAGGAGCCAGATTCCAGAAACCACAGACTTGCCCCTGACTGTGCGTTGCAAATACTAAGTACCAAACAGCAGTCCTGACTAACCTTTCTCTCTCCCCTGGGGCGGAGGTTGAGGGAGAAACCAGGTAAAAAGACACAAACAGCTTTTACAACTATGACTTTTTCAACTTTTAGTCATTTTTTATGCTTGATTTTTTTTTATATACTGTTAAAGAACGCTGGTGATTCAGAAGATAGCTAGTGATCACTGAACAGTTCTGATTTCACTCCATGCTAATTAAAAAAAGGGAACATAAACCGTTTTTTAATGGTCCCACCGAAGTCAGTGCTCACTGAGAGTCTAATGATGCAGTGTTCTTGCAGGCTGTGAGTCCTGTAGGTGTGGACACCTTGGGGAGACATACATGAAAGACTGTCAGTGTAGAAGACTTAAGAGTCTTGAGGAGTTTCGCTCTTAATGAGCTGAGATGAACCTTCACCCCCCTGCTGGGGTATGACTGCCTGTTTCACCCCAACTTCCTTCTCCCTCTCCCCTGCTCTCTAACCCCACCTCCCCACCCCCTCAACCGCTCTCCCCTTGTCTCTAACCCCACCCCACCTCCGCCACCGACACACCCCTTCCACACCTGCCTCCCATACCCCCACCTTCACCCCCTCGACACAGCTCTTGTCTGGGCAGGGAACAGGCAGGCGGACACCCCCCCACTCCCCACAAGGTAGTGACCATGTTCCTCACTTCATTTACCGTCTGGCTTCCCTCTCCATGCCAGACCGGGCCAGAGCCAGGGGCCAACAATGGCCGACACACAGCAGGTTTGCTGAGCCAGCCTCGGGAGAAGGGGAGGGAGGGAGGGAATAATGGGGGTGTAGAAGGCTCTGTAACTTCCTTTTGACAAGCTGTTGCTTATGCTTGCTTGTTTTCTCCTCTCTCGGGGTGTTATTCAAATGCGCCCCCTCTACCCTTCTCCGCTACCCCCTCGCTCGTCAGGTTGGCGTGACCTGTGACCTGCTACAGTGAGCCCTGTGACAGCACAGACAGGGGCATGTGTGCTTGTCTCCTACAGAACTGCCTGTTGTTAATGTCCCTTCCAGCCTGCTATTGATGTCCCTTACAACCTGCTGTTAATGTGCCTTACAGCTTGTTGTTAATGTCCCTTACAGACTGTTATAAAGGTCTCTTACAACGTGCGGTTGATATACCTTACAGCCTGTTGTAAATGTCCCTTACAGACTGTTATAAAGGTCTCTTACAACCTGCTGTTAATATGCCTTACAGCCTGTTATCAAGGTCTCTTACAACCTGCGGTTAATATGCCTTACAGCCTGTTATTAATGTCCTTGCAACCTTTTTTAATGGACTGATCTCTTACAGGCTGTTGTTTGATGTGCTTGTCACTGGCAGTGTACAGTTGACTGAGGGTAATAGCATCACCTGCCATTAAAAAGCAGACTGGTCCTTTGACAACACGGTTCTGTGGCTCATTATGGTAAGACAGATCAATAAGCAATCCCCCCTTTTTTCTTTTTTCTTTTCCTATTGTCCACCACCCAGATGTAGAAATGAAAGGATTCATGAAAGTAGCGTCCTCGGAAAAGGCAGGGAGAGCATAAGCGATACGCTTTCGGTTCTGTCTCTATAGCGGTGTAATGAGAAGCAGGATTTTTCGTTCCGCTCGTGTAATTGATTACCCAGACCATTATGTGACGATTACCAGCGAGTTGAACATGGGCTTCAGAACATCCTGATGACTTTTTAATGTGTCGTCAGATCAGTGGATGTTGCAAAGAACAAATGAGACACTAAGACACTCATCTGGCATCCTTAATTAAGCAATCTGAACTGTTTAAACGCGCCTTTTGTCCACGGCGTACAAGACTGGTCCTCTCCTCCCGTCACGTCAAACATTCGAGGTATGAAAAAAAAACATGGCAGACGCTCGTCGTAAATCGCGGCCGTTTGCGTGAACGACTTTGCGTCCGAGTGGCAGCGGCGGCGTTTTTGAGCTCCTGTGCTGCAGGTGCACGGGCGGCGTTGGTGTGAAAAAAGGGAGGGTTCCCTTTCGAAGACTGCTCAAACGCGTCTGAATGACCGCCGCTCAAAAAGACAGTAAAGACCGTGTGTGTCGGTGTGTGTGTGTGGCGAGTATGAGTATGTGTGTGTGATTGTGCGAGTGTTTGTGGTGAGCATGAGTGTGTGTGTGTGTGTGTGCGCGAGACGTGTGAGACAGAGACAGAGGGCGATAGAGAGACAGAGAGCGAGAGAGACCGAGAGAAGGATTGAGAGAGAGGACACAAGACTCATAAATCTCCAACAAGGACATTGGCTGACATTAATCTCGCTGATCAGACACTCTGAGATTTCACCATCTGCTGAGACGAAGCAGGGTACATGCTCAAGTACAACTAAAGGGTACCATCGCCCAGCCTCACACCATAGGTAGATCTCACCATGCACTCATGGCCACGCACAGCCTAGTGAATACAGTTCTGGGTATACATGTTGCTGTACAAACCCTTGATTCAAACACAATACCAGAGCATACTTCTGCACCCACATGGGTCATTGCATGGCCCTCTCAAATAATAGCTCTGCTCTGTGACAATGGGTCAAATAAACATTTCAAGGACAGAAGGAGCGCTTGGTGTTTCGAAAAAAAAACAACAAAAAAAACGAGTGTGACACAGAACGTGGCCTGTATTTCCTCCAGCTAGCACCAGTATCTTTTGTTGTGTGACTTTGTAGAAGGACTGAACCCTGTGCTTAAGTAGCAGCTTCATTTTGAGCTGAAGGAGCACAGGAAACAGGAAGCAGAGGAGGCAGGAAGTGTAGGAGACAGGAAGCTGAGAAGACAGGAAGTGTAGGAGACAGGAAGCTGAGAAGACAGGAAGTCTAGTAAATAGGAAGTGCAGAAGACAGGAATCGTAGGAGACAGGAATCAGGAAACAGGAAGTGAAGTGTGTGTGTGTGTGCTCGTGCTCTGTGTGTGTGTGTGTGCACGTGCTCAGTGTGTGTGTGCACGCATGCTAAGTGTGTGTGTGCACGCGTGCTCCGTGTATGTATGCGCACATGCTCAGTGTGTGTGTGTGCACGTGCTCTGTGTATGTATGCACACCTGCATGAGACTGTCTGCGTACTATGTGTTGTTTACCTTGAGCAAATCCTTTATAGGTAAACAGCAGACATAATGTAGCATGCCACAGCTACTGAGATCACAGTGATGTCTTTTGTTATGTTCCTTTGAAGCATTTACTCTAGGAAACCTGGGAAAAAATTGTCAAGCGGCTCAGACTTAATGCATTCTCAAGGACACCCTCTGTATGTGTCAATGTGCACCTGTGACTTACATCAGGCTCTATAAGCTTCCTGTGGCTGTATCAAAAGTCGTGAAAGACTGAGCGATCGAAGACACGTCACCATTCTTCTGAAACTCCAAAGCATTTGAAGCGCCAGTTGTTTTGAAACCTCTGCTCAGATCGCTATCACAGACGAGGCGAACATCCCCCAAAACCTCGTTCTGTTCTCTATGCATGGAGATGGGCGAGCGCGGTGGTATTTGAATTCTGGTAATGCCTTGTTATTCCCTGGTTGCAGAAGGCAGCCAGACACTGTGCTGTGGAGCTGAGGCTCGTTCAATTAGTACTTCTGAATTCCATGTGCCATCATGAATTTTCATCACGAGCATGCACATATATTTACACCCACATGCGCGCACACACACTAATGCACGCGCACACACACACACACACACACACACATACACACCTGGTTTGCCTCTCTGCAGGGCCCCGAGACCAGCTCACCATCCCTGCCTCATTCGCTGTGACACCCTCAGCCATTGGAATGCTAAGCAAGTCACCAGGCACTCAACGCTCTGCACATTCAATTACTCAGAGAACCAAGGCACAACAACAACAGCAGGCCGGCACACCACCATCAATACCAACTGTTCTATGACTGCAGACGAACGACTCCGACACTCCTCTCTGATTTCAATCAGCTTAGGCTATGTGTGGTTTTATCTCTGGCTCCCCTTCCAGCCTCAACCTCCCTCCCTCCTTTCCTACCTCCCACCCTTCCTCCCTCCCTACTTCCCTACCTCCCTCCTTACCTCCCTCCGTACTTCTCTACCTCCATCTCTCCCTGCATCCCTCCCCCTCTCCCTACATCCCTCCCTCTCTCTCTACGTCCCTCCCTCTCTCCTTACGTCCCTCCCTCTCTCTCTACATCCCTCCCTCTCTCACTACTTCCCTCCATCTCTCCCTACTTCCCTCCCTCTCTCTCTAGATCCCTCCCTCTCTCCCTACATCCCTCCCTCTCTCCCTACATCCCTTCCTCTCTTCCTACATCCCTTCCTCTTTCCCTCCATCACTCCCTCGCTCCATCCCGCCCTCCCTACTTCTCTCCCTACTTCCCTCCCTCTCCCCCTGCATCTCTCCCTCCCTCCCTCCCTCTCTCCCTGCATCCCTCCCTCCCTTTCTCCCTCCCTACTTCTCTTCCCACATCACTCCCTCTCCAGCTGCTGCCTGTCTGCCTTCCAATCTTTCCAGCATCTCTCTCTCCTTTCCTTGTACTCTCTCCTCCAGCCTAAACCACTTCCTCTCTTCTGCTCCCTATCTCTTCAGGCACTCCCTCGCTCCCCTCTCCGTGCCTCCCTTCTCCCTCCCTCCCTCTCTCCATCCCTCCCCTCTCCCTCCTCTCCAGTTTTATGAGTTTCCACTGGTGTTTGATGTTGTATTAATGCTCCTCACATAGTGGCCTCTGAGTGTGATTCTCTTCTGTGTGTGTGTGTGTGTGTGTGTGTGTACGTGTGTGTGTGTGTACGTGTGTGAGACGGGCAGAAACGAGAGCACGCACATTGTGTCCATGGTCACCAGAGTGGATCACGCGTGTGCTGCGAATGCCGAGCATGTGCCTCACTCTGCTGAAGGCTTGAGTGACATGCGATAGGCGTGTCTTCGACACCGTGTACCTGACAGCACACGCGAACCAACAGAATCATCCCGACTTTGCACCACATATTCCGAGAGACAGAGAGAATGCTCAGGTCATGTTTCAAAACCTCTTATTAAATGACGAGATGATATGATGTGTGTACCCAACATGTCCCCAGGGAGCCCAGACAAATTATTAATGTACTTAATGTTGTTAAGATAAACACACTGGATTTTTCATACACAGGCCCTGTACCCCGGGGCGTCTCAAATAATAACTACGCTCTGAACACATGTAACATTTGTTTAGGACTCTGAAATTGGTTTGCCCCCCCCCCCCCCACCCCCCCAACAAAAAATAGTTGTGAATCGAAGGGCCCCTTAAGGGCCCGTACGCCATTTTTGTGTAGGGCCCGTAAAACCGTACGGTCTTTCCTGTGAAAAAGCTCACACGTTGTGTGAACGTTGTACGTTGTATCGCACTTAAGGCCTTCTTACCTTGACCGTGCTCCATACCACCAACGTAGATGACCGAGCTACACCCTGGAGGGTCGGCACAGAGGTTAGGGAGGGTCACCTGGTGACCGCTGTCATCGATAGAGCTGCGAGGCAAGCCAAACACCAACCACAAACAGTACTGAATCAATCAAGCCCGACCAACAAAGCCATTCGATACAAGCCGATGAAAACTCTTGAGCAGAATTAGCGGTAGTTTCTAATGAAGTGGTGAGTCGGATCGTCGCTCCGTCGCGCACACGCACGCGCACGCTCTCAAGGACATTCGCACATGCTTGCATGGAAACACAATGCAAGTACCACATAACAATGTCAACATGCACACCACAAAATCCATAGAAACGTGCACTTATAGACAGCAAAGCGTACGTTCTTCTCTCATGCTTTCTTCCAACACACTCACTCACACACACACACACACAGTCACATACACACTCACTCACTCACACACACACACAGTCACATACACACTCACTCACACACACACACACACACAGTCACGTACACACTCACTCACACACACACACACACACATACTTCTCTACCTCCATCTCTCCCTGCATCCCACCCCCTCTCCCTACATCCCTCCCTCTCTCTCTACGTCCCTCCCTCTCTCTTACGGTCCCTCCCTCTCTCTCTACATCCCTCCCTCTCTCCATCACCCCTCCAGTCTCTCCCTTCCTTCCCTCCCTCTTTTTCTCTAGATCCCTCCTCTCCCCTACATCCCTCACCTTCTCTCCCTACATCCCTTCCTCTCTTCCTACATCCCTTCCTCTTTCCCTCCATCACTCCCTCGCTCCATCCCGCCCTCCCTACTTCTCTCCCTTACTTCCCTCCCTCTCCCCCTGCATCTCTCCTCCCTCCCTCCCTCTCTCCCTGCATTCCCTCCCTCCCTTTTCTCCCTCCCTCACTTTCTCTTCCCACATCACTCCCTCTCCAGCTGCTGCCTGTCTGCCTTCCAATCTTTCCAGCATCTCTCTCTCCTTTCCTTGTACTCTCTCCTCCAGCCTAAACCACTTCCTCTCTTCTGCTCCCTATCTCTTCAGGCACTCCCTCGCTCCCCTCTCCGTGCCTCCCTTCTCCCTCCCTCCCTCTCTCCATCCCTCCCCTTCTCCCTCCTCTTCAGTTTTATGAGGTTTCCACGGTGTTGATGTTGTATTTAAATGCTCCTCACATAGTGCCTCTGAGTGTGTCTCTTCTGTATTGTGTGTGTGTGGTTGGTGTGTGTGTACGTTGTGTGTGTGTTACGTGTGTGAGAGCAGAAACGAGAGCCACGCACATTGTGTCCATGGTCACCAGAGTGGATCACGCGTGTGCTGCGAATGCCGAGCATGTGCCTCACTCTGCTGAAGGCTTAAGTGACATGCGATAGGCGTGTCTTCGACACCGTGTACCTGACAGCACACGCGAACCAACAGAATCATCCCGACTTTGCACCACATATTCCGAGAGACAGAGAGAATGCTCAGGTCATGTTTCAAAACCTCTTATTAAATGACGAGATGATATGATGTGTGTACCCAACATGTCCCCAGGGAGCCCAGACAAATTATTAATGTACTTAATGTTGTTAAGATAAACACACTGGATTTTTCATACACAGGCCCTGTACCCCGGGGCGTCTCAAATAATAACTACGCTCTGAACACATGTAACATTTGTTTAGGACTCTGAAATTGGTTTGCCACCCCCCCCCCCACCCCCCAACAAAAAATAGTTGTGAATCGAAGGGCCCCTTAAGGGCCCGTACGCCATTTTTGTGTAGGGCCCGTAAAACCGTACGGTCTTTCCTGTGAAAAAGCTCACACGTTGTGTGAACGTTGTACGTTGTATCGCACTTAAGGCCTTCTTACCTTGACCGTGCTCCATACCACCAACGTAGATGACCGAGCTACACCCTGGAGGGTCGGCACAGAGGCTAGGGAGGGTCACCTGGTGACCGCTGTCATCGATAGAGCTGCGAGGCAAGCCAAACACCAACCACAAACAGTACTGAATCAATCAAGCCCGACCAACAAAGCCATTCGATACAAGCCGATGAAAACTCTTGAGCAGAATTAGCGATAGTTTCTAATGAAGTGGTGAGTCGGATCGTCGCTCCGTCTCGCACACGCACACGCACGCTCTCAAGGACATTCGCACATGCTTGCATGGAAACACAATGCAAGTACCACATAACAATGTCAACATGCACACCACAAAATCCATACAAACGTGCACTTATAGACAGCAAAGCGTACGTTCTTCTCTCATGCTTTCTTCCAACACACTCACTCACACACACACACCACGACACACATACACACTCTCACTCACAACACACACACAGGTCACATACACACTCACTCACACACACACACACACACAGTCACGTACACACACTCACTTGCACACCACACACACACACACACAGTCACATACACACTCTCCCGCACACACACACACTCACACACTCACCCGCACACTTGCGCGCACACACACGCTCACGTGCACCCACACCCTCGCCCACACACAACACACACACACACCCGCCCACACACACACACACACACACACATTCACCCCCCCCCACAACACACACACACTCGGACGCACACACGTGCACTCACACAAGGCTAATGGTGGGGGCTGAAGAATTACGAGGCGCTGAGACCTTCAAGGGCACCTCTGGAGCTCAGTGTTGATGGATAAACAGGGCTGTCCATAGAAAGATAGCCTTCCAGCCTCCCTGACTGATTCATGGACTACACAGGCACATCGTTCGAGGCCTGGCATCATTTCACTGCCGCCGATAGCTGCAGGTGCTGGACGCTTTAAAGGCACAGTCCACCGAAAAGAATCCCTCAGGTAAGTGGACTTGGGGGTGGGGGGGGTAGGGGGGGAGGCGGGGGGACAAGGCAGATGTGGCTGTTTGGCAGCTCCCGCTCTGGTGGGATTTATACCGTCTGAGAGTAGACGATTCACATCAATCAACGGTGACACGACCGGAAATAATCCTTCTTTTCCTGTAAGACTCCCTCATCTTTGATCTTTGAACACTGCATTGTTGGTGATGTAAATTGTGGCCTTGAAACCGGGGGGGGCGAGGGGGGATCCCGTCCAATAACGGAAAATGCTGTATGTGTCTCCCCCCCAACTCACCCCCCAAAAAAGGACCTATACTGCAGGGTAAAAAATGTCTACATTTGGAACTTTTATTTTGAAGGTGCGATGGAAAAGACATCAGGTTTTGCAAGGAAATTCCCTCCCCAATGTTGAAGTCAATCCTACTCCCTTGCTGAAATGTAGCTACATAGTCTTGAAGAGTATTCACTGTGTATCATTTGGGAGAAGGGTTGAGAATAAGGACGTACAATCAGTAGAACAATGAGCATCAGTACTGATGTAAAAGCTTTTATAGCCTTTTCAAGCCTGATGGAAAAAGTTATAGATGCCCTGTAAACTGTCACCCTCTCTCACTCTGGCTCGCTCTCTCTCTGGCTCTCTCTCTCTCGCTCTCTCTCTCGCTCTCTCTCTCGCTCTCTCTCTCTCTGGCTCTCTCTCTCTCTCTCTTTGGCGCTCTTTCTCTCTCTCTCTGGCTCTCTCTGGCTCTCTCTCTGGCTCTCTGTCTGTCTGTCTCTCTCTCTGTGTCTCTCTCTCAGTCTGTCTGTCTGGCTCTCTGTCTGTCTGTCTCTCTCTCTCTCTCTCTCTCTGTCACTCTTCCTCCATCTCTCTGTGTCCTACATGTGAGGAGCACAACAGCAACTCTGAGACCGGGGAGGAGTGTGGTGCGTCTGAACATGTGTCACACAGGTCTCCGAGGAGAAGTCATGTTCTCCTCAACACAGCCTCAGCGGCAAGAACATCACACAATATCCACCCCCCACCCCCCTCTAACGATGGTGGTTTTGTCCTTAGTGTTATGAACCCAAAGGAGATGTTCCATTATCTGTTTCAGGGGGGGGGGGGTTGGGGTTCATAGAAGATGGTCCTCTTCATACCGTATCATATCTGTGCTTTATTATTCATCTGGATCTCTTTCTCTCCTCGTGCAAAAGGACCTTGATGAGATATGTTTATTCATACCCTAACCTTTTTAAATAATTCTGAAAGCTCTCCTACAAAGACCTCGGCGGCATTCTTAATGCCCCATCTTTGTTTCATTATTCAGTCCTCATGCTCTTCCACTTGAGATGCGAAACATGAATTATGCCACTCTCCGCCTCTCTCTCTCTCTCCTTCCCCCCTCTCCTTTTTGCTCCATTTCTCTCCTTCACTCCCTTTCATTCTCCCTCTTTCCTTCTCTCTCTCTGACTCCCTCTCTGCCTCTCCCACTCCCTTTCTCTCTCTCTCCTTCTCTCGAACCCACCCTCCCTCCCTCTCTTAACGCTAGTTTCCTCTCTCCCACCCCTCCTACTCTATGTCTTTCCCCCTCTCTCTCCCTCCCTCTCCCTCCCTCCCCCTCCTTCCTCTGTCTCGTGCTGGCTTCCTCTCTCTCCAGCTCTCCACTGCAGCCGGATCCCACAGGATAGGTCTGCCTACTGATTACTGCAGTCATCTCTCCTCTCTCTCTCTCTCGCGCTCTCTCTCTCTCTCTCTCTCTCGCTCTCTCTCTCGCTCTCTCTCTCTCTCTCTTGCTCTCTCCTACTCCCCTCTCGCTCCCTCTTCTCCTGCCCCTGCATTATCCTTGTCTTTCTCTCGCTACCACTTCCTATCGCCTCTCCATCACCCCAAAGCACACGACACCCTGTTATCTTATCCGCTCCTCTTCCTCTCTCGACCTCTTCCTCTCTCGACCTCTCTGTCTCTCGACCTCTTCCTCTCTCTACCTCTCCGTCTCTCGACCTCTTTCTCTCTCTACCTCTTTGTCTCTCGACCTCTTTCTCTCTCAACCTCTCTGTGTCCGTTTCTCTCTCTCTCTACCTCTCTCTCTCTCTCAACCTCTCTACCTCTCTCTACCATTGTATCCCACTCTCTGGCTGTTTTTAGGTCTTTCGCTTTGTCTCTCTCTACCTCTCTTTCTCTCCACCTCTCTCGCTCTCTAATTCTCTCTCACCATATCATCATTAGATGTGTTCAGGGTATTGCTCTCCTATTGATTGAAGTTCTCAGCCAATCTTACATTATACTGTACCAGTACACAACACAGAAGGGAAAAAAATATCCTATTCCAAGGGGTTTCTAAGCAGGGAGACGTCACTAGAAATACCCCATGATTATAAGTAGAACAAAAAGTTATTTTAAAGAAAAGAATCAAGCCTTAATAAATGTTCTTGAGCTATAACAATAAAATTGTCTTCCTCCATGTGTTCGATATTACAGATAGGTTCGTCCACATATGAAAACCGAACTGAAAATAAAATAATTTTAACAGCTCTGGTATGAAACCGTAAAATACTATGGAATGAAACTATAAAAAACGCAGTGTTATAAAACACACGTTACATCTGGGGAACCATTTGAAAACGGTGAAATGTTCAAACTCTTAAAAAAGAAGACTTTGTTGTCATCTAGGGGCTTTTTTTTTCAATCACCTTAATCATACAAACCTTTACGGTACAACAGGGCTGACAACATCCCTCCGCTTCCTCCCAGGAGCGGGTAGATATGTGGGTCCTGGGTGGGCTGGAAGAGGATCCATCAAGTTCACCTCTCTCTCCGAGAAATACTGTGCATGCTTAATATCCCCCCCCCCTCCTTTAACACACCACTTCCATGTTTGAAGTCACGTCATGTGTGCAATGCAGATGCACAGGGTATTACAAACTACACTGGAGATCTGCTGTTGGCTGTAATGCAGAGGGTTCCACATCTCGCAATGCAAACATCAGCTGCCAAGAGGGTTGGAAATTCCTTGGAGTCTTGAGATTGTGATTTTGTGCACGTATGTTGAACGTGCTGTGTAAACTGGGATACTTCCTGAGAGGTGATTCGGCAGCGGGCAGGGTTGTGGACGGCTCATGTGACGGACAGCTAATGTTAGCCGTTAGAAAGCAGTGCGATCTGGACCACATCAGGGAGTGCAGGCGGGCCCGGCGTCCAGTCTGCAGGGTGGGCTCCTGCAAACGCCGTTTTGTTGCTTTTTGACGGCTTCAAATCGGCTCACGTTGGCTGTTAGGACCTGCGAGAGTGGAGGTTGAACAGACTGAACACAGCCGATGTCTGCCTGAGTCTCCAGGCTTGAGTAGGGCAGACTGAACACACACACACACACACAGACACACACTGCAAACACACAGACACTATCCCTTTAAAACTGCTAATGCAAGACAAAGTGGAATTTGAAATTGATAAAAGATTATGCAAGATTTTTCTTGAGGTGCATTTTTTTTTCTGCCGCCATTGCAATGCTATCACTATTCATAGAAGAATATCACACTAATGACATTGATTTGAAAGATCGTGCTTACCAGACTAGCTGTGACGGTCCAGAACACAATGGTAAATCAATACTTAACAGCAGTTGTCGCTGTTGGTTGGGAAAACAAATATATAAGTGGTCAAAAAAAGATTATTCACAGCTCTGCAACACCAAGAAGAACATGCTTTCGTTCTTATTCTCACATTCAATGTCACGATAAGAACCTCTGGTGCCTTGACAAACGGTCTAATTGGCCAGTTAAAGTCGCTTGAAATGCTTCTTATTAGCATATTCATTAGGGCGGTTCAATTCTGCTGAATGACAATGATTACGGTTCTGAGGATATTGGTCGCAATTACACCCACTTTGTGTTTAATCTGATACTCTGCAACGCATGCGCCTTGTGTTCCCAGTGAGATTGGTGTTAATGAATTAATTACAACTTGTCATCCAATGACAAAGAGGCCATATGTGCGTTGAGTCGTTATTGAGCATATCAGACCATCAGATCAGGAAATGTATGTTGCTGAATGAGAATGTTAATTAATCGACTGCTCTAATTGGCAGTATTTTATCTACTTAGTAGCACAGCCCCAGTTGTAACGCGGGTGTCTGCAGCCTAACTGCAGCCATCTATTTCATGGATCTGCAGGATATTTTCTTCACTTGCTCTCTTCCTCTCTCCTTTCATTCTTCTTCAGATGACCTGTCACCTTCCCACTAGTAGGCATCAATCCAGACTCAGCAATCTGCCCCAAAGTTACACACGCCAAGGCCCTGACGGCCACACTCCATCCACATTTTCCACCCAATGGAATTTGAGGACACGTAAACCAAACGTTGCTTGGATATGCACATTCACACTCCCGCCTATCCATCAGGCCCCGTGGGGCCCGACTCGCTCCAGATTGGTTTTTAGCCGCTTTCCCGCTGAATTGATTGAGAAAAAGAAACTTGAAGTAATGTCTTTGCCAATAAAGTAGCCACGGAGGCTCGATTTGAAATGGCATTAGGCACCCCAGCTGGTTACTAACGGGTGAAGGTGTGGGTGGGTGGAGGGAGGGAGGGAGAAAAGGAGAGAAGGAGAGAGGGATGGGGGGTGGATGTGGCTGCTGTTTGTGGATTAGACTTAGCCTTCCAGAAAGGTCCAAAGTACCCAAACTACCAAGGAGACGTCCGCATCTTCAGAATGGCCGGGCGGTGGGAGGGAAGACGGGGGGAAACGATGGCGGGGGAAGAGGTGACACACTGAGAGGAGGGAGAAGAGAGAAATCTAGTTTAGAAGAAATAATGTTATGCAAGAGAAAGAGAGAGAGACACAGAGAGAGAGAGACAGAGACAGAGAGACAGAAGGAGAGAGAGAGAGACAGACAGAGAGAGAGAGACAAACAGAGAGAGAGACAGAAGGAGAGAGAGAGAGAGGGAGAGGGAGAGACAGAGAGAGAAGTTGTCTTTTTTAACGCCGTAATCTGGCAGAATAATTTATTGAGTTGCTGTGGCGCGACAAAGTGTTTTTGATAAATGGTACAAGTCACACTGAGCTGTTATCAAAAGAGAAGAGAGAGACGAAGTGGGGAAGTACGGGAGGGGAGACAGAGGGGAGATGTACTAGCAGAGAGAAAATATGGTAAATATCTAGGCAGCGTCATCCAATCTGTTCTGGGAAGATGACAGGCCTAGAACATGGAGCAGGTGTTCTTTCTCTCTCTCTCTCTCTCTCTCTCTCTCTCCTTCTCTCTCTTTCTCTACTTCTCTCTCTCTTCTCCCTCTCCTTCTCTCCCTCTCCCTCTCTCTCTCCTCTCTCCCACTCTCCATCTCCCACTCTCTCTCCATCTCCTTCTCTCTCTCCAACTCCCTCTCTTTCCCTCTCAAGTGCGTCTGACTCAGACAACACAAAAACGAATCCTATTTAACGGACAAACTGTACAGTAGCCGAGAACAATTGTTTTCCAGATGTTGCTGCTCTCAACATCCTACACACCTGCAACAGTTAACACACTTTCTGCTGAGGGATTCTATTGTCAGTAAAAGAATACGCAATTCATTGGACTTTATGAGAAATCTGACAAAACGTTCCCATGTGAGTTATGTGACAAGTAGAAAATGACAAACACTTATAAAACGTTACCCGTGCACACACTCCAAACCCAGTTATGCAGACTAAATGAAATAGTTTGTCTCCGTCAACAAACAAAAAAACAACAGCAGAAAAATAAAAATAAACCTCCGCCATTAAAAACGCTGGCATTCAAGTCGTCGTCGCAGACTGCTCGTGCTTAGAGACGATTCTTTTCAGAGTTGAAATATTTTCTTTGCCTGAGGTCCCCGGTGGTCCACAAACACTGTATCTAAACGGCTGTTTATGCATGATGTATGAAAGCTGAGATGCGAACAACATCTCAGTGTGTCAGTTCTCCACATGTTGATCCATTTCCTCCTTGCTTGTGATATATGGGCTCCAATAACAATATGAAGAAAGGCTTAGGACTTGGTAGACAAGTTTAACTTCGGTTCAGTTTAGACGTGCGGACAAGGATTGAGACCTTAAAGTCGTGGGTAAGCATCTGTTGGAGATCATCTTCGAGAGCTGTTGATTTTACCTGCGTCCTGTGGATTCTGTCAACTGCACCTTTAACGGGATGATGTGCACCAGACTTTAACTCTGAATGTGACTTTGCAGAGGAAGGAGACACCAAAAGAATCTCTATGAAAGCAAAGAGGACAGCTGTCAAAACACGTAGTCACAACTGACAGCCCAGATCTGGACATGCTATCAATTATAGCTAAGTGGTTCTGCTGCAATTAAAACATCAGTGTGGCCTCGATTCAAATTCTGCAATTATTTCTTCAGATGGTTTTCTTCTGCTGGATTGTGCGGAAACAAGATATATTTTCCCCTGCTCGTGCCCCACGAAACGCTTTTAATCGTACATTGAAATGCAAAAAAAGAAAGAAAAGGAGAGTGGTTTTAATACGTTGGGGGAGCTTGCTAGCCTAGCTACCAGCCAAATCAAATACTTATCGTTGGACGAAAGGAGGAGTGTTTATACATTTCCACAGAGATTGGAGTGGCTTATATTGGGCTGGCTTGCGAAGTGAGAGCTTGTCACAGCATGCTGTATTCGGACTGAAGCAACACACGTTACAGTGAAGAAAAGTCATATTTTCCCCCTCTGCCGTCTGGGGTTTTAATCTTACCCATGGGCAATACAGAAATATCACTGCAGTATAACACCAAGTCGTGAGAATGCACTGTATAATAAATATAATGGAGGGAAATGATTGTGAGGGTCAATTCCCCTATGGCTTCAATGCCATCTTGTGCAACTGCAAATAAATTGCAACCTCTCTTTAGGCTCCTGAGACGATTACAACCCCCCCAAAATATTCAGTGTTGCCTCGTAAAACCTCCAGCACCTTGAGTTCAGCTTTGGTGTTCCAATACCATGTAGTCACTTCACCTGTGTTTTAGTCATTGAGAAAACATTGCCATTTAACAGCCTCACCCTTCAACCGCTCAATCTCCCACTTGAAAGGGGTTTTACACAGTAAAGATAGAAAATTAGATGCTATTGGCAAATACGCCCCTAAAAGCCTTCATTGAGCCACTTTGGGAGTGTGGAGAGAGTGACAGGACCTTGGTATCTGACAGTAATTAAAAGTCGGATTTGCAAGAGTGATTGTTAGCTTTGTAAACAGTTTGGCTGTCCAGGGAGCACGCAGGAAGATCCCTGATTACTTATTGATCATCAGCAAGATGGTAGCCGAGTCTGGAGAGGAGTGCAAGGTTATGAGGGGTCAGTCGACACGTGTGTGTGTGTGTGTGTGTGTATGAGAGAGTGTGTGAGAGAGAGGGAGAGAGAGGGAGAGAGAGAGCTACGGAGAGGGGAAAGAGGAAGAGAGAGGGGGAAGAGAGCAAGACAGAGAGGGGGAGAGAGAGAGGGGGGGAGAGAAAGAAAGAGAGAGACAGAGGGAGAGAGAGAGAAACAGTGAACAGTGCATGGATTTCTACTTCCACTTCATGTATTTCAACTTGTGAGACAGGAGGGTTGCAGACAAGTTCTTACGGGACGGGAGAGAAAAGAAAAAAAGAAGATGAGAGGGTGCCAAGCAGGCGATGAAGGGATTGCAAAAGATGAAACCTCCTTCATCGCTCCTTCGCTGCTCTCCATTACCCAGCTGACTATATCAATCTGGCTCCGATATGCCAGTTGTATCTACAGGGGTCTCTCTCTAGCCCCCAGAGCTTAACTCATGACACCCCTCAGATCTCCTGCCTTTCATGTGTTCAGTCAGGCCTAGGCGCTTCCTAAAAGCAGAAAGATTTAGGCTCGTCTTTGTAGCGGTGAACGATTAACTTGAGACGGTCACACAAAGCATGGTTATTAGTACACCATTATGTTTCCAGAGAGGGGAATCATCCGTACAGGAGAGCATAGTCTAAAGGGAAAAGTAAACTTAGTAGATTTAGTGTTTGTTTAGGTAGCTGGAGTACAGTGTGTCTTTAGCGATGCCTGACTGGTTCAAGTGGAATGCAACTCCAACACCTTTTTTCAAAGATGAATGCTTCCTGTGGTGTATAGCCTTTTGTTAAAAAGATGTTTCCAGACACATATGCACAAAAGGCCTCAAATTAATACCCTAAACTAGCGAAGCTTTATGGATTGAAGGTAGATTTGCCTGACCTCAACCGACAACTGATTCAGCACTTCTTGTGTGTTTAAATCTAAACCGTTATTTGGTTGGGCTCACATTCACTCTCTCCCCCGCGTTCTTCGCTTTCTTGAGCGGCACGGAGGCGAGGAGAGCGGTGCGTTGACAAACGAGGAGGAGGAATCCGCAGCGTGGGGTCGGAGTCGGAGCGAGGTGGCGGCGGCAGCCTGGCGTTGGGTAAATAAATAAGCCACGTCTGCTGTCGGCGAGCAGCGAATATTCATCACCGTAATGGGCACCTTGGGGTTAGTTAAACGCTCCAAGGAAACATCAAGGTCAGACTGTGGGCCTGATAACGTAATAAACTTGAGCAAAAAGCCAGATTTGGCTCCTTAACGTTGCGGGAAAAAGACTGAAAGAACTGATCTTGACTTATCGAGCCAACTGGTTCGCAGGAAGCTTTTATGTCAAGTAAATAAGGTTAATGTGTTTAGCTATTCGTTACTCTACATTCTGTCCTGCTATTCTGTAGATGTCTCATGATGGATGAAGAGCGATGTTGTTGCATGCGAGCCTTTCTTTCAAGAGCTTCTCTCCTCACAAGAGGTTCATTAGAGCTCATTAGGATCATAAAGAGGTTTTCTCACCTGCTACACGATTCCACCGAAAAGGGCAAAACATAAACCGCCGCGTAAGGAAGCACGTAGTCTTTTAGCTTTGGCCGCTAAGTGATTTCAGGGATCTCATTAGTCGTTGTGACATGACCATGAAGCAGACTCCAGGTAGCAGGTAGGAGATAGACGCATCCTGCTGTACGCTGCAAGGTTGTGTCTCGGGGAGAGAGAAAAAAATGACTCCAGCGCATCACCTCATGAAACCACCGATCCTGTGAATATAACATCACGCACAAGCGGTCGTGTCATGACGACAAGGACGGACAAGGAAGTGGCGCCTGAAGCCAGTCTGTCTTAAACCCTGGGGGCGGAGGGCGTGAGGGCGTGAGGGCATGAGAGCGTGAGGACGGAGGGCGTGATGCCGTGCGAGCGTGAGGACGGAGGGCGTGATGCCGTGCGAGCGTGAGGGCGGACGGCGTGATGCCGTGCGAGCGTGAGGGCGGACGGCGTGATGCCGTGCGAGCGGTGATGTCGGTGACACCGTCTCTGGTCCAGGCAGCTTGGAACGTTGTGTCGAAACTTGGACTTCTCTTCGAGAAGACCGCGATAAAGACCGGATGACAACGTTATCGAAAAACTGCGAAAAGACAATGAAACGAGGAGCGACTCTGCAAAGACAAATGAACAAAGGACCTATTGAGCAATCAAGAAAAACTTTTTCAATCCATAAACAATCAGCAATTACTGACAAATTTCATTGAGTTGATAATTGCTTGCAGACATCTCGTAGTGCTGTAGTCAGAGTGACTGATTCCCACGTTTCTCAGACGCAACGTTTCAAAAACAAAAACCTTTGGAAAACTCTTTACTCACGTGTGTGTCATTCGAAACCGTTCACTAGGATTACAAATCAATCTGTCATTTAAACTTGAGACGCTACAAGCATAACGTGGCTGTTGATCCAGTCATTACAAACTGTTTATTCAGCTTGATAAGAAGAGCCAGCAACGAGACAGTCCAATACATTCACAACAGAGACCCAGTGGAGTCGGCCAGAGAAGAAATAGCCCACAGACAATACATAGTACCTTCAACTCCACCAGCAAGGGCAGTTATTAATAACTCAGGTAATTAATGCAGTTCCATCACGTTATATTACGGAAATATAATAGCGCTGGGCCTGTGTCTCTCCCTTACTCTCACCAAAATTTGATAAAAGAAAAAATTCCACGTGATCTTTGACCCCGTGTATTATTCAGGTGAAGGGCAGAGCTGATATTGCCTCTCCTGCAGTGTGCCCGAGGCCCGCTATGGAAGCCGGCTAGCGTCGAAACCTCCACGCTACTCTGGGGATCGAAGCTACGTGTTCATCACCCTTCCCTCACCTTTCCATCAACCTAAAAAAAAAACACCTACTTAAACGTGAACGCTGGAGTGAAGGGTTGCCGCTTTGTAAAGAACACGCATTAACCGGCTCGCTCAGGAGCTCAGACCTCACAGTGTGCCCACTTCCAGGATGTCGTAAAGCGCATAAAACATATGTTAGCTGCTTTACGACGACAACGGCGAGAAGAACAGGAATATGCAGATCGCATATGAGTATGTGTACTGCGAAGCGTGGACTCATTACGTTTTCACACCGTAGTTTCATGGGGATTTATGTTTGGAGACATTGCTCGAGGTACATCAAATGATGTCGCTTTTAATGGTGATGCTCCACATGTCGGCGTTTGGCGAGACAGTAATTGAGCCTTCCGTGGGCTTTCTATGGATAGTTCCGCTTTTCTCTTAGATAAGCACACTCAGAGACAGTTTGTGGATGAGATGTTGCTTAGTGTGTGTGTGCGTGCGAGCGTGTGCGTTTGTGTGCAGGGTGCTGCGGTCATACTGCAGTCAGTCATTATAGACTAAACAAAAAGCAGAAAGAGTGAACTTAATTGAAATGTAGGAAGTTCTGGAAGTCCCTCACCACTCGGACTCTTTCAGCCTAAAGGTCAGAGGGGACACGGTACCTCCTGGCCTGGCGTCGCAACACATTGAATTTTATTTACTGGCCCTCCTCCTCCCCTTCCCTGCTCCTCCTCTCCCCTCCCGTTCCTCCTCCCACCTCCTCCACTCCCCTCTTCCTCTTCGCCTTCCCCTTTCTCCTCCCACTTCCTCCTCTGCCCTCCCCCTCTTCATCCTCCCCTTCCTCCTCCCACCTCCTCCCGTCTCCCCCATCCCCTTCCTACTCCCACTTCCTCCTTCCCCTCTTCTCCTTCCTCCTCCCACCTCCTCCTCCCAGGAGACAGTCCCCTGTTCTGTTCCAGCGCTTGTTAACGAGACATGGAAATGGCTAAACGGGTTTCTTTTAATTCGGCTCCAACGACCTTTCAACCCATCAGCTTGTACATGCAGTCGGTCTTAGCAGCTAGCTCTGTGTAAAGCAGCCAGCCTTGAGACGAGGTTTGGGCTGGTGAGGATGGGAGTGAGAGAAGGGATCGGGCTAAGGGGCGGGGCCAGAGCAGAGCATGGACAAGGGGAAGGTGTGAGTGGCAGGGACTTATGTCTGAGTTATGTCTGGTTAGATGAGATCTACAAGGGATATTTTGTGTTTACGCAGACGCACACAAACACACACATACACACTGCTGGGTCCCACTCTAGATGGCTTCTCTTCTCTGATTTATCCTGTGTGTGTGTGTGTGTGTGTGTGTGTGTGTGTGTGTTTGTGTGTGTGTGTGTTCACACGTCTACAAACTACAACTCATCTTTGCTTTGACCTTTTCAGTGTGACCTCATGACCTTTCCAGATTTTTCTGTGTCTGAGTGGAACTGTTGTTGAATGTTTGCTCAACCATACTGGTGAGGAAATGTACTGGAAAACACAGAAATACATCTGTGAATGAGGATCCTTTAGACCGAATCTATTCTTTAGGGTTGGGAACAGCCAAGATGGGGATCTAAGCGCAGGGAGCTCCTTTAAAGTGTTTTTTTTCCTCTTTCCGCTGAGGGAAAGAAAGTTCAACAGCAGTGAAACAACTGAGAAAGCGCAGAGCTATGTTGAGCAGGGCGGGTATGTTTCGCTTGATAAGTCGCAAAACACAAAAAAAAACACACAAAAAACAACATTCATATTCAGTCGAGACTGTGAGGTGAGAAATATGGTGTCATGTTTTCGTTCTCGGAGAGGTGTGATTGTATGAGAGGAGCGTGGCTCCTAAGCCCCCTCTCTGCTGGCTAGCCTGTGCCGTGTAGCGACAGGAAATGACACACCAAACCACCCGTCGGCAAAAACAACAAAAAAGCACTTCCTGTCAGTGTTAAACCGACTCTAACACTCCACACCCAGAGTGACTTTCGATTGATTTGCTTATTTATGTGTTGCATTCATTATATCTGCAGTGGAGTGAGTTTGTGTTTGCACACATCTTTCATGCTGTGCTGGGTACCTCTCTGGTAAGTTGCTGATGGTTTTAATGAATGAGAAGGCAACTGATAGACAAAGATTCTTCTCCTTTCTCCTCACTTATGGTTTCATTCTTTTCACTTTTGTTTCGGAGTCGCAGGACGAAAACAACGATTTTAATTGGCTCGCGCGTTGAGGTTGCAGAAACACACACCCAGAGACAAACAAGAATTATTTTCGTTTTTACTCACTCAAGAACAACTTTGCTACCATTAATTCTGCCTGGTGAATGCAAGAGTTAGTGTTTTATTCATGTATTTTTTTCCGTTTCGTTTGTAACTGGAATTTTAAGAAGGCAAACCTTATCAGATGTAGTAGAACAGTTAAAGAATGACCTTTTACTCATCAGTATTATCCCCACTCCGCAACCATGATTAATACATCATAATAATGCCTTGTGATGTTCTGACAAGGTCATTAGTATACTGTTACAATTACTTTACATTTCCCCCCTTAAAAAAATCTACAAAGATTCATTTGAGTTTCAAGATGCCTTCCGAGTTAGAATCAAAACAGCAGCAGTCGATAAGTCCCAGAATCAGCGCTCTCTGCTGAATGTTTAATCGCTCAACAACATGAAAGTTTGTCACTTTGTATCTTCTTACACCTCGTCTAGCTCAACATCAAAAGGCAAGTTCCTCCGCGTTCAGTTTTGCGTTGATTCCTGTGTGAAGTGTGCCATTAAAGCTGTCATTCACTCTCCTCTGCAGTCTGAATCTCCGTCTGGAAATCACTCACTTTCTCCCAGTGTTCCTCTGTCAGGTCTCTACCGCAGACTTCCTGAACACCTGCTTCAACAGAAGGAACATTCAAATGGGCCTGAGTGGCTGTGCGTGTGCGCGCGTCTACATACCGTATACATGTGTGTACGTGTGCATACATGTGCATGTGTGTCTGTAAGCATTTTCAGTTTGAAAAGTTTGATTCATCCAACTTCTTGTCTTCGATACAATGTACAGGAATACGCCGTCTTTAAAAAAAAAACTAGTTCTAATTATTCACTAGTTTAGCACATTTATTTGGAGAGCTGTGATGTCTAAGATGGGTCAGATATATTGAGACTTTTAGACTCCAGCAGTTCTTTCAAATAAAGGACCTTTCCGTCATGTTGCTCATAAGTTACTCATAAGTTGGATGACAATTAACTCTAGATTTCAGTCTCCCTGATTTCCTGTTAGTAGGCAAGAAGAGTAATGAATAATTAGCTCTTTGGGCTGCTTCGCTGTAACACCTAAGTATAGATTTCCTGGCTCGTCTCGGAGATGTAATTTGCCAGAATCAGAAGTGTTTATAAGCACCTTGCTGTGAAATTAAATGTGTTATGGTGTTGTTTTAAACTGCTTGTCACCAAGACCTCGGTGGGCAGTGACAGAATCATGTATAAAGCCGAATACAATTCATACATGCAGTGTAAGATACACACACACATATATACATATATATAATATACATTTATACCATGTATTATATGTGTGTTTATGTATATACATTCACATACTTTAAACCCATGTCGATTCAATTCTCAAAAATTATGTTTCTGCTAATAAATAACACGAGCACGCAGAGCGTTCAAAGAAAAAGAAAAAACGAGTCTCTTCTCAGTGCAATTCACTCAGTCAGATTCCCCATCGAGATAGTTTTCAACTCAAACTGCATCGCCACCGCTCCTACAAAAAAAGAAAACGCGCCAAGCCGCGTCCCGACGAATTAATTTCTCAAAGACAACAAGAGTCGTCTCCGGAGAGGAGAGCGCAGAGACCATCGGATATATCTGATCCATGCTTAATTCACCGCCATTCTCCCTCCGCAAGGTCAGTCATTGTCACTGTGCGACAGCAGCCCCATTGAGGTGAGCCTGCTACACTCGTTCATTCAGGCCTTGCTTCTCTCCTCTCATAATTATCTGGATGGCTCAGGCCCTGGTGATTGTCTACCACGACAAAGCTCAAACTCTTCCACACACATCCGTGCCAGCTGCCTGTGTTAAAACAGGGACACGTGGGAGACATGGGAGACAGTGACACATGGACACATGGGAGACAGACACAGTGATACAGGGACACGTGGGAGACATGGACACAGGGACAAATGGGACAGGGACACAGTGATACAGGGACACAGTGATACTTGGGACGCAGTGACAAATCCCCTGCAGAGTAGGTTCTGATTTCAAACTTAATCTGTGCTGTTACAAGGGCTCCACTGACGTTGCTACGGGTCACCGCAAGCGATGGCGTTCCTTTTCCGAGGTAAAATATGAACTAAGCGCCCCAACTGTTGGGATTTAGTCAGATTTAGTCAGTCATCGTGGACTGTTTTTATAGACTGGGCTTCCTGTCCTGACGTCTGTACTGAGATAGGCTGTGGACACACGCATTCTCAGACAATTCCCTCTTTTATGACTTTGTCTCTCGCCCATTCAAATGCACACGCTCCCACAGACACACAATGGTGTGGTTTGAAAGTACAGAGACACAAAAGTCTGCATGCTCTCTCTGTGGACTGGGCTGGAGTGTTCTGAGCCACTGGGAGTAATGACAGCTTGTAAATTACATTTGCACTGGTTTTAATAGTTAATCACTGTGAAATATTTGTCCAACCAACCATGGTTGTCTCATTTGAAATGGCTCATCACGTGAGACGATCTCCTTCTGCACTGTGAGTGTGTCTGTAAGAGGGTACCTCAGTGTGTGTGTGAGGCCGTGTGCGTGTGCGTGTGTGTGTGTGTTGTGTGTGTGTGTGTCTGTAGGTAGGTGTGTGAGAGAGGAGCACGAACAGTATGTGTGTTTCAAGGGAGACAGTCTCTGTAGCTTTTTATCAACCCTTGTGAACATTGAATAAAACACAAATGCTTTTAATCCATTCCCTGGGATTACCATTTAAATTAAGCTCATTAAAAAAGCACAGTGGATCCAGATTTTTGTTCCTGCTTTCTTGATGTCATTAGCCTAATGCAGGCGACTGAGGAGGAAAGGATGCTTCTTGGGCATATTCATTATTCAGAGCAGAAGAATGGGACATTGTGCTAAAATACTTTGTACTTGGGGGTTTCCAAAAATGGCGACCACCTTCCATCTGTCACCCGAGCAGGAAACAAGCGCACGCCACCGAAAACCTCCTCCAGTAGCTTCGCCTTATCGTCGTCATGGCTCAAACACGACTCCTCTTGCAAGCTTGCGAGGCTGGAGACTCATCAGACGTTTGGATCAACCACAACCCTTTGAAAACAACAGCGTGAAATGTAAATTGCCAACCCGGTGTTTGTGTGTGCACT
The DNA here is from genome assembly GCA_036571765.1 of Plecoglossus altivelis. Classification (NCBI taxonomy): domain Eukaryota; kingdom Metazoa; phylum Chordata; class Actinopteri; order Osmeriformes; family Plecoglossidae; genus Plecoglossus; species Plecoglossus altivelis. The sequence goes on along the minus strand of BROE01000010.1, from coordinate 3,720,498 downwards.
TGTGTGTGCACTCGTGTGTGTGTGTACTGCTAGCTGTCCTCAACAAGGACACCAGACTACGACTAAACCACAGCACCCTCAAGCTGTGAACATGGTCCTCTATCACACCTCCTCCTTGTCTCCATCCTCCCCTGATGTTTAATTCATCCTGGGGTGGGCGAGGGGCGTGGAGGGGGGAGGGGGGGGGATATACATTTATAGTGCCAGGGACACAGGTCCTGTGGTAATTAAGTTGTGTAAATGACAAGGTCATTAACAAAGTTTAGATGGTAATGCAGCATGCTGAGACAGGGATGGCACAGCAGAGGAGCGTGTCACGTCCACAACGCTGACCTCAGCAGGACATCAACCCAACAGGACTGATGAAGCAGCAAGCCTTGCATTAGTCAGGGAAATGTTAAGCGGCTGCGTGCAGAAGGTCCGGGCGCACGCAGCAGCGTGGGATGTTGAGAGGAATTAGATTGTCCATTTTGGGGGGGGGGGGTGAGATGATTGTTTCGGAGGTGAGGGGGAACCATGAGGTCCCGAGGATGGTTCTTAGTCCTTGGTTTGGTTTTTGTCACTGTCACTTCCTGCTCCTCCCTCTCTTCCCTTGTCTTTCTCCCTCCTCATCTCTCTTGTCTCCTGGGCCTACCCTCTTGAAGAATCCCAGGCCTCCGATTGGCTACAAGGGGAGCGGAATCCTCCGTTAAGTGGGTGTAAGTCAACCTGCCAATGTGGGATGCTCCTTAAGAGCAATGGCGGCGATCACAAATCACCATAAATGGCCTTGTAAGATGTAAGAGAAGGCGGAGCCCTCTGCCCAGCTGAGCCGAAAGGGGGAGGGGCTAGTGTGAGTGTGCTGTTTCCAACCTCTGCTAGGGGGGGCGTTTCATTCGATTTGAGTTTCCTGCCGGGGCCTGGCGGCATGGCTACGTCCCACGCACGAGCGTCTTAGTGAGCCAGCAGACAGACGACGACCTCACTTCCTGCCTCCGTGGACGTGCACGGATCTATCCGTCAGTCGCTTCGTGTACTTATCGTCTTCGCCTTCCTCCTGGTTTGTCATGTCATTAGTCTTTTTTCGCGGCCCCATCCTGTGAGCAAGAGCAAGCACAGCACATTTAATGTCTTGAAGGCACATGGGCCTAAGATATAATGGGCTCGACTGAGGATATTAGTTTTTCCCCTTTTCTACTTTGCTCGGTGCTTGTCGGAGGGTTTCTAAATTGAGTTCAATCCATTTTTGCAATTGTATTCAGTTAATGTAACAAAATGAGACACAAATGAAGACTAATGATTTACCTCATTCGGTTAAATATGAAATTCATTTTGATTACTCTCCTGCTCAGCAAAGATTTCATAATCTCTCCAATTTAGCCGCTGCTTGAAATGGCTCTAATGATGAAAACATCAGTCAGCCCCTCCACATGCCCCCCCCCACCTACGCCCCCTTTACCCCTCCCCTCCCCCCTCCCAAGCCCCCTGCCTTTGTGAGGTAGATTGGGTTATGTTTGACTGATAGCTCTTCCAGAAATACTTCAAATCTTCAACTTGACCTCGATTGACCTTTGTTCAAGTCTAACTGCAGACTCACGCCGTGTGATTTAGCTGACCTATAACCATTGTCTGGTGATATCGGCAAATTAAATGGATCAATCACGTTCTCCTGAAAGCGGTTAAACTGTCGGAAGCTGCTATCTGATGTCAGGGAGAGAGGGAGGGAGGGAGAGAGGGAGGGAGGGAGGGAGGGAGGGTAGAACCGAGAGAGAGTGAGTCTCTATGACAGGCAGAGCATTGGGTTCCCAGCAGGGTGTCTTTATGTTCTCCAACTCAAAGTTCTCGGAGAACCAGGCCTTGGGCCTAGATTTAGACAGAGGGTCCATTTTCAAGGTGCTGAACAGCAAATGCAAATGTGTAGTTTTATCCCTGGCAGACTGTTACGCAACCTTTTTTTGTCATGCAGACTTCAGGCAAACACAAACATAGAGAAACTTGCATACGCATCCACACCAACCTTCAGTCTCTCTTTTCACACACACACACACACACACACACACACACACACACACACACACAGTATGGATGCCAGAGAAGGTTAAAATAGGTCAAGGGCTGTCGGCTTCGAGATTAAATTCAGCCAATCCTGTTTGACCCTATATCAGCAATTTGTCTCCTAGATCATTAGAGGCCAACGTTTTTAGTAGCCAAAGTATCGCAAGACCAAATTCAATCAAGTTCAGACATTTTCAGCAGCCCCACTGCCAACCCCCCGACCCCTCGCACAGCTTTTATATCCCTCATACGTCTAAATAGACGGTTTCTGAAAGGTCGTGCCGTTTCCCCCCCTGGTGAGTGTTAGAACAGCCTCCATCAATCCCAGAGTCCTCTCTGTTCCGGCCAGAAACCAGGAAGACATCCCCTCCGGCAGGCGCGATGGTCACCGTCAAGACTGCCGAGTCATTGTTGAGTCATGATCGCTCAGAGCCGTGGGTCTGAAGGGAGGAAGGAAGGAATGGCCGTCGCTTCCGATGAGTAAAGTTGATGTTTTGGTCCTTTCCAGAAGAATAAAAAAAGGAAAAGAACTTAGAGAAGATGAAGGAGCTGGCCTCCTCCCCCATTACTGTTAAACACACAGTCATGATGTGGACTGAAAAAGCAAAAACGATCAGTCTTGCCAGACCTTGCGCCCCCAGACATGGTGTGTGTGTGTGTGTGTTTGTGTGTGTGTGAGTAAGGATGTGTGTGTGTCTGCCAGTTTATGTGTGTGAGTGTGTAGGTGTGGCGGTAAATGATCAGTCTGTAGAAAGTGCTGATCTGAAGCCGCACAGTGGACGTAACTATGAAGATTAATGGCACTGGACAGCTAGGTACGGGAGAAAGAGTGTCTGGGACGAGCGACGACAAAAAAGAGAGGGGGAGAGAGAGAGAGAAAGGGAGGAGTGATATTTGCAAAGTTTACTCCAAGTCCATTTACATATTCTCATGTCTCATGTAGTGGGCGTTGGGGTGGGGGTGGGTGTCTGAATTTGAAATATATTGGTGTCACAGCAATTTTAAAAATTGTAATCTCAGCCGGTGTGAATCTATAATGCCTATTTCATGTGAAATTTCTAATTAGCATGTCAACTGAGCTTTTAAGGATGCATAGTCCAAGAGGGTAAGGACAGGAGAGAGAAGAGAGAGATACCACAAGATAGATGGAGAGATAAAGAGAGAGAGAGAGTAGGGAGGGAGGGAGGGAGGGGGGGAGGGAGAATAGAGAGACTGCAAGACAGAGAGAAGGAGAGAGGGGGAAGGAGGGAGGAAGAGAGAGAGAGAAGAGAGAAACCCCAAGACAGAGAGACGGTGAGAGAGAGGGGGAGGAGGGAGGGAGAGATGGGAGTGAGAGAAATCAGAAGATAGTGAGAGAGGGAGAAAAAGAGGAAGAGAGATATATAAAGAGGAAGAGACAGAGATAGGTATGAGAATAATCAGAAGACAGAGCAGACATGAGGGAAGATGTGGGTAACGACAACACAAGAGGGAGGAGAGATAGAGATAGAGGATTGGCGGAAGAAGGAGAGACCAGAGGAGAGAGACCAGAGAGGAGAGAGTAAGGAGAGACAGAGCCAGCACAGAGAGACAGAGAGACCAGAGAGATTCAGAGAGAGACAGAGAGTGACGCAGAGAGATGAGAGAGAGAGAGAGAGAGAGAGAGAGAGAGAGAGAGAGAGAGAGAGAGGAGAAGAGGAGAGAGAGAGAGAGAGAGAGGCGCTACTCCTCGGATGAAAAGCAAGGAGAACCAGGGCTTCGAGTAAACACTTGGAGATGTTGTGTCCCCTAGTGGGGGTGAGTGGTATTACACTTGGGGGCTCTTGCATGGTGGCTAGCGGGGAGGCCGTCACAGCAGAAGCGTCAGGTTGCACCGTCTGCTTCAGAGCACGTGTGAGAGCGCTGCTCCTTCCCGTCGCTCTCCATGCGAACGCCGTTCAGACTCCCCTCGGGGCGGTACAACACCGCGAGTCCAATCCAACACGTCCATGTACCGGCAAAAGTAGAAGGAAAAAGGAGCTTTTCAACACACATTTCAAAAGACGTTCGACGATGGCGTCGGCTGCGACAGCGTGGTGTCGGCGGATAAATGTCAAACGTGAATGGAGCTTTCAGAGGTCATTTGACTGAATCTCGGTCCTGCTGGATCTGCGTTCATCATCTCCCTTCTTGATGCTCTCCTTCTATGCAAATGAGACAGATGAAAATGCTCTCCTGCCTAGAGCCTAGCGGGGAACAGGAACCCAGAGTTCTCGCTCGTAAACGTTATTCCGAGACGTTTGTATTCTCTTTAGGATTCTCCTCTTGGGTGGAAAACCCACAGCCCTGACAAATAATACATGAGGTATAAACACTATCAATTTGTTATTGTCATAGCACATGTACGTTTGAAGAAAGCACTCTGGAATCTGAACCTCAGGCTATGTTAAGTGGGCTTGTCAATCTGTATTCCTCAGACGCGGGCGCGTGTGTGTCTTTGGGCGTGTGCATCTGTGTACGTGTGTGCACGTGTGTCTGTGTACGTGTGTGTGTGTGTGTGCATGAGCGTGTATGTTTTCACCCAGAGACTACAAGTGTAGTTCTAATAGGTTAAATAAAAAGATAAACTGGATATCTCTGTTCGTAACCATATCGATTATTTTGTATCACGCTAGATCGTTCAGACACTGTATTTTTCATTATTTTTAATCTTCAGGAATCGTTGAGGAAACTACACTCAAAGCGATAATCCATCTTGTACAATAATTGCATTTTTATTTGACAGATGTCAAGTAGGAATAGTATTCCCATGACAAAAATCTACCCTGTATTTTCCAGAAACAGAAAACTTCAACTAGGAAACATGGAACAATAAGCTGTATGTATTTATGTTCGTTGCAATTTTATTTTTAGTTCTGAAGCAATTAAGAGATGTGATGGATGATTTTGGTAGCGTGGACTGTGGCACACCAACCTGTCTGTTCGCCTGGGATCGCCTGGAACACCATCTGATAAAACAAGCCTAGGCTATTAAAAAAAACGACAGACAAAGCATTCTTGGCTTCCAGATCCACCTACCCATCATTGGCATTGAATCTGGCTGAATTCAAAATGGATGCGACCGTTGACCCAGACTCGGTTCCTAGTTTCCTCGCCTCTCCGACGTCCTCCACGGGTCGGGTCAGAGCTCGCCGCTTCGTCGTGCGGCGAGGAATCTCGTCGCATCAGGGGGATACCGGATAGAGAGTTCACAGCGACCAGGCAACCACGGGCGCTTATTGTTCACGAGGGGGGAATGAAAAGATCACCCCGGCTTTTGAATTGGGAGCGCAGGTGGTTTCGGAGCCACCCTCTGTGGTTTGGTGTTAGCGCAACAGAGCGCCAAGCCCCCTCACGAAGGCAAGCGAATTAGGGGAAATAACCCCTCGTAGAGGAGCACGACGAACGGGGTTCTTTAAATAGCACCCGCTCACTTTCTTCGCTGAAAGAAGAGCCAGGGGGGGTTTGCAAAACGAGCCAGATAGTTAGTCTAATGAGGTTTGTAAGTTAGCGAGACATTTATAGAACCATCCAATCCGTTGATAGAGCTTTCCAACCATGGCTGGGAGTAATTGTTTTTTTGTTTATTCGTTGTTGGGGTTTTTTGTGACAGGCCAACCCAATCTCAGAGGCATTACATGTTTACGTAACTAATCTGCAAATTCTTGACGGTCGACGTGTCAGGCAAATGTGATCCTGAGTGAATAACATCCAGCAATTCTTTTTGTACGAGTGGAGGAAAGTGTGAGGGATGTTGTTTTTGGTGCAGCTCTCGATGTGAATTTTCACTTCAGATCCTCTTGTTCTCTGACACAAGCTCCACTCCAGTTAATGCACTTTCTGCTCTTTCCACTCTGCTAAGCAGTCAAAGCACAAGAAAAGTTAGTCTGAAGATTCTTCTCTGAAAAACATTCTCTAACCGGCAATGAAACTACCCAGGCACAAGGATGACTAACATGGGCTCTATGTCTGATTCTCAAGCTGTATTCCAGCTGTGGTCTGTGACCAGACACAGAACGTTGGCTAGCAACATTCATCCCTATTTCCTGGGTGAGGGGAATGTACAGCTCAGAGCGGCCAATGAGAATTCCTCCCACAGCTCTGTGACCTTGAGGTGATCTTTCGCAGACGCCGAGGCGAGCCAGCGAGAAGCCCTATGAATCTCAATGTTGACCAGCCCCTCTCCAGAGCGGAGCTGTCCAGAGAGTTGAAGCTCTACCTGGGCCAGGAAGGGGGAGACGAGCCAGCAACCGAATTCGAGGACGTCCGCGTGGAAACACAGCCTGTTTGCTTTGTCTGATGAAAGAACAAAGCTGGATAGTTGTTTTGTACGCACACCGTTTTGCATTGAAATTCAGCCTCCGTTCTGTTCCAAAGCATCATTTCCTTGGACGACGTCAGTGTCAATACTGCCGTCTCCTTTCGTGATTTGGTCACTCAACTGGTGGGAGCAGATTATGACATTGTCCTCTGAGCCATCGCATACGAAAGAGAGCGAGAACGAAAAGTGACGGAGAGCAAGAGAAGGAAAAGTCAGCTCTTGCCATTTAGGGACATCACACTGTTTAATTGGCTGGGCCTGTCTGCCAAGTCTTTCATGAATACGAGTTTGTGTCTTTGCAAGTGTGTGTACGTGTCTAATGTGTGCGAGAGAGTGGGTGTGTTGTTTAGCGAGATAGAAAAAAAGACAGAGCGAGAGAGGAAGTGTAAGAGAGAGAGAGAGAGCGAAATTAAAAGAGAGAGAGACAGAAAGTGAGAGGTGTGGACGTTCTAATTTCATTGGTTCTGGATAAAGTTTTTGCCAAAACAACAAGCCCAAGCACGGATGCACCACAGAAGAAGTCTATCTCCAGATATTCCTGATTAGAATTGCTAATGTGTGGATGGTACTGAGAGAGGGCCTGTCTTGCCAGCATCAATCCTTTCGTGTCACATTTCCTGACCCTCCATCTCTGTCTCCCACCCCCTCCCTCCCTCCCTCTCCTCCCCTCCCCCCTCCTCTCCCTTTTACTGTTTTCATTTTAATCTCCCAAACATGCCTCGGTGCAAACGCTCCCCATCTAGCGCTGTGTCATATCTTCGCAGATCATAAAAAAAGAGAAGAGACGCCGTCTTGCAAAACACACTTTTCCCCGTAGTTGTGAGTTCAGTGTCGGTGCACACATGGATGCTGCCTAGTTTTCAGTGGCAGAGGAAGTGTGTTTGGCAGACATGTGTGTCTGTGTGTAGTGTGTGTAGTGTGTGTAGTGTGTGTAGTGTGTGTAGTGTGTGTGTAGTGTGTGTAGTGTGCGTGTAGTGTGTGTGTGTGAGGGGGGAGCAACCTGGAGCTCATCTTAAACCCACACACGTGCGCTGTACACAGCGCTGTTTCAGGTCAGTAGTTTGTTGGTGATTTACAATTTTGCGATGGCAACAAAATGTTGCGTCGCGTGTAAAGTTGCAGAAGTAGATAGCATTGTACAGATTGGCAAAACAGATTAAATCATTATTTGTATGGGGGGGGGGGCTGCGATTGTCAGAAAAGCAGATATTCTTAGTAAAAGAGATCCAGCTGAATGAAGGACAGAGAGAAAGGTAGATGTAGGATGACAGGACAGCAAACCGGACCGCAGTACTGACCGGTGACTCGAGTCATAAGGCGGTCTCATCATCTGTGTTGCCCTGTCGTTAAGCAGTAGAGATCTTCAAACGGATCCTTCTGCATCTGTTGTGGCGGTGTTACCTGGGACTGGAGCTGTCATCCGTTTGCCAACGTGTCAAACACGTTGTGGCACCGAGGAGAGAGAGGAAAGCTGCAGCTTTGTTCAGGCTGTTGATGTCCCTGTTAACAACCCTCAAGTCTTGCGTTGTAGCTCGGCAAGTTGTTGAGAACTTTGAATTAGGTGATGAACCCACCAGATGACTGTCACGTTGTCACGTTGTCACTCGTTGGAAAAGTCAAATCCGCCACCACCCCCCCCTTCCACCCTCCCCTGTGAAGTTGACAGAATTTATGTGACAAGCAGGTCATGGAAAGGATTGTCTCATCTGCTTCCTCCCTATAAAGGACTCTCTCTCTCTCTCGTCCTGTTGAGCAGAACAGCAGTCATTCTGATGAGGAATAGCAACCTCGAAAGACGGACCAGCAGAAGGCCTCCAGTCATAATGATCTACGACAGGAAGTGCAAATGTGATTTGTTTCCCTCAGATTTGCGGCGCTCAACGGCCAAGGAGGGAAGAAGGGAGGGGTATTTAGAGTCGCGAGGCAGAATGAGGTTGTACACATTACATTCTGAAAAGGACATCTCGTAAATCTTGCGCGAATTGCTCGGTAGTTGTGGAGGCAATGACGCTTTGCCATCCGGGGCGCTGTGTGGCGAGGAGGGTGGAAACCGCTTTTGATGGAGATTCGACAAATGTGGGGGTTGACGCGCGAGCGATTCCTCCGCACACAAGCTTTTTTGCGGTTTCCCTCGTACGCAAATCAACAAATCAGCCCTTTCCCGCCCCCTTCTCGCGCCTCCACAAACACACATACACACACAAGCACATACTGTGGGCTACAGTTTGGTATGCAGTTTCACTCCAAGTAAACACCCGTCAACCAAATCACCCGCCAAGCAGATGGGAGGGAAGAGAGCAGAGAGAGAAAGAGAGGGGAGGAGAGAGAGGTGGGGAGGGAGAGAGAGAAAGAGAGGGGAGGAGAGAGAGGTAGGGAAGGAGAGAGAGAAAGAGAGGGGAGGAGAGAGAGGTAGGGAAGGAGAGAGAGAAAGAGAGGGGAGGAGAGAGAGGTGGGGAGGGAGATAGAGAAAGAGAGGGGAGGAGAGAGAGTGAGGTAAAGAGAGAAAGAGAGAGAGGTAGGGAGGGAGGGAGATCAAGAAAGAGAGGGGAGGAGAGAAAGAGTGAGGGGAAGAGGGAAAGAGAGAGAGAGGTAGGGAGGGAGATAGAGAAAGAGAGGGGAGGAGAGAGAGAGAGAGTGAGGGGAAAGAGAAAGAGAGAGAGAGGGAGGGAGGGAGAGCGAGAAAGAGAGGGGAGGAGAGTAAGAGGAAGAGAGAAACAGAGAGAAAAAAGAGGAAGAGAGGGTGGGAGAGAGAGAGACGAAGAAAGAGAAAGAGAGGGAACGAAGGAAAAGAGAGAGACGAAGAAGAAGGAAAAGAGAGGGATGAACACTCTAAAATGACAGGCTTGAAGAGATCCTTGGATGGCCACTCAAACACGTTGCCATGACTGCAGATAGAAGAAAGGGGGCAACGAAGGCCTTGAGTTGGGTGCGGACAGACAGACAGACAGACAGACAGCTCGCAGACAGCAGCAGAGCTGGCGGAAACAGGCAGAGCGACAGGAACAGACAGCCAAGTGTAAAGGCAGAGTACAGAGAGAGCAGAAAGACACAGCGGAACAAAAAACCAAATCACAAAGAGAAGAAGGTTGGCACAGAACAATACACTCACGCAAGGTAAATAAATGTCCCAAAGACCGCTACGTGGTGGATGATGACATGTTTGGATGAGCTGAAGCTTTGCCAGGATCTCCTGAGGCAAACACTCAGAATCAGGAAATCACAGCTGTCGATGCATATCACACCGCGGCACAGACGCACATCCTCTCGGAGTTTGTTCAGAGTGGAGTATTGATCCTCACAACCAGAAGTGCTTGGCAGTCTCCAACCACTCTCTCTCTCTTTCTCTGTCTCTCTTTTTGTCTGTCTTCTCACCCTCCCACTCTCACCTCTCTACTCTCCTCTCTAGCTCTCTCTCTCTCTCTTTCTGTATCCCTTCATTCCTGTCACTGCTCATCCACTCTCCTCTCAGCTCTGATCTAACTCTATCAACAGCAGTGTGGCGCAGCGCTGCACGCTGCAGCAGAACAAACACACCCAAGTTTACTTTCAGTGAGCGAAGCCATAACAGTCCACTAAGTGTTTGCTCAAGCAGAAAGCAAGTGCTGGGGCTGGGAGGCTGAAGGCTGGAGCAAGGACTGAGGCTGTGGTTGGGTGACTGGGGCGGGTGTGGGAGCCGGGGGCAAGGGCTGGGCTAGGGCTAGGGCGCTTGTGCTAGGCTGGACGGTGGGGCTGTGGGGCAGCGGTGGCGAGGCGGTCTTGATCAGGACAAGGGGCTGGAGACAGGGACGGGACTGAGCAGAGGCTAGGAGGATGGGAGGCAGGAGAGAGAGATCAATCACAGTGGGGACTATTTAAGGTTGACAGTATTACATCCTAGGGCTGAGCTCCAGTAAGCAAGGTTAGACTGCTTAAGGGGGAGGGAGTGGCGTGTCTGTGTGTGTCTGCGCGTGTGGGTTGTGTGTCTGTCTGTGTGTTGAGTGAGTGAGTGAGTGCGTGTGCGTGTGTGTGTGTGTGTATGCGTGCAGGAACGTGGGAGAGGATGGTCTTAGTCATTCTGCTGGCGTATATGGGGAGGCGGAATTAGGCAATTACAAGAAAATAAATCATGTTTCCAATGACAGCTGCATTCAGAGAGCCGGGGAGAGGAGGTCAGCGAAGCAGGAAGTGATGCAGCCCAAAGTTTACTGGACTTCAGACAGTCAGGTGGTACAGAAAGGCTCAGATGAGGAGGCAGGAGACATCATGGATACTCGCGATGAGATCAGCGGTTTGAAGAAAAGGACAGTTGGGGAAGATTTGTTAGCGACCGTTCTAGGTGTTGGTGTGTCAAAGGGAATATGTAGAGATGAGTTGAAACACATTCTTACTGGAAAGAAAAAGAAGATAAGACGATTTCATTTTTTATTTCTGGAAGCTTGACTTTGAACATTAGAAGACGGCAGTACAAAGCTGACCAAACAGCCGTTGAATCTTAAACAGCCTGGCATTAAACAAACCTCTATCCCTCAAAACATCTTTCTTCTCCATCTTCATCTTGATATAGTAATGAGCATGTGGACGAGGTTTAACGCACAAACCTGGAGACCAACTCCTTTTTAGGAAGGAAAAGAAAGAAAATACGCTTCCCACTCTGTCGGTTGGATTGATTAAATATCATTCAGGTTGTAATTGACATGTATGTAGATGGAGTGCGATGCGTGTGTGATGAGTATAGGATGAGTGGACGATGCATGTAGGTCTGTGGGGCCGGGCGTGGTCCTGGCCCGCAGGGCGTGGTCCTGGCCCGCGGAGCGTGGTCCTGGCCCGCCGGGCGTGGTCCTGGCCCGCAGGGCGTGGCCCTGGCCCGCGGGGCGTGGCCCTGGCCCGCGGGGCGTGGCCCTGGCCCGCGGCCCGGGCCTAGGGCCGGGGCGTGGCCCTGGCCAGTGGCCAGTGGCCCGCGGGGCGTGGCCCTGGCCCGCGGGGCGTGGAGGCAGGGGAGGGTGCAGGATGGTAGTTTATTGTGTTTGGGAGCCGTAAACAGGGTGCCCTTGGCTTCCTGTGTAGACGGACCGAGAAGAGGGTTAGTGCTGCTATAAAACACCCTCAGCCTCCACTGCTGTCACTGGGCCCATCTCTTGTGGGTCTGCTCACACACACACGCTCACACACACACGCTCACGCACGCACGCACTCACACACACGCGCTCACACACACGCGCTCACACACACGCGCTCTCACACGCGCTCACACACACGCGCTCTCACACACACGCTCACACACGCGCTCACACACACGCGCTCTCACACGCGCTTACACACAGCATTCTTACGCTCACTCACACACAGTGTGGTCACACACACACAGTGTTGTACTACACACAAACACGCGCGCAGTGTGGTCACACACACAGAATGCTGTGTCACACACGCTCACACACACACACACACACAGCATTGTGTCATATGCACTCACACACACAGTGCTCTGTCACACACACTCACACATACACAGTGTCGTGTCACATACATACAGGTACATGCAGCGTCATGACTTGAAGTGCACAGGCACGATATTCCTGCTGTTTTCCATCAGCCTGTAGACTTCCACCAAGACTAGTCAGATTGGATTCTCCGTCAAATCCCCTTTTACGCATTGGCTGGTGTGGGTCGCGACAGTTTTGCAATCTCCATCAGTTTATTTCTCCATCCATCCCTCATCCTATCCATTCATCTATCCATCCATCCATCCATCATTACATTTATCCAACCCATCCAGGCAGTAGCCCATTCCTCATTCCACTCATCTGTCAATCCCTCATTCATTCCAACCAATCCTCCAACCAATCCTCTCATCCCACGCACTCTACTCTCTACACGCTCTCTACACGCTCCCTACACCTCCACCCAATCATCCATCCATCCTGCTCATCCATCTGCGTAGTCGTGGGTTGCTGTGAGCGGTTTCATCCAGTCGCACGTCAGCAGCCCTGGTGGACGGCGTCCGCGGGCCAGGTGCCCATCAGCGGCCATGTTTGTAGCCGCTTCAGAAGCGGCGGCGCGGAGCTTTGTAGAGATCTCCCAGCGTTTGAAGCTCTCTTATCTGGCTGCGGGGGCCCGGGGCCGAGGGGCCGCTGCGACGTATGGTGGGGGGGGCGGCTAAGGGGAGCGGGGGGAGCGGGGGAACTTGGCGGAGCGGCAGTGAGCTCGCCAGGGGAGAGACGCCCGGATGAGATCCAGATCCACACTCAGCCTGCAGGTTCTAACCTGCTGCCAACACATACCCTGGCATCCATCCCACATAACGGGGGAGATTTCACCCAAGGAAAGTTGCTAAGACTGATCTAACCTGATGTTCGTTTGGGTGTAATTGATCCGTTTTCTGTTCAGTTGTTCCTATGTGTGGTACTGATCTAAAGAAAAGGAGCACACTCAACCTTACAAAGAACAAGCTTACATACTGTACACCAAAGTTGTCGATGAGAACAAGAACGCACAAAATGTGGTGTGGTGCAAAGTACTCAAGGAAAACATTGTACTATGCTGTCGTTTCAGTTGCATTGAGGTAATACTCTTTACCCACTTTGGAAAGTATAGGGATGTATTTTGGTGCACCGTGGCTCAGTGGAAGTTGAAATCTCTCTTGTTTATCACTAAAGGAGTCTGCAAAACTGTTATGAAGTTACTCTACAAATACTCTAGAAACTGTTATGACTTGACTCTACAGATACTCTAGAAACTGTTATGACGTTACTCTACAGATACTCTAGAAACGGTTATGACATTACTCTACAGATACTCTAGAAACGGTTATGACATTACTCTACAGATACTCTAGAAACTGTTATGACTTGACTCTACAGATACTCTAGAAACTGTTATGACGTTACTCTACAGATACTCTAGAAACGGTTATGACATTACACTACAGATACTCTAGAAACGGTTATGACATTACTCTACAGATACTCTAGAAACGGTTATGACATTACTCTACAGATACTCTAGAAACGGTTATGACGTTACTCTACAGATACTCTAGAAACGGTCATGACATTACTCTACAGATACTCTAGAAACGGTTATGACATTACTCTACAGATACTCTAGAAACGGTTATGACATTACTCTACAGATACTCTAGAAACGGTTATGACATTACTCTACAGATACCGGTTGGAGCTGTTGAGTGGTGTCGAGTCAGTGTTGTCTGTGTGCGGTGCACGCTGAGAAGCCCACTCTAAATTAGACATCGGAAGGTCAAGATGTCTCCACTCTCTCAATCACTGTTGTTATCTGTGTGTGTGTGTGTGTGTGTGTGTGTGTGTGTGTGTGTGTGTGTGTGTGTGTGGTAGTGTGTGGGTGTGTGCAGACCACTCCCCGTTTTAGCACACAAATAAAAGCAGGCAACTTAGAAGCGTGAGCACCAGAACTCCATCAAGCCCCAAACATCTCCAGACACACAATCGCAGCTCACACACACACACAACACACACGTACTCATCAAACCACCACACACCACACACACCAGATACACATTCAGACGCCGCACGCACACATACATGCCCCCGTGCTCACCAACACTGCGCTAACACACAATCACACATTAATACACGCACGCACACACAGAGACCCATGTGAACAGCAGATGACATCAGCGTGATATCCCAACCCCCTCTCTCTCTCTCCACTGTATCCCAGCCGCCCGTCAGCCGGCTGGCGAGCGCTGGACTTGGCAGGATATTGCTTTTCTGATATCTGGCAAGCACACTCTGACCTCGAGCAGCCACGCTCACTCACAGACTGTCAAGCAGCGATGACGATCGAGCACACGCACTCAGACGCACGCAGCCTAACACACACACGCACGTTACCACGCACAAGCACACACACACAAGCGGTTTACACGCACAAACACACACACAAGCACTTTACACGCACAAACACCACACAACAAGTACGTTTACACCGCGCAAACACACGCTAACCGCACAAACATACACAAACACACACAAGCATGTTTAAACACACAAACACATGCACAAGCACGTTTACACGCGCAAACACACACGCTGACACACTGCACCCAAACACCACACACAAACCACACACACGTTACACACGCAACACACACCTAAGGAGAACACACGCACCCAAACACACAAACACAGACGAACAGGCATGCTCAATGCACATGAAGTATGTTGTGTGCGCACATGAGCAGGAGATAACACGACTACATCTCTCAAGGGCAGCTGAAGGACTTACAGGAATTCTTAATCATCAGACTTGCGTCCCCTGAAGATATATTACATGAACACAAAGGGTGACAGGGAGAGGGGGCGAGTGCTGTTTTTTAATGTACGTGTGCCTGTGTGTTAAAACGCGTTAAAAGACGAATATTTTTGTGATAATTTACGTGAGTTTTTTCTTAACTGCTAAACTTAAGACAACCATATACTGTATATGTGTGTATATTATATATATATATATATATATATACATATATATATATAATATATATATAATATTATTATACACCACACAGTGTATGGTTGTATATATATATTCAGATACACACAGACGCACACAGACCCACACGCATAAACCCAGATGCACGCGCGCGTAAACATGCACACATTGGCGCGCAGCACTACAAAGCAGCAGTTGTCCAGCCATTGTGGTTACATAAAAGCTTCAATGGCACTGGGGAGTATTCAGATATAGATCATAACATAGAACACAAATGCTGAAACACAACAGCTCTTAACTCTGTGGATGGTTTCGCTGAGCAAAGCTGGCCTCAGTGTTGACAGAGAAGAGACATAACCTAAGTCAGACGCAGCACGCCACGGTCTCTCGACGCGCCACACTCTTAATTGTTTGCAGGCTAAATGTAATTGCATTACTTCCAAGAACTTCGTAATTACAGGAGCCCATTTTCCCTCAGGTGAAATTTATATTCCCCGTTCACAAATAAAAACTGTTTATAATTCTTTGCAAGCTGTGGACCAAAGGGCCATTAAGACTTTGGTAACTCACCCTGACTGAGTTCATCTGTCACTGTGTTTAGTTGATTATTCTGTGTATGATTCCCTCCTGCGCCGCAGTCTAGATTTAATCCACTTCTACAGGGCCTTACAGTCAGAGGGTGGATTTTACCCAGAAGTCTCTGAGACAGCTGATGGGGATCTGAGAAGCCTTGAGACACATCATTGGCAGGTGATGACAGAGGATCAAGCGGAAGTAGAGATGGGTGCATGAGAGGAACGATGGCAAGCGCTAAGAAGACTAACAGTGTGACAGGTCCTACCCTTCTCTCTCTCCTCTCTCTCTCTCCTTTCTCTGTCTCTTTCTCTGTCTCTTTCTCTCTCACACTCTCTTTCTCTCTCGCCTTCTCGCTCTCTTTCTCGATCTTTCAATCTCTCTCTCTTGTCTCTCTCTCTCTGTCTCTGTCTCTGTCTCTCTGTCTCTCTCTCTATCTGTCTCTCTCTCTCCGTCTCTCTCTCCGTCTCTCTCTCTCTCTGTCTCTCTGTCTCTCTGTCTCTGTCTCTCTCTCTCTGTCTCTCTGTGGGGTGTCTCTCTTCTTGTTGTCTGCAGTTTTCAAGCACTGTCATCTTACTATTAACTCAACAAAAAGGGGCTTATCTCAGTGTGTGTGTGACTGCAAATCACATTTAACTCCAGTACAATTCACATGTACGTATCTGCAGCACTGATACCACACACACTCACACACGTCAAAACCCTTTCATCCAGTGTTTCCAATTGCAAATGCCAGGCCACCCACACACACACACAACTAAATACACTCACACACTACTGACAGTCCACATATTGTGATTATGTCTGAAAGGTTTCCGTATCTTCTAGCCTGGGAGGCAGAGAGATAGAGAGAAAGAGAGAGGAGAGAGAGGATAGAGAGAGACAAAAAGAGAGAGAGAAGCGAGAGAGAGACAGAGGACAGATAACTGGCATCCTTGTAGGATCAGTCTTACACTAGGACTGCCATATCATCTTCAAACAGGACAGTGAAATTATAAATTTATTTCACATAAACGGAATCTATCAAGCGGGATGAACCGTCTTGTATTAGGAGCTCAGAATGACAAAGTTTCACGTCTGTTGTGTAATTGTCAAACACCCCCGACAGCATTCATGTGATGCTGAAACCATGTGTCTTAGAGGTCCCACAGAGACTCTGTCACCACAGAACAGCTGACTCCTTCAGATGCAGGGCTGCTCAATCTAAAGGAAAAACCACAACCAACAGTCTGGTAAAAACCAGGAGAGGTTTGGCTTCATAGCAGTGTCTGTTTGTTGTCTGTGTGTGTACGTGCGTGTGTTTGCTGTGTGTGTGTTGATGCGTGTGCGCTTGTTTGTGACCGTGTACCTGCGTAATGCATGTGTACGTTTGTTGTGTGTGTGCGTACGCGTGTGTGTGCTTGTTTGTGAGAGTGTGCACGTGTGATGCATGCGTGCGTGTGTGTGTTTGTGTATGTGTGCGTTCGTGTGTGTGCTGGTTTGTGAGAGTGTGCACGTGTGATGCATGTGTGCCCGTGTGTTAGTGTGTGTGTGTCTATAAGAGCCCCTCCTCCCTTTCCCATCCAGTAGGTTTCATCCAGCTCTGGTTAGCTCTCCACAAAGACACACTTCAAAGGCAGCAAGCGCACATCAAACAGGCTTGACGGCCAGGGCTTGGCGAGGTACACGTTTCTCCGTGACACAGCTTCACACGTTTGCCGTTCTTCTCATGTCCCGCGCTCTCAGCAGCTACGCCCAAAGTACTGCGCTTGAATTCTAATTTGGACAAATGAACTGGAATTAGCTTCAAAACAGCCCTCGGAGGCCAAGTGGAAATTCAAATCAGCCCAAGTGAGATCGCTCCCTGCAGATGAAGATGTGAAGGACTGGATGGAGATGGGAGGATCTTTCCCTGCTTGCTGCTGCATGCTGGGATGTCTGCTTAGGGAGAAGACGCGCTCTCCCCGTACGTGTTCAGGCGCAGGTCTTACCGGAGAGATGACGACACCTTGAGCGAACACGCACCCAATCCGCTCTCTCGCGCTCAGCCTTCGCCTTCACCGTCCAGCTTGCTCTTGATCAACCAATAGGAACGATAACGTTCGGTCTTGTTAACTTTCTTGGACAGCGGGGCAGAGTAGCCGGGGCTGATCCTGATTGGCTGACATGTTGGCTGGGGCCTGACACCTCCACGGACAAGCTGATTGGCTGTTCTGTCAGTCTCGCCGAGACAGAAACTCATGACGGTGGCTGACTGAAGCTGACGGACAGACACATCTTGTTCACCAAACGTCAAGACAGAAGCAGGAGAGCGTCCAAGCACGGCGTCTACATTTCTGGGTCATTTAACAGACGTGAAAATAACATGTTTGCAGGCTATTTCATTCTGTGGCCATTTCAGAAGCATGTAATTATTGTGCATGTATTAGTAATGCATTATGCTTCAGTGAATCATTATATGCTGGCAAGGAATGGGACTGAGTGCTCTCAAACAAGCCGTAGTCAGGTTCCCAACGGCTCTGGATCCAAGAGCCTCTCCAACAAGCTTTAATGGAAAATGAATCGTTTAACCTGAAAAAAGGCATATTTTTGACCACCAGATCCCTTCAGATGAGATATGAAGAGCAGAGCGATCGTGATCCATAACCACCTACGAACCACCTTTGGTTGACTAGGACTGATCTACTTCTAACTAGACTGCCGTCTGTCCTCAGTCACACACACACACCTGTACTCCTCCTCCACACACACCTCTCCTCCTCCACACACACCTCTCCTCCTCCACACACACCTCTACTGCTCCACACACACCTCTCCTCCTCCACACACACCTCTACTGCTCCACACACACCTCTACTACTCCACACACACCTCTCCTCCTCCACACACACCTCTCCTCCTTCACACATACTTTTACTCCACACACACCTCTCCTCCACACACACCTCTCCTCCTCCACACACACCTCTCCTCCTCAACACACACCTCTACTACTCCACACACACCTCTCCTCCACACACATCTCTCCTCCTTCACACATACTTTTGCTCCACACACACCTCTCCTCCACACACACCTCTCCTCCTCGACACACACCTCTACTGCTCCACACACACACCTTTACTCCTCTACACACACCTTTACTCCACACACACACACATCTCCTCCTCCATACACACCTCTCCTCTACACACACCTCCCATCCACACACACCTCCTCCTCCTCCACAGACTTTTCTAGAAGTTTAACTCGTATCCCTGAGGACCTCAAGGTCATGGGCAGTAAGGTAGACGTTCTCTCTCTGCCTTCTGCTCCCCCCTTCTCCCCTCTCCTCCCCTTCCGTCTCCTCTCGTCCCACTGCCCAAGGGAATGGGAGGGGGGTGAGAGGGGGTCATGAAACTCAAACGCATGGTCGCCTCACCAGCGTCGGCCGGACCAACTGGACGCACCCGGCCGCATATAAAGAACCTCTCCTACCTCTGACATGAGCTGAAAATAACCACCCTGGTCACGGAAGATCTGGAGGGAGAGTCAGAGAGAGAGAGAGGGTGATTGGGAAAAGGGAAAGAGGGAGACGGTTGTAGAGTTAGATTGGGTAAGTGGAGCGGGAGAGATAGAGAGAGAAAGGGAGGGAGAGAGAGGGGGTGAGGGAGAGAGAAAGGGAGAGGGAGAGGGAGGGGGAGAGAGGGGAGAGATAGAGAGCGAGAGAAAGGGAGAGGTGAGACAGAGAAAAAGGGAGAGAGAGGGAAAGAGAGAAAAGGGGGAGAGAGAGAGAGTGAGAGAGAGAGAGAGAGAGGATGACAGGGGACAGCGAAAGAGTCAGAGAGGGAAAGACAGAACGGCAGACTATGGTTTTAGTCTAAGACAGGCCCCCTGCGTTCCCCCTGCTCCAGCTCAGACGCCCATCTCTTCCATCAGACAGGGACTGCTGCTGCTATAAGCCTGCGTGTGGTGTGCCATGTCAAAGACTGAGAGAGCGCTCCCTCGAACAGTACTGAGAGCAAGTTCCACTGAGCGTGCCCACCAAGGTCATGACTGGAGAATGTGTTGACACAACCCTGCCACGTTAACACAGAGGCTTTCATACTCGGTTCAAAATACACTCGTACATGTGTACCCATTCACAGGCTTGAGAGCTCTGAAACAGTTTTCAGAGTTCATGCTGCCATTTCTACTATCTACATTCCCCTGCTGTCTGGAAGAATCTTCTTTGTTTCCATTAAATCCTGACATTGTCTGATTAAAGCTTTAATCTTTTGTGATTGATGACAATATTCCCAGTGATTAAAATAGCACCCTGACAGACATGGTTATGTTTTCGGGAGAGGAAGGGATTGTGGTTATGATGGCTATAATGGGTTATTTTCAAAAGCCCCGTGATTTACAGGTTGGCAAATAATTTAATATGCTGGGCCAGTAACGCCGTTGTAATAAGCCATCTAAAACAATTTATTGGATGTTCTCCCACAATAATTCATGAGCGTCATGCATGTTTTATGGGCAATCAATCAAGCTCAAACACCATTGGTCTGGATAATGAGGAACTCAGCGGATGTGAGACCTTCCATGTCAGAGGAGGAACAGAGCTCTCACTGCCCCCTACAGGATGGATATGACACTGCATGGACACATCAAGTTGTGTGTGAGTGTGTGCGCTAGTATGTGGGTGTGGGCTTAGGTCTGTGTGTGTGCGTGCCTGTCTGCGTGTGTGTGCCTGTGTATGTGTGTGTGGGTGCCTGTATGCATGTGCCTGTGCATGTGTGTGTCTGCATGTGCGTGTGTGTGTACTTGTGTGAGCGTGTATGAGTGTGTATGTGTAACCGTGTGTGTGTGTGTGTGTGTCAAATCTCTCTTGAACTGTCTGCTTCCTCTTTTTCCTCCCTTAATGTTCAACAAGCTTAGCAGCCCACCTAGCCATGTTAGCACCAAGGCTAATCCAGCACTATCACACTCTCTTATTTCATTAGTGTCTGATGGCTATCTGGAGCTCTGAGCTAGGTGTCTAGGCTGCCGAGGTGGTTGTAGCATTAGCTCCTGTCAGATTCTCTGGTTGCTGCTCCCCAGAGAAGGGGGCAGAGTCTGGGGATGATTAGTCCCCAGGTCCCTTTGCCACGGTGCACGCTGGCGATGCTATCGCTGTGTCATTAGAGGAACCATGCTGCCCTTTAGAGAGAGCAGAGCCACAGAGAGACTGAACAGACGACACGCACAAACGCCTCCCGCCTCTCCCTTTCCTCTCCCCTTCCTCCCCTCTCCCCTCACCTTTCTCTCCTGGTCCTTCCTCCTCTCTCTTCTCTTCCCTCCTCATCCTCTCTCCTCCTTTGCTTCCTTTTGCTCCTCATCACTACCTCCTCCTCCTCTCCCTGTTCCTCCTTCCCCCCTTCAGACGAGATCGTTGACGATGACTCAGTTTTCACGATTACAAACCTTTCAGTTTGGTTCTCCCTTCTCTGATGCGAGATGTAATACTGACTCTGGTCCTGCTTCAGGCTGCTGCTGGCATCCATTAGCTTTCATTAGCTGGATCCTTCCAGAATGAGCCACACTGGCAACAGGTTTTAGCTACTGAAGAAAGACACAGAGGGAGCCCAGTCAACCACAGTTTCTCTTGACTGTGAAAGGCTGCCATGATTGGAACTGGAACCACACTCAGCATCGGTCTGAAGTCAGTGAAACTGTTACTCTTCATCCGTGTCATGCCGTTCCTCCTTCTCTTCTTCTGGCGATTTCTCTCTGTCTTATTCTATCCTTCTCTCTGTCTTATTCTATCCTTCTCTCTGTCTTATTCTATCCTTCTCTCTGTCTTACTCTATCCTTCTCTCTGTCTCCTCTTATAACCTTTCTCTGTTTTTTCTATGTTTACTTTTTTCTTCCATGCTTTCTTTCTTCTTCTGCCCTTCTCTCTGTCCTTCTCCTTATATACCTTCTCTCTGTCTCTTCTTCTTCCCTTCTCTCTGTCTCTTTTCTTCCTTCTCTCTGTCTCTTTTCTCTTCTCTCTGTCTTTCTCTGCCTTCTCTCTGTCCTCTTCTTCTTCCCTTCTCTCTGTCTCTTCTTCTTCCCTTCTCTCTGTCTCTCTTCTGCAACTCTCTCTCTGGTCTCTTTTCTACCTTCTTTCTGTCTTTCTTCTTCTTCTTCTCCTCAGTATTTCGCCCCCCCCCCCCCCCCTTCTCTTTTTCTTTCTCTCTTCTCTCTTTCCCTTCTCTCTGTCTCTTTCTTCTCCCTTCTCTCTGCTGTCTCTCTTCTAGCAATTCCTTCTGCTCTTCTTCTACCCTTCTTTCTGTCTCTTCTTCTTCCCTTCTTTCTGTCTCTTCTTCTACCCTTCTCTCTGTCTTTTTACCTTGTCTCTGTTTTCTTCTACCTTCTCTTGAGTCTCTTATTATCTTTCCTCTCCAATGTCTTCAATATTCAGTCCTCCATGAATCCTTCCTGCTCGCCTGTGACCTAGAGAATACATCAGTCAGAGCCAGTTGAAAATGGAAAACATACACACACCAACACATTACACACATACACACACGCCATAACCCATCCTGTCCATTATGATGTGAGCCTTCGTCTAAAGTATTATTCTCTAAACATCTTCCAGCAGAAAAATATCCTCTTCTGCTCACCAACTCCTACAGTCACTCGACCCTGCAACCCCAGCCCCACCCCCTCCTATGCCCAGTCACCTTGTAACATGCTGGTTCAGAATGGACTGGGTGGACTAGGGGGACCAGGTGGACCAGGGGGACCAGGGGCACCAGGGGGACCAGGGAGACCAGGTGGACCAGGGGCACCAGGGGAGCCAGGGGACCAGGGGGACAGGGGGACAGGGGACCGCAGGGGCGAGGGGGACCAGTGGGACCAGGGGAAGCTGAGACAGTGGGCTTCTCTTGCTAGTTCAACGCAGGTTCAGCAAGATCCCCCAGCTGTGTAGAAGCAACAGGAGATTAATTAGAACTGAATCAAGCTCGGTCTGATGTGCTTGAAGGCGTGATTGAGTGTGTGTGTGTGTGTGTGTGTGTTGTGTGGTGTGTGTGTGTGTGTGTGTGTGTGTGTGGTGGTGTGTGTGTGTGTGTGGTGCGTTGTGGTGTGAGGTGAGAAGAGGGGCGGGGGGGCAAGAGTTGAGACCGCAGAGAGAGAGAAGGGAGGGGAGAGAGAACATGTATGGGGAGGAACAAGAGAGAGACAGAAAGAGCAACAAGAAGAAAGACAGTGATGGGCTGAGAGGGACAGGATCAAGAGAGAAAGAGAGAGAGAGAGAGAGAGAGAGAGAGAGAGAGAGAGAGGATGGAGAGAGAGAAAGAGAGAGAGAACGGATGGAGAGAGAGAAAGAGAGAGAGAGGATAGAGAGAGGATGGTGAGAGAAAAAGAGAGAGAGAGAGAGGATGGAGAGAGAAAAAGAGAGAGAAGGTGGAGAGAGAAAAAGAGAGAGAGAGGATGGAGAGAGAGACAGAGACTAAGTGAAGAGAAGGAGGGATGACAAGGAGAGAGAGGGATATCAAAGTGGAGAAAAGGAAAGAAGAGAACCTTTCATAATTCAATAGAAAAGAGCAGAAAGACGAGGAGACAGCAGAATAAATGAGCCTCTTTTAGAATAGGATAGTCAGACCACACACACACACACACATGCGCACACGCACACACACACGCACAAAAGCATGTCCATTTCCCATCTCTAAAGGAAGGTGCTTGTTTGATGTGTTGTGTGTTAATATGGAAAACAGTGGGGGGTGACAGAAAACTCAAAGAGAATTTTCTTCACACACAACTCCATTAGTCATGGTGTGTAGAAGAGAGACAGAGAAGGGGACAGTGTGTGTGTGTGTGAGAGAGAGAGAGAGAGAGAGAGAGAGAGAGAGTGTATGGGGTTCTGCGAGCGATCATTAAGCGCATGTGTACATGAGAGAGAGACAGACAGAGACAGAGACAGAGAGAGAGAAAGAGAGAAAGAGAAAGAGAGAGAGAGAGAGAGAGAGAGAAAGAGAGAGGAGGGGAGAGAGAGACATTGTGTTTTTAACCTGGTTTTGCTTCTGATCTTTGGGTGTTTGTGTGTGTATGCGGGTGAAAGAAAGGCTTTTCTTGTGTGTGTGTGTGTGTGTGTATGATATTGTTTGGGTTCACGGAATACATATTACATTTGTGTGTTGCGTGTACATGTGTGTGCATGCAGAAAGTTATCTCGGGGCTGCATTGCGATCAAACACTCACACATCGACGATCAGGAACACCTCCCCCCCACCCCTACCCCCAGCCCACAGCGGCACCGACAGCCTGTCTGTCTGCCTTGTTAGCTGAGCTAGCAGTGATGAGCTCTCTCTCTGACCCGTGACAGTCCACACAAAGCCCAGGACGCCATCCATTTCCAACAAGAGCCTCTGCTTCCCAGCATGCCTCAGTAAGCATGTTCTTTTCAGATGAGATGGAAGTTTAGGAGTGGCAAATAATAGGCTGAACTCTCCGGTTATGGGTCTGATTTTGTCCTGAATTATAGTCAATTTCTTCCAGAGCCAGGGATCGATGAACCAGAGGCAGCGGCTTAGGGCTCAGATAGGTAAACAGTGACCTAATACAATATTACACAATGTGCATTTTGAGAAGTGTCACATCTCCTCTTAACAACCTATCGATTCTGTCGTGCCAATTTAGTGTTGCCTCTCTTCCCCCTGGCTCTCCTTCTCCTGCGTTTCTGCGACGCTGCCCTAACACACACACACACACACACACACACACACACACACAGGGTGGGTTAAAAGGTGGGGGAGGGGGTTTCACAGTCGACTACATGACTAATAGGCTGTCCACATAGATAAATGACTTTTTAAGTAACAGAAAATTGCTCTGTATTCAATTCACTGAACGAGTAGCTTCCTCTCTTCTCTCTCCATCTGTCTTTCTTTCGTTCTTGTCTCTGGTGCGATCTTCCCTTTTTCTCTCTATATACTGTCTCTTCAGCTCCCACTGCCTTTCTCTCCCCCTTCCTTTTCTCCCCCTCCCTGCCTCCCTCCCTCCCTCTCAGAGGACACGATGGAGAGATGTGTAGCCCTTCGGAGCTGGGGTGGATAACGTAAGAAGAAGGGGCGGGGGGCCGGGGAGGGGAGGGGAGGGGGGGGGTGGCCCTCCAAGGTGTTGGAGAGAGTTTTGATACAAGCCGGAGCTGTTCCTCCGCACGACCTTAGTCCCAGAATAAACACCCTTATTGACACTAAGGGTTATCTGCTTTTCTCTCGCTGGCTGTTTGATCGGAGCATAGGCCCTTGTTGGTCTGTTTGCGTCGTGTAGCATCGGCGTAGCGCTGCGAAAGCCAGGCAAACATTTGCATTTGGGAGTGCATGAGCACAACGTCACAAAACAAGTCGAGAGAGTTTTATTGGAGCTCCGTGCAAGATTTCAGTTGAGTCTTCGGCGTGTGTGCGCGTCCGTGTGTGTGAGTCATGAGCGCGTGCGCGTTTTCTCACAAGGGAGCGTGCGTGTGGGCGTGTGAGTGAATGCTTAAGCGTATGTTTTTACCGCCGCAAAACTACCCACAATGCAACACATGCCTGGCACCAAAAAGAGCAGAGCTAAACCTCTGACACTCAAACGCACGCCAACAAGCGCGCACAAAGCCCTCTCACGAAGCGACCCCTGAAAGCACAATCACAAACGCTCAAGCACCTTCGCTGAAACGCACACGCCCAACAAATAACCCCCACACAGAACCAGCAGGTAGACAGACACGTACGCCGTTGCCCTGTGTTACCTCGATGTGCCTGACAGAACAACAGATACAGATGGGTGACCGAGAGGAAGGGCGGAGGGATGGGCTCTGTTGCTGCCGTCCTTGGCCTTCTGTCTGCCTGAGCAATGAGCAAACTTCTCAGAAGACTCTTCCTCTGTTTGGACTGTTTATTTACTTTCCCTCATCTGCGGCTCACTTTCACTCAGCCGGCCTTGCTAGTTGTGTCATTCCTGTTAAACAAGAGTACACCGGAACACATGCGCTCACGCACCGGAACACATGCGCTCACGCACCGGAACACATGCGCTCACGCACCGGAACACATGCACTCACGCACCGGCGCACGGACACACACGCGCCAGTGCACACACAAGCAAACACACGCTCGTGCTGTGGTGGAAATTTGCTTAGGACTGGTTAATTATAAGGGCTGGGACTGGGTAACGATAAGGCTGGGACTGGTTAATGATAATGCTGGAACTGGTTAATGATAAGGCTGGGACTGGCTAACGATAAGGCTGGGACTGGTTAATGATAAGGCTGGGACTGGTTAATGATAAGGCTGGGACTGGTTAATGATAAGGCTGGGACTGGTTAATGATAAGGCTGGGACTGGTTAATGATAAGGCTGGGACTGGTTAATGATAAGGCTGGGACTGGCTAACGATAAGGCTGGGACTGGTTAATGATAATGCTGGAACTGGTTAATGATAAGGCTGGGACTGGTTAATGATAAGGGCTGGGACTGGTTATTGATAAGGTACACAGTACGCCACTAGGTTTCGATGATGAAAGCATTGGGCTTGTCCAGTACACCAGAGTACAGATGAGAACGCATGTTATCTTGAAAGCTCTTTCCTTCAAAGCCAGGTCGACGGACTGACTCTTATCATACATGATGACCGGTTATGCGTTGTGATTGGACGAAAGCAGGAAGATCGTCGGTGGTCGGTGATTGGGGTTGGTTAAGATCGAAGAGAGAGAGAGCTTGTGACGTGATTGTGATTGAATTGGTTATGTGGGAGTTGGTTAGATGTTTGTGATTGAATGAGAGGAGGCAGTGGTTATGTGTTTGTGTTGTGATGGCTGAGCCCTAGGTGGGTGCATGAGAAAAACATTGAGTCCACTACATATTGGAGGCCTGCTATAATGTTCTGCATTAAGCTGGTCAGGGAACAACTCTGTTCATGAAGGAAAAAACAAATGACGTTACTCCGCCCCTGATTTAATAAGAGGATTCCTTGTTGTCGTCTCTCTGGGAGGCTGGGAGGTGTGTGGTGACTGCTAAGTAGATGGTTGATCGTAGAGAGACAGACAGAGAGAGAGAGAGTGACAGAGAGAGGGGGGAGAGAGAGTGACAGAGAGGGGGAACGAGAGAGAGAGAGAGAAAACAAGAGAGGGGGGAGACATGTGGAGGATTCAGCCAGAAATAAAATGTAGAGAAAGCGAGAGAGAAATTGCGGGGGTCCACTGTTTCTCAAATTGCACCTAGCACTCCTCTCCTCCTCTCATCTCCTCCCCTGTCCTATCCTCTCCACCCCTATACCCTCTCATTTCCTCTCCTTTCCTCCATCGTCTCTCTCCTCCTTCTTTCCTTCTCTCTTGCTTCCTCTCCTCCCTTCTCCTCTCCTTCCCTCTCCCCTGCCTTATCCCCTCCCTTCCCTTCTCCTCCTCTCCTTTCCCCTCCCTTCTCCTCCTCTCCTCTCGCCCCCCCTCTCCTCCCCTACCCTCTCCTCCCTTCTCCTCTCCTCCCCTCGCTTCTCCTCTCCTCCCCTCCCCACCCTGCAGGTCTGATGAGCCGCAGATTGTGGTGCCCCCTAATAACATCCCAGATGCTCCCAAGATGCCGCTCTGGTCTTCTGAGAGCTGTCATCATCTCGCCCCCCTCCCTCCCCATTGCTCCACCCCTCCACCAGGGCTGATATTGACAATAAAATGAAAGCC
This sequence comes from Plecoglossus altivelis, assembly GCA_036571765.1. Lineage (NCBI taxonomy): Eukaryota > Metazoa > Chordata > Actinopteri > Osmeriformes > Plecoglossidae > Plecoglossus > Plecoglossus altivelis. The sequence goes on along the minus strand of BROE01000010.1, from coordinate 3,693,499 downwards.
CTGGGGAGGGGGTGGCAGGAGAACAGACAGGGGAGGAGGGGCCTTGGGGAAGGGGGGCTGGGGAGGAGGTGGACTGGGGTGGCAGAGGAGGAGGTCCGGGGAGGAGGTGGTAGGGAGGGGAGTGGAGTGAAGGTTTGGATGCACCCCTGCACGCTATGTCTCTACCTCCAAGCTAGCATCTCCCCTGTGTAACCTGTGCGTGCTTTCAGTCAGCCACAGAGATGGGATGGAGGGGGCAAACCCGCTCCGAACGGGTCCACTGTATGCGGTTACATAAATATGAAAATCGCCTTCTCCGCTTCAGCAACACAAAAATCCACCGAAGATTTATGCCACAAGTCATGTGACCAGAGGAGGAGGGATGTGCTTGTAGCCAGGGGCGACAACTTCATTCCTCCTTTTTTTCCTGTTTGTGTTTTCTGATGGGATCCGAGGGAAGATTGTGAGCGATGGTTGATGAAGGTAGATAAAGGAGGAGATGGTCGCGAAGGAAGATGGGAACGCAAGTTGGTAAAGGAGAAAATTGAAAACGGAATCATGGAGATGGCTTGGCTGAAGGATGGAGGGAAGCTGTTAGGGGGAAAGGGGGGAGGAAGAAGGGAAAGGAGGGAGGAAGAAGGGAGAGGGGGAAGGAAGAAGGGAAAGGAGGGAGGAAGAAGGGAGAGGAGGGAGGAAGAAGGGAGAGGGGGGAGGAAGAAGGGAGAAGAGGGTAAAGGAAAAGGGTTCGAAGAACTAGCATCTGAAGAAAATAGAGTCGGGATGAAGAAATAAACGTTTGTCATCAGTTGCCATGCACACCAACGCTGTTGGTCTTCATCTCCTCATCTCCATGGATTCTAAGACCTACTCTTACTCCCCCCTCCCTCCCTCCCTCCCTCCCCCCATCATCGTTCTCCCTCATCTGCCCTTGGTCGGACTGTTTCTCTTATTCTGTCTGTCTCTAACCTCCCCCCCCCCTCCCATCTCTCCCTTTCTGCCATGCCTGTGACAAAGACAGCAGCTTGTAGAAGACTTAGGGAACCCGTCTTCCTACTATTGTCTAGTCAATCTCCTCTGGGACAGCAAAGAGGTCTGGGTATTCCATAACCTCTGTGTCTCTCTCAACCACTGTTCCTTCAGAGTGAATGAATCAATCTGTCAATGATTGAATCGCTCCTCTTGGCTTACTGTTCAATACAGAGGACCTATAGAAGATCTCACACCACTTAGACTTGGTTGGCTTGTTCAGGTTGTGAGTAGGGTCATCAGGTCAGCTTCCAGTTCAATATTACCTTCCATTTCCTTTAGTGGTGGCTGTCAAGGGAGAAGGTCGAGGGGTTGAAATACAATTTATAGACAAGAATTAGTCCCATACTGTGATCACGTGCAAGCATCTCTTTCTGCCGCGTCCATTCTGCGTTTCAGAAGTGAGTGTAACGGTTGTGGTTGTGGTTCCTCCTGATCTTCAACCACAACGGGCTAAGATCTCACACCCCCAAGCGCGACCACGAACAAGCGAGTTTACCAATTCACCTCGGCTACACTTGCAAGTTACTGTGTGTAATGACTCTCTTTCTCAAATCAAACAGTAAAGCAACGCATGCATGATTTGAAGCTATTTGCGTATTCATTCATAATTTTCTTCCGTGTTTTGATCAATTATATTTGTCAAGGTCGATATTAACGCCATCCATGCGCTAGTGTTAACAGACTGCTACCGTTCCTGTGCAGCTAGATTGACAAGCCGACAATGTTTCTGACGTTCTGATGAAAATGTGATTTATCAAGAGTGCTATGGATTCCCAGTTTTTTTGTTCATCCCTCTGTGTATTCATACCTGTCAGACACATACATTTTCCCCGACAACATTGGCGCTTCTTCAACACTCCGATCCCCCTCCGGAGCAGACGAGGTAGACGTAACGAGAGACTGGAAAGGACCCAATCCTGCCTTGAGATTCATCGCGGTACTCTATCGCCATCTGTTGGTGCGTGTTGGAAATGCGGTTTATCAAAATGTAGCCTGCAATCTAATTGTTTGTCATAATACTTTCAAGTGTATGTTTATTTCAATCCATCAAATGCAGCATACACATCGGTTGGACTTAAAAAGACAATTTCACGAAAGTCGACACAACCTTTAACCTGAATTCCCGCAACCATAGCACCCACGGTTTAATTTCCCTTAGACTTCTGCTGATTTTCTACCATCCAGATCCGACCTCGAAGCGCAATTAATCAAACGGGTGTCTGATATCCATCTTCAATTAATCCAGAGTGTGAATTCATTAACCTTAATTGCAGACTTCATATGGAGAAAAGGGCACGAGGACGCAGCGCTTTCACAGAAGGGTGGAGATTCAATCCAATTCATCTCGTATTGATTTGTAAGAGACTTCCGGCAAGAGGCAATAAGAAAGTATAAGTTGTTGCCACCCGGGATGGATATTACATCCCCCCCCCCTCTCTCTCTCTCTCTCTCTCTCTCTCTTCTCTCTCTCTCTCTTCTCTCTCTCTCTCTCTCTCTCTCTCTCCCATTATCTCTCTCCCTGTCATTTGGCCTGCTCACCAACAGACTTTGTCTATCTCTTTCACTTTCTCGTTTTCTTTCTCCTTCCTGCGTTCCCCCCTCTTTCACACAATCGCGTTAATTAAAGCGGCTGAACAACCCCTTACTTGCTGAAGGAGAGTGAAATCATCCCCAAGGCCGAGCACTTGATATAATCTTAATCAGACATAAACTAATTAAACTTCACTTCACTGTTTCAATAGCTTGCAAAAGAGTGAAAAGCAATACTTTTTGAATCGCCGCATGCTTAAAGTGAAACACAGCATCACCTAAAGATTAAGAACAGCGAGCAAATGCATCGCCTGTCTCACGCACTAAGCGTCATATTGTCTCTATGTGCCTGGTGCGTCATGATCTGTCATTCTTTCATATGTTCCTACTGAAGGTCCGACAGCAACAGGCAAACTTCACTTCATTCTGCTCGGCTGGCCCTCGTGCACGTATATTGATGTGATTTATTACTACCTCACGCGACATGTCAGAGCACGCCTGCGAACATTCTTGGCGGTTATGGACAACCTCATGTCTATATGCTTCAAAATACCCGAATGGGGATTTTGTTGGCATATGCCATGGCGCAGGGAGGTTTCGGTTCCTGGAAAGAGTGGAGCGACTTAGACCTTTATTTAAGCCCGTATTGACGCTGTAAAGTTTTTACGACCCGCAGGGCAAAGTTCAGTTTATATCCACTTGTTCTTCCCAACACAGGAGGCAAACCGAAATTCGCAGTCCTGCTGCATAGGCTATGCGTGTCAGGATCATGACGAATCGTCAATGAGGGATACAAACCAACGAGGTCTGTTGTGTTTACTTCAAAATAAACATCCGATTTGTGTATATGGAATTGTTTTAATCTAATTAAATTTGAATCGCAGTATTTAAGTGCACCTATAGTCATTGCAAAGGACACCGCACCCGCACCGACTCCAAGCAATAAATCTAATATTAACTATCAGAATGAGTAATTACGAATCCTTGTAACCAACCCCGTCAATAAACCCATTTATCTCCCTCCCCCAACCCTCACCCTCCTGCAGCCTCACCTACATCCTCGATGTACCTGAGCCGTGTTAATGTTTAGCTTTAATCAGGTTTCCGTTTGCTAAAACTTTTCTGTTGTTCATTAAGTGGAGCCCAGAAGACATTGTATTGTTGCGTTCAGCCGTGGGACACAATTGCAATGCTGCTCACCGAAGGTAAGAGAGATTAGATGAAAGAGAGTGAAAGAGAAAGGCAGAAAAGTGAGGAAGAGTTTATGAGTGAGCGAGCTGTTAACAATTCATGAAGGAAGGGGGACTGTAATGACACATTACCCTTTGAGAAGAGCCTCTCTTCATTGTCTAACAACCTCTTCTGCTCAGGGGTGTGTATGTGTGTGTGTGTGTGTGTGTGTGTGTGTGTCTGGGTCTGCTTGTATGTGTACAATATAAAACTGCCTAAGTGCCTGTGTATTGATTGATATGTTTACCCTCTGTGCTACTGACATAATATGATGAACACCTTTTAAAATCAAAGTAACAGCAATTCTGCAGCTGTGAATGGATTCTAGTTTATTATTAATGTGTCACAATCTAATAGTTAGAATTCTAGCTAAACGCCATGTTTTGTTAAGAATGTTCTCTTTTTTTCCATCTTCAAGATTTGCCTTCGGATCAGATCTACGCTTATGCTCTGGCCAAGACACTTATTAAAGTTGCATCTCCTGCAACAGTGGGTCTCTACTCATCATGCCCAAAACGGATCAATATGATTCTCCGACATGTAGAAGGTATTCAGTATGTGTGTCTGTGCTTCAGGCTATCCTGTCACACTTCCTGTCTGTCCGATACAGGAAACTCATTATGGAGTTCAAAAGGCTCACTGAGAATTAACGAAAACTTTGATTATTATTCAATTGTGTTCATAACCATATTCATATAATCAACTGACGAAGTGGACTGCCAGTTCTCCATGCTGCACGATGTGTTATTTTTCTCCTGTGATCATTTTCTGTCCCTGATCCTAATTTTTCTTTCTGAATTAATTTAATCTGTTCTTTGATTATTGGAGTCGTCTCATCAGCTTTGCATCTCATCTCGTGTCTCCAATTAGTGCATATGGAACAGGAGGCTGCGAGGAGAGAGAAGGAGAACAAAGGACCAACCAGGCCTCGTTCCTCCAAGCCCTCCCTTGGAGGCCTCCTGCTCCTCATCTGGCGTCTGCTCTTCTACCGTCCCGTCTGGACCGAGGAGAACCAGCGGCGCCAGGACGTGCGCTTCCTCTACGTTCGCTTCAGCGCCTGGCACTTCCTGGGAAGTGACCTGCTGTGGGCGGGGCTGGTCATGCGTCTGTGCCGGTCCTTGCAGGAGCGGTTCGGTGCTCTGCAGCTGGGTCTGTACCGTGTGGTGCAGCATGACGAGGAGGAGGAGTTTAGGAAGAAAGCAGAGGTGGATGACAGTCTGAACCAGTGGACATCTAAGAAGATCTGCTGCTGCCCACTCTGGTTCCTGGTGTTCATCATCCTCCTGGCTGTGGGGGCCATCCTGGCTCTCCTGCTGACGCTTGGTTTCCCAGAGGTGGAGAAGGTGGAGGGTGTAGGGGAGGGAGAGGAAGGGGGAGGTGGGGGAGTGTTGGAGGGCCTGGCGATCGCCGCACTGGGCGTGCCGGCTGTGGGCGTCGTCCGCTTCCTCTTTTTGATAGGCAAGAATCTCATCTTCAACCAGGAACTGAAGATCCGTCGTGGCATGGACAACGAGAAACTCAGCAACAAGCTGGGCTTCATGAACGAGGTGAGGATGGAGATGTCTCTGCTGTCCAAGTTTGTCCACTTCATGGAGGTCTTCGAGAGGAGGAGGATACGCGTGGTGCTTGAGATCACCAACCTGGACCGCTGTGAGCCCAGGAAGATCGTGGGTGTGCTGGACGCCATTAACATCCTGCTCTCAGAGGAAGACAGCCCCTTCATCTCCCTGCTGGCTGTCAACCCTGAAGTGCTGGTTCAGCAGGTGAACTTTGCAGACAGCTGCTTCTGCAAAGAGGACCGAGGCTACGACTTCCTCAACCGGATCGTCACCCTGGCTTACACCGTTCCCCCGCTCTGCGATTCCTCCAAGCGCAAGGTCTTTTACAACATCGTCAGCGGTCAGTCAGAGATCACAGAGGAAGTCGAGATGAAGGCGAGCGAGTTGAGGGCGTTGGACAGCGCGAAGGCGTCTCTCGTTTCAGACGCTTCCTCGATGGAACGAGCAGAAACTAGCATTCCGCTAATAGATCAGAACGATGTGAAGGATCGCCATCCCTCCTTGGACCTAGATGAGGAGGAGGTGGAGAATATTATCCAGTCCTGTTTTGACAGAATCCTAGTCCAAGGCAGAAGTCACCTGCACAAATACCTCTCCGGGGACACCATGTCGATGAGACGGGTCATCAACTCCACACGCGTCACCGTGGTGATCATGCAAGCCCTGAAGCAGGAGCTGCCTTCGCCGGAGCACATCACCGCCTGGGTGGTGCTAGCCAATCACTGGCCCTGCCGCCTCAGCTGGGTCCTGCAGTGTCTGGAGGACCGCCAGCAGAGGGCGCAGATCGACCACGGCGACTCTGCCGCCGCGGCGGACGACACCCAGTCGCTGTGGGAGCTGTATGCTTTATCCAGGGCGGAGCTCTACGCCATGAAGGAGCAGATCGAGGAGCTGCTGGAACAGGATGGAGATCCGGAAATGTTTGAAATGTTCCTCAAGATGGACTTCCGCTTCACGGCCAAAGACGCCAAAACGTTTCAGCTGTCCATGGTCAACCTCGATGTCTCTATCAGGAAGGAGCTTGCAAGAATCAGAGGAGCGGCCAGTCTGAAGGATGATTGGTGGAGCAAGAACCTAGCTCCTCTACCAATCACAACACTTATCAACATGAGCGTGGAGGACATCTGCAAAGAGGTTCAGACCTGCGCTATATTTACTATTACTGTTGTTAAAAGTATACACTTTATTACTATTTATTATACTATTGTTGAAATTCACAAGATTAGAAACGTCATAGTTTCTGCCAGTACTTTATTACTTTTCCCCATTAATACATTTTTGGCAGTGAATATGTACTACTAACCGCTACATAAGTTCACACGTGTGTTTTCTGTGTTCGTTTGTGACCAACTCATAGAGTTTCTCATGTTCTTTGTTTTGCTCAAATCTCCAAGCTTAAGGATCTGGAGTTCCCCGACAAATACGTTGATATCGTACGAAACCACAACCTCAGCGGCCAGACCTTGGTGTTCGGCGACACCCATGACCTCAAACTCCTCCTACAGATGACCTACGGGGAGTGGACAACCTTCCACCTTCACTTCCTGTCCGCAGGCCGGCAGGTCAACGCCCAGAGCAGAGCGCAGCGGTTAGCTCCTCAACGCCTGGCACACGGGCTGTCCATACAACAGCTCCTCCCCTCACCACACCTCCACACTGAGCCTTAATGTCCACTGAGGGCGTGTCTAATGAGGGCACGTCCACTGAGGGCTTGTCTAATGAGGGCATGTCCTCTGAGGGCGTGTCCACTGAGGGTGCCTTCTGAGGGCGTGTCCACGGGGCAGGCGTGTCTAATGAGGGCGTGTCCACAGAGGGCGTGTCTTCTGAGTTCCTGTCCACTGAGCGCATGCATCTCTTGAATGCGTCTCTCAAGACTACAGGGTAAATGAATCTTTCGTACCAGTAATATATAAATGAAAGTGTTTTTGTTACATGGTGCGTCATTGAGACAAACAACAAGAACAAACAAGTTCACCTAAGTCCTGATAAACTTGTAACGCAGCTTTGCTTTCAAGTAAATCCGTTTTTATTGAACACTGTCGTTTTATTGAACGCATGTTGAAATCCAGGACACCTTATGAAGATAGCGTGAAGGCCGTGTACGTGAATATTACATTCTGTGATACCATGCAACACCACAGTCATGATTCTGGTTTACCATCCTGAACTAAGATAAATGTATGAGTCTTTGCGCAACATTACCAACACTGAAACATGCAATGCTAATATAGAGGGACTTTATGCTTACTCAAACAGATAACACACATAGTAACCCAACTATAGGATTGCATAGCACAGCATTATCTGAAGAAAATGACTTTGCTTTAAAGTCCCATAGATCACACTAAGCAATTATTTGATGAAAACAAGGACCCAAAATAATCTGTAAAATGTCTGTACCGTACTAGTTGGTGAGGCTGCAGTTCAGCTGAATATGGTTTAAGATTCACAGCCCTTTACTCAGTCATTCCCAAGGCATGTCATTGTTACTCTTAGGCACAAGGACTTACTGCTATAATGTATATATTTTTACTTGCATATTAGATACAAACATTCATATATTTATCCAAGACACAGAGGAAAAAGTATAGAAGAAAATAAGTGAGGACATTCAGTTATATTTAAGATGACAGTAAAAGGTTAGTATTTCATGAAACATAGAGTATTTAGATAACCTTTTACATCGCTCAAGTCCGTACTGTTTACATTCTTTCTTTTCTTTTTTACGATTATCAAGTATGAAATCACCTGTAAAAGTGACCAGCTCAAAATGACTTAAGACATGTCTGACTTTTAAAAGACATAAATCATTGCAAACGACATGGATCTGGCCAGTGTAAACTTGATAACATCAGAGTGAATTATGATGGCCTCAGAAAGAGAGAGAGAGAGAGAGAGAGAGAGAGTATAAATAAAGAGTGGTGTTTCCTTTACTCAAAATCTACACATGGTAAAGACAGAATGCATGACATTAACACCATGTTAGACAGAAAGAGAATAAGTATTTGGCTTCTTTGGGCACTTGTTAAGATTGGGGCTTGGCTTCTAAGACGACCTTTGACCTCTCCCCTGTCTATCTTGACCTTGCTCGGAGCCCTGAGCTACAGCCAAGACACATTACTTGCGTCCAAGAGTCTCCGCCAACTTTTTCAACCTCTTCTTCAGCTCCAGAGGAAATTTCTCGTAACACTTCTTACAGACGGGCTTCATGTCGAACTCCACAAACTTGTTCCTGCGAACGGAAGGACACAGCGGGTTCATATTCCTCCATCCAGCACGCTTGGTCAACATGCTAGTGCGAGACTTTCCAATGGTTCTTCCGACTGACGGTCAGCGAATGGTGAATGTGGAGCGGAGAACACTGAGGAGAGTGAGGCCGACTGGCAACGGAAGAAAAAAGCAACTAGCTTCTGACTTCGACGAGAACGTCTGGAAGTCTGGCCTGACTGACGGGCATCATCATCATCATCATCATCATCATCATCACTCGGGATCAAGCAAACAAAGTCAAGAAAACAATGTCGTAACACGAAAAAACATGACAGGAACCTGAAGTACAGGAGGGAGGGAGGAAAAGAAAGGTGTGAAATGGGAAAAAAGACACCATGGCACTAACCAATGGATGAAGAGAAGCAGTGAGAGAGTGAGGTGAGGATGAGGAGAAGGAGGAAGAAGTCTACAGACAGATGGCGGGTTTCTTTCGGCGGTCTTTGGCGTCTCGCTCGCGCCTGGCCAGGCGCCGTTTCAGTTCCTCGGGCATGCGCTCGTAGCACAGCCTGCACACAGGCTTCAGATCGATCTCCACAAACTTAGCCCTGCCCCCCACGGCCAGGAGCCGAGCGGAGGAGAGGAAGAGAGGAGAGACGAACAGGAGAGAGGAGCACCACGCCAGGGAGAAAACGGCAGCAGAAAGGAGGGATGAAGACAGTTGGAAGAGAACAAACAGACAGACAAGAAGACAAACAGACAGGAAAACAGACAGACAGACAGACAGCAGGTGAGGCAGGTTCCACACGGTTTAACCTCAGTTGGACACACTGCAGAAGAGGGGGGGCGGAGAGGGTCTTACTTGAGGGTGAGCTTGGTGTTGCACGTGGAGCAGGAGAAGCAGCTGACACACCAGGCCTTGTTCAGGGCAGAAACCACTGAGGAAGAACAACAAACCACGACGCTTCAGTCAAACTGCAACCATGAACAGATCACAGCAGTGGAGCTCCACATCACATCACCAGAGGACGTCGTGGAGGGCGATGACGCGACCGCTCTTACCGTCTCCCTCAATCACACGGTTGCAGTGGTAGCACACGTCTCCAAACAGCTGGAGGGGAACAGAGGCACAGGTAAGAACCAGAGTTAGCATTAGACTAGAGAGACAAGATGGGCTAGAACCAGAACCGGTTTAGTGTAGGTAAGGAGCCACTTCAGGCCATGTCCAGACATTAAGCACAACCGAGATGTGTATTAGAGAATCTTGTGGTGTATATGACAATACTGCAGTGTATTAGCAAGTACTATGGTGTATATGACAATACTGTAGTGTATTACAAAGCACTGTGGTGTATAAGAGATGACTATAGTGTAAAACATATACTAACTCTACCATATACTATAGTTAGTGTATAAATTCAAGCTGCAATGTTTGTTTACCTGGTTGTAGTGGGTCTCACAGTACGCGAGACCTTTCCTCTCATAGTGGCGATGGCCAAGGAAAGGCTTCTCACACTTGGCACACACAAAATGCTGCAAACACACACAAGCACACGCGGCAACACGCATTAGCCAGGCAACCTTCAGCCAGCTTCTGTTTAGTGCACATTATGGAGGTTGACTTTCACCAGGGACGTTTAGCTCTGTGCTTCCTGTCGGCTCTGGTGGGTTTCAGAAACGGACACGAGTTAGGGAGAAGAAGAAAAGCCCCACACGCACGACAACAATGAACATTCAGTTAGAGGGGGACGTCAGCAGGGAGATGAGGGGGCAGCGACATCTAGTGGACGACACAGGCCAGGCGGGCGATCGGCGGATCGACGCAGAGCCTTCTCACCATGTCAAAGTGCCACTCGCAGTAGGCGTGGCCCCTGCGCTCGTAGTAGGGCTGGCCCTGAACAGGCCTCTCACACACCGTACACACAAAGTGCTGAAGGGGAGCAGGGCCGAGATGGAGAGAGGGACACAGGGAATGGAGGGAAGAGGAGGAGAGAGGGAGAGATGGAGAGAGGGACACAGGGAACGGAGGGAAGAGGAGGAGAGAGAGAGAGAAGGTGATGAACAAGAGAAAGAACCTGGGAGATGAGAGGAACACGGTCGGAAGAGAACAGAGAGAATGTGGAAAAGACACACGCAAACACACAGTCACTCAAGAAGATCAGCGAATCAGAGATCAGATCCACCCAGATGGAATCCCAGCACCACTTCAGTGGCTGAAGATGATTGGATGAGCCCGTGGCTCGGTTCTAAACAGGGATCCTTCTCCGCAGGGTCGGTCTAAGGTGCTTGAACGTCAGGCGGGTGTGAGAGGAGGAGGTCCTGGGCGACGGACTGATCACCTCACCTCCACGTGCCACTGCTTGCCCATAGCGTTGACCACGCGGCCCTCGATGGGCCTCCTGCAGGCTCCGCAGATGGGCACCCCCATCTTGTCGTGGCAGGGCAGGCAGTACAGCTCACCCTTCAGCTCCCTGGCATCGGATGTCAGCTCCTTCCTGTAGGGGGGTGAGGGGGTGGAAGGAAGGAAGGAAGGAAGGAAGGAAGGAAGGAAGGATAAAGAGGGGGAGGCACAGTGGGAGGGAGAGACATAAGATGAAGGGAGATACCACCACAACCACCAGGGTAACGAATAACAATCCGCCCCTGAAGCGGGGATGGTGAGAGGACAGAACACAGCTCAGGTGCGACTCACCCACAGTTGTTGCAGTTGAAGTGGTCGGGGTGGTACGGGTCGTTCTTGAATATCAGAGGGTGCTCCTCGATGATGGCGTGGCACTTCTGGCAGATGTACTTTCCCAGGCCACGAGCCTTCTCCCGGTTATGGCATGGGCGACACAGGTGCCTGGTGCATCGACCAATAGCAACGCAGACCGTGAGCAAGACTCGCAGGAGTTGGACAGTGGAAGAGCGATGTGTTGTGAGGTGTGCTGCGATTGGTTAAGAATCACGCGGGGTGGGGACGTTTAGGTGTTTGTGGTTCAGCTAGCTGACCGTGACTTGCCGAACGCAAAAGCCACAGAACACCAGGAACAGAACCTCACCTGCCGGCGTTCTTGACGAATCCCACGTCTGCCAGAACCGCCTGACAGATGTCACAGCAGAAACACTCTGGATGCCAGCTGTTGTTCATGGCTTTAATCACTCGGCCGATAATGAACTCTCCTAGGAATGAAATCGCGCACACACAGGCCAGCAGGGTGCATTTAGTGATTGAGGGATGGAGGGTGTGTCTGAATGGCGTGCGGGTGTGTGTGTGTGTGTGTGTGTGTGTGTGTGTGTGTGTGTGTGTGTGTGTTCAAAACTCACCACACTGGTGGCAGCAGGGGGCAAAGAGCATCTGAAAGTCATGCTCACAATACTTCCTGCCTTCAAACTTCGGACAAAGCAAAAACACAAACTAGTACAGTCATGCCCTCAATAATGACCAATAACCAATGCGTGTTGACGAACAAATGCAGGTAGGCTAGTTGAGCAAAGACCAGACCTCAGGGGGGGGGGGGGGGGGGGGGGGGGGAGATAGCCTGGATAATTAGTCAGAGGATTGTAGATGATGTCGTTTGAGTTACCTCATAGAAGAGTCCTTCAGGAAACTGTTGGAAGCACTGGGCGCAGACGAAGCACTGCTCGTGATAAAGTTCTCCGTTGCTGTTGACGATCTTCTCCGCCGGAGCGAAGCCGCTCTTGCAGCGCTCGCATGCCGCGTTGGCCAGGGCGTTCGCCATGTTGCTACGGTGACAGGAGACAGCGGATTTGATGAGAGGCGATCCCGTTAGCTAGCCCACAGAGGAGCACTAGATACCAACTGCATCTAAGACTGGGGGAAATTCATCCAGTCGCTCTCAAATGCGCTTCAGCTGACTGTCTGTTTCCATGCGGGCCTTGGGTATTAAGAGCTCCTCCGTTCCGTTCCTTTACTCATACACCATTAGTCACAGTCTGACTGCCAACAGCCAACACGATTTGTCTCCATGGAGGCTGTGTGCAGCCAGAGGTGTTTGGGTTATACACACCCAGAACACCATCATCATGTCCTTATATGGACATCTGAGACAATCTTCAAATGTATTCGTGGTCAGTTTATATTCTTTATACACAGTGACGTTACTGTTATTACGGTGTTGACCATACTCTCTCGTCTCAAGCATTTTATCGTCCATATGACAGTCGTCTCTGTCTGCACAGACAAGTTTAATAACAGATTTTTGACTGACTTAATCCATGTTCAACCTGAGTGTGGGCCTATATTGAATTACAACTGGTTTGCTTTGAAACTCTCTGGCAGCTAGCTAGTTAATTTAATTACTAGTCTTGCGCCTCTGTGATGGCTCCAAGTTACACTTTTGGTATCGTCTTCCAACGCATTTCATTTGATGGTTCACATGACGAATTATCTTATTCATAGCACCAGCCCAAGAGCCAAGAAATTGCAGATGTCTAAATGCCTGCGACTTTAGATTACAAACGTGTAATGCTCTAAATATAAGTTCACTGTTGTACTGAAATAAAGATTCGTGGTAGGATCTCTGAACAGCTTGCATGAGACACTGATGGCAGTATGGATTTCAGCCACCCATTCCATAGCGGTTAGCTAAACTGCAGCTTCCAACCTCCACCCTTCTATACATTGAAAAGTTTGACGCTAGCGATCAAAACTAGCTAGTGACAACAGTTACCGTAAAGTCAGCATCCGATAAGGCCATAGCATAGGAGCTAGCACCACTGACCAGTCTAACAGCTGTAGCGAAAAACTGATGGCGCTACCTAACTACTAGTAAAAGTTCATTTCACATCGTAGAGATGTAAAGGGAGGAAACGGTGGAAAATCGAGTCTACTTGATCGGCATCGTTTAAAAAATATCATACAGTAAGTACTTGTTCTTCTGTGTGGACAGCTAGTGCTAGCTTAGCTCGGCTCAAAGACGGGTTAGTTCATACTTAGCAAGAAAACCTAGCTGGTATAACCAAGAAAAAAATCGCTTTTACCTGCCCGTCATTTCAGCCACCCCCAGCATCACCTCTAGACAAAACTATTGTGGTTGATGTTTGGCTGACTACTGCTTCAAACTGTTTTAGATCTCAAGATATCACTGCAGTCGGCGTCGAAAGTTACCCTCCCTCTGATTTTAACAACCGTAGCCACTCCTCAGTCCCCCCTTGCTGTAGTACGCCTTCCTGGCCGCTAGGTGGTAGCACTGGAGAAAAAGTGCCACTTGTCATTTGCGTTAAACGGGGAGGTAGGATTCATGACGACAGCAACTCAATAGCAACTATTCTGACTGCCGTGGTATGTTCGGAACTCATTTGTGGTTTCGCTATCAGTTTGCATCCAGGCATTTAGCTACTGCGTGAAATACCCATTTTTGACTGTGCAGGAATAGTCCGTGTTTACTGAGGAGTGTGTTTGCGTCATAGACCTGGTATTGGTGCTTGCTGGAGTCTGTAGCAGCTAGAGTCTAGCTTGTGTGGTTCTTCTAGCTAGCTTGTTATTGAAGTCAAATTAAGTATCTGGCTAGCTATCTAGATTACATTAAGCATTGGGACTCAGGTATTGATAAGGATCAATTATATATTTGCCTCGAGGTTTGCACGAGGCCTTTTCGTTGTCTTTCTCCACCTACCTGTTCTTCTGTTCTGTCACAGGCGGTTTGCTCTTTTGCCGTTTGAGCACAGTGTCATTCCAAGGATTGCAAACGTAATGGACCAGCGAAGTCTAAACAACCCGTATCCAGACTACGATGGAAATCCTGGCTGTTACCAAGGGCTGTTTGACGCTGATGGCATGGTAGGAAGACACAGATGTAAACATGGAATGAATTCCCACTGCGGTATCATTTCTAACATTCTTCCACCTAACATGAACTCGTTTCGTTATATTTTGTGATGTAAAAATGGGAACGCTCTAAGCGAGTTCCAGTAAAGCGTCAGTGGGTTTGTGTTATGTGTGCAGCTTACTGTAGAGTTTGCCCAGCGGTTGAGTGGTAAAGTCAGTGAGTTATTGGCAGTCATGGAGAATGGACTCAAGTCAGCTGACCCCAGAGACTGCACCAGTTATACTGGATGGACGGGTGAGGAGGAAGACCCTGGAGTGCATTTCAAACAGACCTCTAAATGCACTCTCGACACATCACAACTGCTAATGTTTTGACAGTTATCTGCTGTCTGTCATATCTCTGCTATGTTGTACCTAGTGAGGATCCGTTTAAGAAATAACTCAGACTGTCTTTACAGAAACACACATGAAACACATACTTTCTAGCACTAACAATCTGAAATACAAGGTGACTCAAACACCAGAGATGGGAAGAAACTAAGTCAAAAGTCCCTCTCTTCCTCCGACAGGTATAGCGCTTCTCTACCTGCACTTGCACGAAGTGTTCGGGGATTCCGCCTTCCTCCAGAGGGCGCTGGAGCACGTGAGCCGCAGCCTGAAGTGTTTGACCCGGCGCCATGATGTGACGTTTCTGTGTGGCGATGCTGGGCCGCTGGCCGTGGCTGCAGTGGTGTACCACAGACTGCAGAGGGCGCCAGAGGCTGAGGAGTGTGTCAGCAGGTGAGTTCCTGGGCCCACAAGGGTCGACGTCTGAGCTCGCATGTGACTAACGAACTCCTCCTTCTCCTCTCCATCCTCTCTCCTCCTTCTACCCCTCTCCTCCTCCTCACACTGTTCCCCTTCCTCCTCCTCTCCTCTACCTCCCTGCTCCTCCACCTCCTCTACCCCTCTCCTCCTCTTCTCCCTGTTCCCCCTCCTCCTCCACTCATCTACCTCCCTGCTCCTCCTCCAGACTCCTCCAGCTCCACCAGAGGGTGGTGAAGGGTTCTGGAGATCTTCCAGATGAGCTTCTGTACGGCAGAATGGGCTACCTCTCCTCCCTTCTGTACGTCTGCCAGCAGCTGGGCCAGGACAGGGTCCCTGCCCAGTTCATCCAGCAGGTCAGCCCAGCACAGAGTCAGCTGTTTACAGTAGGAGGCTTGCCTGGAGCTACATGTTTGTTTATCAAGTCAGTGTGTCAGTGATGAGTCAGCGATTCTCCACTACTAGTATTCCTCATGTTTTCGATATTTTCTTAATTTAGCAGACGCTCTCATCCAAAGTAAAGTACAAATAGTGCGTTTAGTAAGGGTAGAAGGGTGTCATGTCAGTTTGACAGTGTTAGTGGTTTTACTGCTGACCTCTAAGTAGGTATTTGTTGCTATGTTGAGATATTCTATTTGTGTTTGTCTCTATTCAGTGCTGTGTTCATGGCTGTTGTCCCAGATCTGTGAGGCTGTGTTGGTGTCAGGGGAGAGACAGGCTCGAAGCTGTCATATCCAGGACCACAGCCCTCTGATGTACGAATGGTACCAGGAACAGTACGTAGGCGCCGCCCACGGCCTTGCTGGAATCTACTACTTCCTCATGCAGGTGAAGCCGATTGGCTGAACAAGCCTAACGCACTTCTCATTGGTCGGGAAAGTTTTGCGTCTCCTCGGTGACTGACCGGTCTTTTTTTTTTTCCCCTTCAGCCGGGTTTCGTAGCAGGTGAGGAGCGGGTCAGCAGGCTGGTCAGGCCCAGCGTGGATCACGTCTGTCGCCTCAAGTTCCCCTCAGGAAACTACCCTCCCTGTGTAGGCGACACCCGCGACCAGCTGGTGCACTGGTGCCATGGCTCCCCTGGCGTGGTCTACATGCTCCTGCAGGCCTATAAGGTACACCTGGGCCTGTCTCAATACTGCACCCAGCCATCCTTCTAGGGGCCTGTCTCAATACTGCGCCCAGCTATCCTTCAAAGGGCCTGTCTCAATACTTGCTCCAATTCTGGGCCTGTCTCAATACTGTGCCCAGCCATCCTTCCAGGGGCCTGTCTCAATACTGCACCCAGCCATCCTTCTAGGGGCCTGTCTCAATACTGCGCCCAGCCATCCTTCTAGGGGCCGGTCTCAATACTCCATCCATCCTTCTGTCTCTCCTTCCACAAGGCTGATATATGTTGGACGTATGCTCTCTGTCCCCCTCCAGGTGTTTGGTGTGGCTCAGTACCTGGAGCTTGCAGTGCAGTGTGGGGAGGTGGTGTGGCAGAGGGGCCTGCTGAAGAAAGGCTACGGTCTTTGTCACGGCGCAGCAGGGAACGCCTACACCTTCCTGGCCCTCTACAAGCTCACCCACGACCCCAAACACCTGTACCGGGCCTGCATGGTGAGGAGGACACCGTTTCCTTGTCTTCCATGAGGGTTTAGGTTGGCTGAGGAGCGGTTCTATGGCTGCACATGAAGCCCTCTGCGACATGGCTTGTAAACAAGGCTATGCAAATGCATTTTGATTTGATAACAGTGTGCGAGCATCAGTCAACCGTAATTAGATGAAACCTCAATCTGAGATTTTTCGGTCTCTGTGGGAGAGAATCCAGGTGGCACACATGGCAAATGCAGTTCAATTAAGATGCTGCTATTCGGATAGAGCTCAAAATAGACCTGGCAGACAGCTATGCATGTAGCAAAGCTATGCAGCATCTCCCCAGGGCATTGGGAAGGCATTGTGATCACAATTTGATCTGCTTAGAAGCTTCTCACGTTTCACTTTGGAAAGCGCTCTTTCATCTGTGGATTCTAGAATAGCTTAGGAGTCACATGGTTGGAGTTTGGCTCGGACTACTGTGATGTCACCCTGGTTCTTTTGTTTGTTTGTAGTTTGCAGACTGGTGTATGAACTACGGACAACATGGATGTCGCACTCCAGACACCCCATTCTCACTCTTTGAAGGTAACATCTGATAATAATGACGGAAATATATGAATTTCCACCACGTTTTTGGGACCAAATCGAGTGTTAATCTTGTTGTTAACGTTGACAGAATCTTGACGCGTCATTTCCTGTCCGTAGGCATGGCCGGCACCATATACTTCCTGGCTGATCTTTTGCAGCCAATGAAATCAAAGTTCCCAGCCTTTGAGGTGTAAAGGTAATGATAAAAACCCCACCCACTAGGAATATATCTACTGAGCTGCTATGTCTCTCTCTCTCTCTCTCTCTCTCTCTCTCTGTTTATCCTCTCTCTGTCACTCGCTCACTCTCTCTCTCTCTCTCTCTTTTATCCTCACTCTGTCACTCGCTTTCTCTCTCTCTTATCCTCACTCTGTCACTCGTTCTCTCTCTCTCTGTTTTGTCCTCTCTGTCACTCACTCTCTCTCTTTCTCTCTCTCTCTTTTTATCCTCTCTCTGTCACTCGCTCACTCTCTCTCTCCCTCTCTGGCTATTCCCCCTTCACTCACCCTCTCCCTCTTTCATGGTAACTGTACCACTCCTCTCTATTACACTGTCTCCATATGAGTCTCTGTCTCTCACTATATCTCTTCCCTTCTCCCTCTTTCTCACTCTCACAATCTCTTCTCCTTACTATGGCTCTCTTTCCCTATCTCTATCACTCACTATCTCTCTTCCTCTCTGGCTCTCTTCCTCTCTCTCTCTGTCTCTCTTCCTCTCTCTCTCTCTGTCTCTCTTCCTCTCTCTCTCTCTGTCTCTCTTTCTCTCTCTCTCTGTCTCTCTTCCTCTCTCTCTGGCTCTCTTCCTCTCTCTCTCTCTGGCTCTCTTCCTCTCTCTCTCTGGCTCTCTTCCTCTCTCTCTCTCTGTCTCTCTGTCTCTCTTCCTCTCTCTCTCTCTGTCTCTCTTCCTCTCTCTCTCTGTCTCTCTTCCTCTCTCTCTCTCTCTCTGTCTGTCTCTCTTCCTCTCTCTCTCTGGCTCTCTTCCTATCTCTCTCTGGCTCTCTTCCTATCTCTCTCTGTCTCTCTGTCTCTCTGTCTCTCTCTCTCTCTCTCTCTTCCTCTCTCTCTCTCTCTCTCTCTCTCTCTCTTAGTTGAGTCAGAATCAAGGTGGGGTGTCCGTTTCCACGGTATCTCCTTGATGGGGGAGTCTCAGCAGCTGATTGGTGCATTTCAGACTGGGAAAACCTGGAGTTTTCTATCAGCTGTTTCCACAGTGTAAATCACACTCCATCCCATAATATAAGGAAGTCCTGTTAATGTTTGAGTAGCCCTGATTACAAAGGACATGCATTGTTTCAGGTGAAGGCAACTCTCATCATTTTTTCAGTATGTGTACATATACAGTATGTACTTCCAATGTACATCTTGATGTTTCGAGAAATGTTTCATCTCTCTGTTTGGCATATTTGCACTGAAACATCTGTTAGATTGACAATAACAGATAAGTAGTAAGTGGACGATTTCATATAGACTGTTCTTCGTTTTGAGCAGATCTTAGAAACCTTGTTTTGTGTTTAACACAGTAACAATTCTGGCTATTTGTCTAAGAAATTAAGTGAGCTGACAATCTTGTTTGCTGTAAGCTTTGTCTTGTTTTCCCCACAATAAACAAATACATTTTACTCAGTGCAGTCTTATCAATATTGACATTTACATTCTGTTTAATAGTGCTCTAATCTGCCCCATGGCTGTGTCTGGCATGTAGTAACACAATATAGCCACAAGGGGCAAAATAAAACTGGCTCTTGTCACATGCAGACCTGGGTCAATGTTCTGAATGGACTTGTGTCCACTGTAGCCTGCTGAAATATCGGTGACCTTCATGATAACGCAACTGCTGCTCAAACCCTCAGGAAAAAGACAATATCATATCCATAGTTGTTCTCATCCACTTAACAGTTTTACCTTATCACACTCCTGGAATTTGCCATGTTATATTTAGTCTCCTGCTCTCTGATCAAGTAGCTGCACGCAGTTTTCACCCGTTTGGTCAAAAGTTTTACGCTCGACCTCGAAACTGTGTACCCGTGGGACGACCAGGCTAAGGACCCCTCTTCTGTGGAACTCTCTTTGCACCCTGTACTCCAAATAAGGCTCAAGGAAACGTCTGCAAAGCAGCCAGCCAGCCAGCCACACAATGCCCCCCCACTCCTTTTTAAGCCTCTCCAACCGCCTTTACGATGTGTGGCTGCTTGGCCTGGGCTCTGGAAGGGGGGGGGGAGGGGTGGAGAATGTCCTAGAGACCTTTGAGATGCCCCCCCCCCTCACACACACACACAGCTCCACTTTCGCTACCTCTTGCTCCACCCCTCTTCTGTGGGACAGAGGGAGGGAGGAAGGGAGGGAAGGGAAGAGAAACCAAACTCCTCTAGCAGGGAAGAAGGGAGGAGGGGAGGGGGGGGCTGAGGGGGGGAGTAAAAATAGCGCTCATCTGTCCAGGGGCGCGGTCTCTGTGGCATGTCCTCCAGTTTTCCAGATCACCTCTTCCAGCACAGGACAGATGACAGACGTATACAACAGCTCCCTGACCCCTAGTCTGGGTATCTCTCTGAAGGCCTCTCTATTAGCCCCTGATGGGAGCACAAGGTCTTTCTCAGGAGCAAGAACATGTTGTCTGTCCAGCCCAGAACACCCCCTCCCCTTCCGCGTCTACGGGGACTATATGAGATATTACGGTTTTCAACACGTACATACTATTTCTTCTGGATAGATTTGCAGTGTCTAGCGGTTTTCGATCTGTACGTGGATCACAGCTCTCCGCTTAACTGCGAAGAACCTGAGATTGTTTTCATTAGTTTGATACGTTTAGAGTAGTTAGGTGCTAATATGTTGTTGTAAGAACTTGCGGTTATTTAGACGCCCACAGTTGGAGTCACATCCAAACACATCAACACAAGGGTCGTTAACACCGTGACCGAGGGCAAGATCACACCATAACATTGGTTTAGTCCGCATCGACGGCTTGAGTATCGAGTTATTTTGATAAAGTGATATTCAACACAATTTTGTAGCATTTTTGTGCCTGTCTAACATATTTAGGAGGAGAAGTAGCCTACGTAGTCCACCATAACTATTTCCCTCCAACTGAAATCAGCACCACGGATAGCTCTTGTGTTAAACAATGAGCTCGTGCTAGTAAATAATGATTAATTGTAGTAGTTGTTGTTCATACGCATAACGACAGCTCATGTTATAACTGACTTTAATCTGAGTCGGTTAGATAGCCTGTTTGGAGTGAATTACTTAGAAAGTAATATCTTGTGTATCGCAAATTGCCGGTGCGCAACGTGGTTACAACTGTATTTTCCGCGCGCTCATGAGTGAAGACAAACAGCTTGTTCCGGTGAAAGCTGTCAGAATTATTGGTCAAATAAAATATAAACAGGACTTTATACGTTTATAATTTCGTTTATGGCCAAACGGATCTGATGCCAACGTAAGTGTTCGTAAGTGTAACGCTTTTATTGCTGTACGTTTTGTTGTCCCATAGCTGCACAAAGCTGTGTAATTTTACTGTAGAATCGCAGGCTTATTATTTTATGAAAGGTATCCTAGTTTTCATTTGAGTTTTGACAAGCCAACTGTATAACCATAAGAGGAGGGAGACGCGCGCTCTCTGTTTAAAAATATCAAGTCGAAAACGAGAAGCTTTCTTGACTTGACCTGTTCAGAATTCGAATGCGAAGATGCGCCTTCATCACTCAGCAAGTTCAAACAGAGACCATTTCAGCACCCACCATAGCTGTCTTCCATGATCAATGAAACCCGCACAAGTATTTGCCCCATTGCTTTAATAACCGTGAGTGTAAACGCTGACAAAGACGAGAAGTTTTGAGACAGTCTCTCTTAGCCGACTAAAAATAGATCCGTCCCCTTCTAAAGGCGTGCACCCACTCCAATAGGCGACCACAGATCCACTTTCCGTTTGCCCTAAGAAAGTTAAAGAACTTCCAAAGCGTCATCTGATCCGCCCTGTGACATCACGGTCGTGACATAAATAAGAAGGGCCTTGACCATGGCTCAGGACCACTCTCTCCTGGGATTCTCTCGGCTTCTGTTGTTCTAACCTCTCCTCCATCTCCTACTCTTGAAAATGGTGTGTACTCTGGAGTTTTGGGGTGGGGCTGTTCCGTTGGAATTTGTTTGAGATTCGTTGTGCCGATCTTATTCTTTTTGTGACGTTGTGTGTTTGGAATACGACCTAAAGCCTAAATTGCTGCCTCACATCTATGGCGTCAGTGTGATCCGTGTAAAGAGAGGATCTGAAGATTGAAAATATTCCATTCACATACATAAGAAAGCCAGTGACTGTGGCATGTGCTTTTCCTTCAACAAAACAAGAACGAGGGTTAAATAGTTTTCTCGTTGGGAATGACACCTTGGAAGTATATTAATATTTGAATATTTACTCAACGTTTGCAAAACATTTAAATGCATCTCTTTTTCTCTCACAAAGCCTTGTTTCTGCTTTGTATTTTTGTCACTCATTGGCACGTCAGTCGAAACTAATATTTTGACGCAAACATCAGGCCGCTAAATACCTCACCGCAAATTTTTGGATCTTGTTGGTACTGCATAGACACGGACCGCGGTAGCCACATACGAACACGCCGTAGTTGCGCGAGGGATGTGGGGGACGCGTGTGAGGGTCGGAGGTGTGTGACAGAGATGAGCTCATGTTGTGCTGATGTGTTCTAACAGGCAGAAGAGGCACCCGCAGCCCCCGCAGCCGCCGAAGCCCCCGCAGCCCCCGCAGGAGGAAGCGATTTCTCTGCAGACCAGATCGAGGGTGAGTCCAGGCGGGAGACACTTAGCGGAGTGAGGCAGATTCACCCTTTAACAAAAACAACGTATTATGTTAGCGTGGAAAATATGTTCATTTAGCAGACGCGTTTTCAGCTCTGCCACTGAGATATACCCCGCCCTAACCATACCCCCTATCGGAGGCTAGACGATATCTCCTACTCCAGCTTCATCTGTCGTTACCCTCGCCCAATCATCCGCTACACGGCCCTGAAAACAATATCATATTTTTTTTGGTCAAAGTCTAGTTGGGTATTGATTTAGGCAACTAATGCCCATACATTTCCCACTCTGGGTTCATAGTTCGGATCTGTCAGCACCAATGCACTTACTGTCACCCCCCCCCCCCCCCCCCCCCCCCCCCCCCCGCCCCCCCAGCTTGAAGGAGCTCTCAGCCCACCAGAACCAAGTCGGGTTTGGGGTGTCCTGCTGTCACCAGTGTGGACTCTGCCCTGGCTTACTCAGCTGTCATGGGGGGACTTATGTGACTGTATCTATTCTGGGAAGGGCCACAGTGTCTTGAATTGCACAGTGGTCCTTCGTCGGGAAGGTGTTAATCCCCAGTCGAAGGTTTAAGACGACCATACCCAGGCATCTCCTTACCAAAGGAATCTGTGCTTTAATCCCCTTCCCGGTCCCCATTGTTCCCTGTGGAAAGACATATTTGCCTCAGATGGGAGGGTGTCAGAACATGAAAGGTTTAACGGAGAAGGTTGTCCTTGAAAGCGTGATCCTGCACCAGGCGTTTGAGAAGGTTGAGGACGAGAGATACAAGGGAACAAAAACCAGAACACTGGTAAATGAGGTCCTTTGCTAAGAAGGTCCAGGAGTCTTCTAGATGTAGGAAATCTGTTATGAATTATATCCACAACTGTGCATGAATGAGTGGATTATCAGATCAATGTCATGTAAGAACATGATTTTGTACATTTCACCACCTAAAACTAACCTTTCATTTGATCTTTCATTATCATGAAAAAAAAACATCCGAACTTCCTACTCCTGCACACGCTCAGTAAGACTTGTAAGCAGCGGTGTTGATCACGCTGCAGTCAGCATTTTTATGTTTAACCCAAGTCAGGCTCACAGGGGCTCTGCTCATATATGGCAGGAGAACTGTCAGGGGGTATCCATTGCCCTAGCGATGTTCTCAATGCCTCTCAAACACTGTTGGGGGGAAGGGGGCGGGGGCTGCGAGGGGAGGAGGGGGGGGGAGGGGGTAACTGAAGAATAGGCTCAGAATCACGTTAAGTAACGGAGTGAATCTGTCAACAGATGACTTTCAATTAGGGATCCTGGAGGAGAACATAGAAATAGCTAAGCCCCGCTCTGATCCTGACTACCTTGCTGCCGGTCGCCGCGCCGACAGCTGTCGCTTGTGATTAACGGGACAATGAGGGAAGAATCCGGCTTTCACTGTCTTTGACCCGCGGGCAGCAGCGGTGTGTGACACCAGTATCTAAGAGCTGCTTTTAGACTGAGTTACTGCAGTGTCAAAAAGAGAGCACATTCTGTCTTGTCTATTTTCGTTTTTCTTTCGAAAATAAATGTCGACTTTTTTCGGCATTGTGTCACCTACCTCGCTCACACTCCTCTCTCTTTTCTCTCTTCTTCTCTCTCTTCCCTCTCTTCTATCTCTCTCTCTCCAGATTTCAAGGAGGCGTTTGGTCTCTTCGACAGAGTTGGAGACAGCCAGGTGGGATACAACCAGGTGGCTGACATCATGCGCGCCCTGGGACAGAATCCTACCAACAAGGACGTGACAAAGATTCTGGGAAACCCATCCGCAGATGGTGAGAGCCCTTAGGATGTCTTGCTAGCTTCGTGGCCAATAGCTTCATGGCTAACGCACAATAGTATCTTAGGACGTCCTGCTAGCTTCATGGCTAAAGCACAACAGTGTCTTAGGACATCTTGCTAGCCTCATGGCTAATGCACAACAGTGTCTTAGGACATCTTGCTAGCCTCATGGCTAATGCACAACAGTGTCTTATGACATCTTGCTAGCCTCATGGCTAATGCACGACAGTGTCTTATGACATCTTGCTAGCCTCATGGCTAATGCACAACAATGTCTTAGCAGCCTGTTGGCACACTAAAAAACCCTGTTGATATGTCATTCTGTTTGTGCGTCAGGCAAACTGTAACTAATGTAATGTTGTGTAACTACCAGTAATAAGTAAACATGTGAAACATGACATCATGAGATGACTTACATGTTGATTCTTGGCTATAACTGTCAGCAATCTCCTACTCTGTGTGTGTCATTTGGATCTGTGATCACAGTTTGTGCGCGATCGCGATTTGTGCGGGCGTGATCGCAATTTGTGTGTGCGTGATCGCGATTCCTGTGCATGATCGCGATTTGTGTCTGTGTGATCAGGATTCCTGCGTGTGTGATCCTGATTCCCTCCTTCCTTTGGCAGACATGGCTAACAAGCGGTTGGCCTTCGACGCCTTCCTGCCCATGCTGCAGCAGGTGGACGTCATCCAGAAGGGCACCGTGGACGACTACATTGAGGGTCTCCGCGTCTTCGACAAGGAGGGCAACGGCACAGTGATGGGGGCTGAGCTGCGCATCGTGCTGTCCACACTGGGTGAGTCCCCGGCCCTAATATAGACATGGGTCAGGCTATCGCACTGGGCGTGTGGAGGGCCAACGTTTCTTACCCTCCGCCTCTTGTCCCCCAGGGGAGAAGATGACCGAGGCTGAGATTGATGCCCTCATGACAGGCCAGGAGGACGAGAACGGCAGTGTCCATTACGAGGGTAGGTTCAAGGGGGGGAAACCCTTTCCATTTCCCTCACTGAACACTACGAACACCTACAATGTTGCTATAAGTGTACGGGTAGTGCCATAGTCAAGGGTCTGCTATGTGTACAACGCCCCATCGTGTCGTTTTGGACATGAAATATATCGTTCCAGATCTGTCACACTGTACATTGAAGGCTCATGTTTGATTCACATGGATACTATTTATATTGACCCAGTCTTTCTCATGCCTGTCCTTCCCCTTCCCACTCCTCCCTCCCCCTTCCCACTCCTCCCTCCCCTTACCCTCCTCCCTCTTCCTCCCCCTCCCCCCTCTATTACAGCATTCGTCAAGCACATCCTGTCTGTGTAATGAAGCTCACAGCTGGATTGCTGAGGATGGTGGAGATCATATGCAGACCCCATGGTGTCAGGACATCCACACTGTTTCTAAGACCAATCTAGGAAAGAAAAAGACTATGGGATGTCAAAGCAAATGCGCTCAGTTTTTTTTCTTTTCGTCACTCTTCAACTCCTCCTCCTCTTCCTCCACATCTCCTTGGAAGCTGTACCTCTCTGTTGTAGCCCTCCCTCCTGGACCCTCCCCCTGGGGCGTGTCTTCTCCACCTGGGGGCGGGGTCAGGGGAGGGGGCGTGACCACTCATCAAGTGGGGGTTGTTCCCTCTGTCCCGCTCACCTCCCTCCATCGTGACATCACGCACCCCAGCAATGCCAAAGGCTGCTGGAGGAGATGGTGGATTGGCCGCCAAACCACCCTCCTTTCCTCAAAGTTTTATTTATTTTCACTCTGTCGATTCAGAATAAACTTTTCCAAAAGTACATCCCACCTGGTTTGATTCTTTGTCTCATTTATTTATTCTACGGCCCTAGTACTTTTCCATAGTATTCCACAAGTATTACTCTGTAACCGAAATATTTAGCCAAACGGTTATTATCAGATAAATATTAGTCTTTGGGGACATATTTCTTCTTTAGCCTACAGTCGTATTAAATGTGTTATATAAGTCAGAAAAAACATCATAAAATGTATTCACATACATATATTTATATAAAATGTGTTTCATGTGTTTTTTTTACAGTGGAAAGATAGCACACTTGCAAGCATAAATTGTTCTAGATGGTAAAAGAAGAGTTCTTCACGTTAATGTCACGTGATAGTATAGGCTAAAAATGAATCGAAAGAAATTCAATACTTAAGAGATGCGTGACAGTTTTGACCAGCCTGTGAAATGTTTTCGTTGGTCTATGATCGGATACCGACACACCAGGCTTGCCTATCCTGATCCATGTATGGCCACGTCCTCACGTAACAATAGCCTCAAAATCACATAATCTTTAACGTGACTTTCATGTGTTTTAAATGATAGGAACAAACCATTAGCGAAACATGTCCAATGTGTTGCTAAAAATATATTTAACAGCGATGTTGACTATCCTGAATGACTATCTTGAAATTGGCAGTTACTCCACGCACTACTTTGCACCGTTAATGCAGCTTTCGTCCAGTAGAGGGCAGTAATGTTAACAATCAGTGCGAACTCGTGATTTCTAACTCACCAAGACAGAAGAAGAAGATCTTGTAGCCATAAAAACAGAAGAAACACTACAGGCGTTGAAAGGTGTTGAAACTGACGACAGAAAAATGTTTGTCCAGAAAGCTGTAAAAAACTGTCTGTCTGGATTAAGAAATGTTTCGCGCAGTGGAAAAGCTTTTTCAACCGCAAATGGCAGGTGTGTACCCAAGATACTGTTTGAACGGGTAACAAATACATTAATTGTAGTAGAGCAAGATTAGCTTGCTCTAGCCTAAAACTGAATTCATGTTTTACTGTCATAAATAACGCATGTATTTGGTACAGTGTGTTAATTTCATGTTGGCCGTCAGTCGTTCTGTCCTCGATCTCTAAAGTTTGTTTAGAAGTTGGCAGGGTCAATACGTCACCTCGACCTTTACCACAGTTACAGGACCTGAGTTGCTCCTGACCCTGTTGGTGCCAACTGATAAGATGGAAGCTCGGTTTGTTAATGCGATATATGTCCTCAATCGATACCGAACCGAGTTAGACAATCGCTCCTCTGTATTCGTTATGTATACGCTTAAAGCGTGGTATTGCTTTGTCGCTGAAAGCGTCTGTACATGAACGAACTTGACTTTTAAGACTAGCGTACACACGCAGGCCTAGCGAAGACACACTCTCTCTCGTCAAACTACGCAGCAGAGATGTAATGTCATACGGAAAACGACTTCGAGCACTAAAGCTTGATTATGACCTGTTAAGACTGTTAGTGGTTTCATGAAGTCAATCATGATCCATACCTGCGCTTGTGTTTCCCAGCATGCAACACCACCAGCCCCAGCTCGGGGAGTCCGCAGCTACCGCACGCCCCGAGACATCCAGCGCACGGACGCTGATGGACATCGGCACTCGCAGGATCTTCACCGAGGACCACGACCTCTTCAGACAGAGCGTCCGCCGTTTCTTCCAAGAGGAAGTGGTTCCCTACCACAAGGAGTACGTAGGACTGTCTACAGATGTGGTTGTCATCCGCTTATCCACACAGATCCCCTGTCCTGCACATTTGAGATGTTTCCCTGCTTCAACACACCTGACCTCTCTCTCCCATGATCTTTTCTTTCTTGTGCTCTCTCTCGCTCTCTCGCTCTCTCTTGCTCTCTGACCGTGAGGCTACTTGTCTGTCTGTCTGTCTCTCTCTGTCTGTCTGTCTCTCTCTCTGTCTCTGTCTCTCTCTGTCTCTGTCTCTCTCTGTCTCTCTCTCTCTCTATGTCTCTGTCTCTCTCTCTATGTCTCTGTCTCTCTCTCTCTGTCTCTGTCTCTCTGTCTCTGTCTCTCTCTCTCTGTCTCTCTCTCTCTGTCTGTCTCTCTGTCTGTCTCTATGTCTATGTCTCTGTCTCTCTCTGTCAGGTGGGAGAAGGCGGGCCAGGTGAGCAGGGAGGTGTGGGAGAAGGCAGGGGAGCAGGGCCTGCTGGGCGTCTACACCCCAGAGGAACACGGGGGGATCGGAGGAGACCTGCTGTCTGCCGCCGTGGTGTGGGAGGAGCAGTGAGTCTCACACACGTACGCACACACACACACACACACACAGCAGGCATACCTCATGTTACAGATCTGCCTGTCCCCAGTTCTGTAGAATACTGGACAACACAAAGTGGTCACTCTTTTAAAGCCCGGACCCTGGTCACTGCTCTGGCAGGTTTACTGAAAGTGCCAGAGCAGTTGGGGGATAAGAATAGACCTGACCTGACCATGGTTTGTTCATACTCACGTACACACTCGCTCTCCCTGACACACAGACAGACCCTCACCCCCCTCTCCCCCTGCGTGTGTGTGTGTGCACGCGTGTGCGTGTGTGTCTCAGGATGTATTGTAACTGCTCAGGCCCTGGCTTTGCTCTGCACTCTGAGATCGCCATGCCCTACATCAGTAACTATGGCACCAAGGAGCAGATTGATCGCTTCATACCCCAGATGGCTGCTGGGAAATGCATTGGTGCCATAGCCATGACGGAGCCAGGCGCTGGCAGGTGAGCTCTCGCATGTTGTTTTAACAACTCTCACTCAACCTGATAGATCATACTTGATGGTTAAAAAAGTCCTTCCCACCTCAACATTCACCTTGACTTGTTTTAACCTCTTGTTGATGCGAGACTCGAAGTCTTATCCAAGTCTTGAAGGCTTCTTCCAGTGACTGCTTGTTGTCTAACCCCTCCTCTGGCCCAGCGACCTGCAGGGCGTCAGGACTAACGCCAAGAAGGACGGCAGTGACTGGATCCTGAACGGAAACAAGGTGAGTTCAGCTCCCCGCTGGCGACCAGTCGACGGGTCCTAACAGAACCACACCAGAGGGAGCACATGACACGTCCGCGTACCATGTGACCTAACCTACAGGTGTCTGAAATGCACCTACTGTACTAACACCGTGTTGGCACAAGGGGTGATTATTCTGACTGACCCAACATCCTTAACACACCCACTTCCTGTGTCCTCACTTCCCCAGGTGTTCATCACCAATGGCTGGATGAGTGACGTGGTGATCGTGGTGGCG
Source organism: Plecoglossus altivelis (assembly GCA_036571765.1). Classification (NCBI taxonomy): domain Eukaryota; kingdom Metazoa; phylum Chordata; class Actinopteri; order Osmeriformes; family Plecoglossidae; genus Plecoglossus; species Plecoglossus altivelis. The sequence continues at coordinate 3,664,589 of BROE01000010.1, read as the reverse complement.
GTGACGGACCGCGAGGCTCGCACAGCCGCCCA
>BROE01000010.1:3652648-3664089 GCA_036571765.1 Plecoglossus altivelis | reverse complement strand
ATCAGCCTCTTCCTGGTGGAGGAGGGGATGAAGGGCTTCCAGAAGGGACGCAAGCTGGAGAAGATCGGCCTCAAGGCCCAGGTGAGGGGAGGGGGAGGGTGGGGGCGGGGGAGGGGAGGGTGGGGGGGTGGGGGAGACGCACAGGCTACGTTTACATTTGTGGTTTGAAGGCCTGTGAAGTGTTAAACTAAGCTCTACTGCTCTTTCACTCTCCTCTTTCCCTCCCCTTCCTCTTCACCCTCTACTCTTCCTCCCTCGCTCTCCTCCCTCTCCTCTGCTCTCCTCCCCTCCCTCCCCTCTCCAGGACACGGCAGAGCTGTTCTTTGAGGATGTTCGTCTCCCTGCCGACGCCCTCCTGGGGAAGGTTAACAAGGGCTTCTACTACCTGATGAATGAGCTTCCTCAGGTACGACCCCACTGACACCATTACAACAGGCTCTTTCAAAAAAGGAAATCTTGCAAGTTCGCCCACTAAAAATCCCTCTTATCCCTCTTATCCCTCCCCACATACATTTGTACATTTTTTGCTGACCATCTGTTTCTCTCTGTGCTGTCCTATAAGGAGCGCCTGTTGATCGCTGACATGGGCCTGGCCAGCTGTGAGTTCATGTTTGAAGAGACCAGGAACTATGTCATGCAGCGCAAGGCTTTCGGCAAGACCATCGCCCACCTGCAGGTCTGAGTGCTGTTTAACTGGCTCCCCTCCCCTTCTCTCCCCCTCCTTCCTCACATCCCCTCCCCTTCTCTCCCCCTCCTTCCTCACATCCTCTCCCCCCTCCTGTAACCTCCGCTGTGTCCAAGCACACTGGTCCAGTCTCAAGGCTGCCGAACAGTTAACAGCTGTGCTGGAGGTGCACAGTTAACATCTGTCCTCAAGGAACAGAGTTAACAGCTGTGCTGTCGTCTCCTCATCCAGACTGTGCAGCATAAGCTGGCTGAGCTGAAGACTGACATCTGTGTGGGTCGAGCCTTCATCGACAACTGCCTTCAGCTTCACGCTGAGAAGCGTCTGGACTCCAACACAGCCTCCATGGCCAAGTACTGGTGAGGACCCGATTGGCTCCCTACCAGAGTTGACCTTTTAATCTGCCCTCCTCTCAATAGCTGCCCCTCCCTCTGACGTCTCCCTAACTTCCTGGTTTAACTTCCTGGTTGCTCCTCAGGGCGTCCGACCTGCAGAACAAGGTGGCCACTCAGTGTCTGCAGCTTCACGGGGGGTGGGGCTACATGTGGGAGTACCCAATCGCCAAGTGAGTTCAGGACGAGGGGTGTGTCCACAACGTGTTTTCTTAACATGCTGGTCTAAAACAGACTGTGTGCTCTCCAGAGATATTCATTTAATTCTCTCTCTCTCTCTGTCGCTCGCTCTCTCTCTCCCTCTGTCTGTCTCTTTCTCTGGCGCTCTCTCTCCCTCCATCTCTCTCTCCTCCAGGGCGTTTGTTGACTCCCGTATCCAGCCCATCTACGGAGGCACCAATGAGATCATGAAGGAGCTGATCGCTCGCAACATCGTGAGCCAGAAGTGAGAGAATGTCCCAGTCTAGCAGAGCCTCAGGTCCAGGTACTGCACCCTGCGCTAGGGCCAGTGGCCTCACCTACTCCTGCCTTACAGTAATGAAAACCCTCATGGCACTGCTTGTGTCCCGTCCTGATTGAACGAGTAAATCGCCTCCGTGTCGTATTTACAGTTTTGACTTCACTCAAACTGCAGAGAAATAGAATTGAAAGCACTTGGGATTGTACACTTTCCTGATCAAGCCAGTTGAAGTATTTGTCCTCCTTGTGTTGTATATAGCTCTTTTTGTATAGATCTATAAATTATTTCATAATCAGTGTGCCTTAACCTACTGCTGAACTGCAGGTACGTTTACCCATTAGGAGATATTGCCATACCAGACTGTACGAAAAAACACGGGGTTCATGTTTGGCTTGATTTTTGTATCTTGCCTCAATGATTCATTTTATTAAACATTTACTAAAGCTTTCCTGCGTACAAGGTGTTATATTTATTGCTTTTGTTTGCTTGTCAGGTGCACTTCAATTCAAGCGTCTCGCAAGAGTCTTGTGACCAAAAATCCCGCACCCGTTAACGAACCGTTTCTTCACCTGTAAAGCTGTTTTTCAGCCACTAGATGGCAGCGCACCTTAACATTGAGGCAGCACTACGACTTCATCACTCCAGAAGGTGATTCTATGGCTCTGTTTGACTGACTGAAGGCAGCTTCTGTTCTCCTGGTCCAGCTTGGTGGTCCAGTTGACGTGATGTCACCACCAACCAAGATAGACCAAGAGGTTGCAGGTTTGAATCCACCCCATGGTTCGCTTAACAAGCAATTTACCTACGCTACTTCTGACTCTCTTGAAAGACCAGGTGAAGACCCAGTCTGCAGACCTATACAGTCTACCGCTTACAGGCGGGTCTACTCTCCAGTACACGCGACATGTCTCTAAGTCTAAGCAGTAGCAGAGGTGCATTCCTGTGTGTCGCTGAGTGCTGGATGAGAGGGGCTGGAGCACAGGCCTGCTCACAGCTGGCTGGTAGCCTGCAGCTGTCGTCTGTTTAGGAGGAAACATGCCAGAACGCTCCACCTCACAAATTCCTCAGCCTCCTCTGTGCCAGTCTTGGCTTGGGCGCGCAGAGCCAGGAGAGCAGCTGCTCTTAGATCTAATCCTCTGCTTGCCCTCCCTCCTCTTTCTCCTCTCCTCTCCCCTCCTTTCCTCCCTCCTTTCCTCTCCCCTCTCCTTCCTCCTCTCCTCCTCCCTTACGCTGATCCACCCCCTCCTCCTCTCTTCTGAGCTCCCTCCCTCTCTGCTCTCATCAGTCCTGCACACCTCTCCTCTGGTCTCCCTTTCTCCTCTGCTCTCCTTTCCTATCTTCTCCTGCTTGTTCCTCTACGGGGCCACACCTCTACTGCTTGTCAGTACCCCAGCATGGATGTGTCTGGGGTTGTGGGTGTGTGTGTGGTAGTTGGGTGGGGATGTGGGCGTGGGTGTCTGGGTGGGCATGTGTGGGTGGGCGGGGGTGTGGGGGTGTCTGGGTGTAGGTGGGGCGGGTCTACTATATGGATGGGCGGAGCTTACATATGGATGGCTGTCATACACCTAAGGAAGAAACTGGATACTAAGCTAATACATCTTAGAGAAATCAAGATTGTAACCGTCACTGTTCTTGCGCCTGTACTGATGTATTTACGGTAGATAAACCGAGATGGGAGGGGCATGAGTGTCGGACTCCCGGTTTCATTGTCACTCTGGCTCAAAGCACGCTAGGGTATTTATACCACTCACCGACCGAACAGGTAAGGAAAAAGCTAGTTCTGCATTTTTTAAATCGATTTAAAGTTCACGTACATGTAATACGTTAATCGATGATTACGTAATGGATAATTAATACCACTTTGTCGATTGTTAAACTTCTAGAAATTTTTGAAACGTTATATGTGTTGCAGCCCTCTAATCCGTATGTTGTTGTAGTCATTCGTCATTTGCGTTTTATTTATAAAGCGCATAATAGGCCATAGATAATTTGTCAATTGAAGATTTTGTGCGCAACTTGTGCTTGGAGAGTGAAAAGATTTAGCTGGCAAAGATCCTTTTGTGTGTGTCGCTCCTATCTCGCAAATACATTTCGTTTTCCCTAGCTTCAAGCTCTTTTATTCACTCCACTTTATTTAATTTGAGTCAACATGCATGTTTGAAGCCTCTTTTGGGGGGTTGATTGCCCGGTGAAGTATGGGAAATATGTGTTCGCAGCTCCACAGCTAAATGCCTTTTGTTCAGGTCCACGCCTGCATGGTGCTGAAACTGCTGCAGCGGCGTCGCTGGAGAGCCTCTGCGACAGACAGCAGACATAACCGCTATTCCCCCCCGACGCAAGGTTAAACTACTCGGTATCTTAACCCGAGATGCGTTTAAATGTTACGCATATAGATCGTTTTTCTTTTAGATACATTTGCGAAACGCGTCGGGAGTTGTGAAGGATTGTTTAGCGAGTTGCGGGTTGCCGACACACCGTATTATGTATAGCACGCACACCATACGCTGCAGGTGTTGTGTCTAGTGTCCCACACTATTTGGTCAAATATTTCCTATTTTCTGACCATGTTCCTGAAGGCATGTTCCCTGAAACCCTCTAAAATATTACACAACGACCAGAATATATTGGATTGATTGCCTCTTGAAATGGACGGCTACCTGAAAATTCACCAGCCGATCTCAGCAGTCATCAGACGGACTTCAGCCAGCCTATTAAAAGATGCGGCACATAACTGCCCAATCACACTTGTTACACTGAATCACCTGCTCCATAATTGCCCCCCGACTGTTAGTGAACACCGCAGCTCTGTAATTGAGGGCATTACAGAGTCTCCCTCGGTTGTTTTTCGACAGCTTCCCCCCCTGAATATAATAATTAGGCTCTCTCTTTCCTTCTAGTTCTGGTGAACATGATGCATCTTAGGCTGCCTCTGCATGCTGAAGATTTGGGGGTAATTTCAGATTGTGGTAAAACGCAGGAAGAGTTTTGATTTCCGATGGTGGAATGGGAAAACATTCATGGTCAGCATTGAGGCTGGGAGGTCTGCAGTGAGCAAACCCGAGCACACTGCTGGATGTTATTGTTATTGCCCTGCGCCTGCTAACTATAACTAACTAACTAACTAAACTGAAAGCAGGTGCATGTTCATGTTCAATATGTTTATTCCCCCTTGTTATAAGTCTAGGTGAAGGTTGGAATGCTTTGATTTTGGGGACAGGTCAGGTCATAGAGGTCAGACTGCGTCACAGGGGTCAGATTCGGGAAGATGCTGTAATGTGATGAACCGGGTCCCTCGGTTGGGGGGGGGGGGGGGGGGGTTGCTTCACGCAGGGTCGCATGTTCTCCTCCTGTCCTCCTCGTCAGACAGACAGGAGGAGAGAGAGCCGCATGGTGTTTTTACGTGTATGCCGCCCTGTCTCTCCGTGACGGGAGAGGCTGGCCAAAGCGGCGTTGCTGCCAAGCGCACCTCCCCCAACGCCCTGGAGATTAGCAGGGTCCTGGGCTTGGTGCAAACTGGGTTTGACAGACTGCATTAGCAACCCTGTGGACGTGTCTGCTGCCCCCTCCCCACCGTCTCTCCTGTAGGGCCACTGTCTCTCCTGTAGGGCCACCGTCTCTCCTGTAGGGCCACTGTCTCTCCTGTAGGGCCACTGTCTCTCCTGTAGGGCCACCGTCTCTCCTGTAGGGCCACCGTCCCGTCAGCACAGATAATCAAACATGCTGTCAGTGGAATGACCTGATTTAGCCGAGAGGGGGAAGGAGGGGCAGGTAGGAAGGAAGGAAGGAGGCATATGGGGTTTGATACAGGAGAAAGGAAGGAAGTTAGGGAGGAAGGTAGCATATGGACTACAGGAATGTGAGTGGATGAAGGCTAATGGGATGGCGAGAAGGAACTGAGAAAGAGAGAAGGTAGGAAGTAGGAAGGAGAGGGTGTGAGTTCCAGTATTTCTCAGGAGGAATATATGGAAAAGACACAAATGCAGGTATTTAGGGTTGCAGTTGGAGAGAAGAGTGTCGTGTTTGGAGACTTGTTGTTGTGGTGGTTTGTGTTGTTGGCCAGAATAGCTGTTTCTGTCCTGTGCCACTGGGGAATGTTAAGTATATATCCCCACATCAGCTTTGATTAGGTGTGCTGTCAGAGAAAAGCTGTCACAAGACTGCTACCCGCAAGACTTTCTTACACACACACACACACTATGCCTCACACACACTATGCCTCACACTCACACTCTGCCTTACACTCACACTCTGCCTTACACTCTGCCTCACATACTCTCTTTCTCTCACACACACTCTGCCTCACACACACACACTGCCTCAAACACACACACACTCTGCCTCACACTCATGCACTGCCTCACGCACACACACACACACACACTCTGCCTCACACTCACACTCTGCCTCACACTCACGCTCTGCCTCACACACACACTTTGTCAGAAGTTGAGGCTGGCGCTGTGTGTATGTTGGCTTGTGCCTCGTGTGCTTGTGTGTGCGCTGCGTGTGTGTGTGTGTGTGTTGACTAGGTGTGAGCAGTTGCTGTGCTTGTGATGTGTGGAAGTTATGTATGCATCGTTTGTGTATGTGTGTGTAGTTGGTTGGTAACAGAGCGTAGACAACTGAGAATCGAGTTTCAGACTCGTGAGCAATTATGGATATATTCAGCATTAACCACTTCGGCGTGTTTGAGGCATGTCTAGTTTTTACGTTAGCTATTGTTGGGGCGTAACAGGATGATGCAACGCGGCCGCAGATGGTTACTCAGCCGAGCAGTAGTTAAGAGCTGCCCATGAGTAGTTGACAAGTCGGTGGCGGAATGCTGAGGCGTGATAACGTCTAGTACATACTGTCGTCAGCCGTGTTGTGTCTGTGCTTCGTCGTACTCGTGCGGTCTCTCCTCTTCATCACGATCGCCGTCCCTCCCCTCACTGGTTTCGCCTTGCGTGTTACGTGTTGTATACCTGCGGGCTGTGGGCATACAGTGACTCTATTTTGAACCCTACCGCGTCAAGCTACCTCTTGCGTACATCAAGGAATTCAATCCAGCACCTCATCTTTCTACTGCGTTCCTCTCCGAGCGCCCTCGTGCGCGATCCCCCAGACCCATGCCTCCCATCACCCCTCACCCTTCGACCATCCAGCCACATCCGACCCCTCCCCACTCATCGACCGCCTCTAGCCCTCCATCACCCCTCACCCTCCATCACCTCTCTTCCTCTCTCTGTTTGTGTCTGGACAGGATCTCTCCACAGGGGTGGTGCTACTCTAGGTGTGATTAGCTCGGTCCGGGTGTCATGTTTTGCCCTACTTAGACAGCTATGTTTTCAATGTTTTAGGTTTGATATGCGTCAGGCCTGAGATGAGGGACTCAGATATAGGAGAGTCTCGGCTATTTCAGGATTTAGGGATCTCTCCACAGGTGTCTAATTTAAGATGTCGGTGGTTTAATGTGTGATTAGGCCTCGCAGTGTATAAGCTGAGTGAGAGGTCTAATCTTATTCTCACATGTCTGAAAGACCAGCCGGTCTACTGTCCTCCATCTGGGCCACACACACACACATTCGACACACACATATGCAAATACATGAAGACGCACACACATACAGTACCTACTGTTCTATCTAAAGGGGTGTTTTGCCTCACGTTCACCGGGATCTTCATGCAGAAGAAACCATGTTATCATGTGACATCAACACCAAACCTCAGGCTGAAGAAAGGAACACATACTGTCAAGCTAATCAGCCATGATGGTGTCCTTCTGCACAATGGAATTTCGCCTCCATCCTCCTGCCCAGAACGAAGGCTGAAGCTGTGACCTGGCTGACCCAGTCAGGCACAGGGCCTGTTCTGAGAGCTGGGCCCTGTAGAGCAGCTTACTGGCAGCCAGCCTGCCAAACCAGCCCTGACAGGCTGTGTCAGATCCCATCCTTCACGGCTGGTGCCCCTCCACAGAGGACAGGCCCAGGTCAGATGCTGGGTCCGCTCAGGGCTGTGAACAGAACAAACTCCAGAACAAACTCTTGCTCGCTGGACCCTCTTAACAATCTGATGTTGCCGTTTCTTGTTCTTCTCGACTCGTCGTCTCCTCCGGTGAGGAGTGGCGATGCATGCTGGTTACGGAGCAAGTCGTAGAGAGACCTACGGAGCAAGTCGTAGAGAGACCTACGGAGCAAGAGAGTCGTAGAGAGATCTACGGAGCAAGAGAGTCGTAGAGAGACCTATGGAGCAAGAGAGTCATAGAGAGACCTACAGAGCAAGTCGTAGAGAGATCTACGGAGCAAGAGAGTCGTAGAGAGACCTACAGAGCAAGTCGTAGAGAGATCTATGGAGCAAGTTGTAGAGAGACCTGCACCAATGTTGTCTCCTGCACACCCTCAGGACGTTTCTTTTGGGACAAATCACAAATCTGATCTTCTTACATTGCAGGCATGTTTAGAGGACTGCATTTAGAGCGATGTGTGTCTGTGGTTCAAGTTATGCTCGCTCATCTTATTCTGTTCCCCTGGGTGCACACAGCAGCTAGCACAGTAATTCCTCCCAATTTCCTGGTCCTATTTCTGGACCTCTTGGGCTCTCGTTTTGGTCCTTTAGACAGTCCAGATCCAGGCCAGGCTAGGCCAGGCCGGGCCAGGCCAGGCCTTATCCCTGCTTTTTGTAGCGGATGCCTGGCTTGTTTTGTTTGGTTGTTAGGCTGACCCCCTGCCCTGCCCTGGAGAGCGACCACTAATGAGGCTAGCTCCCAGGGTCACTCGCACCAGACCCTTATGTTAGCGTAACCAAGCGCGGCGAAGTCTAGCGTAGCCTGGTGTTAGCATAGCGCCAATACAAGCCATGCCTTTATGGTTTCCAGATGTGGACGCCTGCTAATCATCCCTGCTTGTTTTCGCCTCTCTGACTCTTGCAAACAGTGGCCTGGCAGCAGTATATAGCCTGGCGTCTTCCTGAGATATGAGGCCAGCAGAAGAACAGAATGAGCCTAATTGTTGGTAGCCTTCGTCGTAAGCCTCATACCTCCTATTGGGTTTCACTTCACTTGTTTTATGCAGGTTCGCAGTGTTTGTGAATTTTGAGTTGACTTCTAACGGTAAGGTTTGGAGGGGAAACCATTGTGGAACATGGACATAACTCTCCTGCTAAGTCCTCTGGGACGCTGAGGGTAAATTACTTCTCAGAGCCGGAGACTTCCTAAACCCATGTGGAAGACCTCTCGTGTGTGTGTGTGTGTGTGTATGCGTGGTCTGGGTGTGTGCAACAGGGATCTGTGTGTGCATACATATTGTCTGGCAGTGTGTGCTGGTGTGGGCTGTGAGACTGTATGCATGTGTGTGTGTGTGTGTGTGTGTCTGAGAGAGGGTAGCTTAATTCACTGGAACAGCACAGAGAGTGCTTGTATTAAGCCAGTCTGAAACATGAAAACAGATGGAGAGTATGAATGTATGGAGAGTACATGGCGTTCTCCCTCCCTCTCTCTCTTTCTCTCTCACTCCTTTGCTCCCTCATTCACTTCCTCTCTCTCTTTCTCACCCCTCTCTTTCCCTCTGCCTCCCTTTCCCTCTCTCTCACTTCCCCTCTCTTTCTCTCTCTCTCTCTCTCTCTCTCTCTCTCTCTCTCTCTCCCTCTCTTTTAAACTGGACTGTGTTGTAACGCAGCAGCTGAATGTGGACCCTCTGGCTTCCTGCCATATCGGGCTCATGCAGTGGCCTGTACAGAATACCTCAGTGTCTGAAGTTGAACACACAAGGAAGTCTTCGAGGGATTCTCTGCCAACAGGCCATCTCACACCCTGCCCTGTCTCTCCTCGCACATGCTCAGTGGACACGCTGCTCCCCTCTCCTCCCTCTGTGCTCGCGTCTCCCTTAACTGCTCCTTGAGCTCTCGGTTCATGTGTTGACTGTCTGGTGCCTCACTGGGTCCCACAAGGGCCCCCCTCGCCACGGTAACCCCTGCCATGGAAACTGGCCCCCCAAAGGAATGCCTTTTGGAGTTGCAGTGTATAGGGCTTCTGTGTGTTGCTGTTGTGAAAGATAGGGAGAGTTACACTGCCCTTGTACAAGATCTCTCCTCCCCTCTTTCTGTCCTATGAGCCCCATTCTGGACGAATCGTGATCCACTCCTCTTACCGATGTTACCAGGGTAACTACACTCTACTCTGGATAGAACCTCGCTGCCCCGCCCCCTCCCCTCTGCTCTTCACAGTGCTGTAGGTGTACTCCTCATCCTCTCTGTTCGATTGTCTCTGAGGGAGAGACAACGTCACTGCATTTCCAGTGGAACTGCTTAGCGCAGATGTTCCCCAGATAGGTAACCTTGGCTACAGGATGTTCCACACTAGGCCCTGCAGGATGTCAGTGTTCAACACTGGGCCCTACAGAATGTCAGTGTGGAACACTGGGCCCTGCAGAATGTCAGTGTGGAACACTGGGCCCTGCAGAATGTCAGTGTGGAACACTGGGCCCTACAGTGGCGCTCAGAACTTTTGATTCAACCACATCAGCCCAGATCAACTCTGCTGATGCCTGCACACCAACAAGCAGTGAGCTTGAGTGGTGGTGTGTGTGCGGGTGGGTGGGTGTGCGGGTGGGTGTGAGGCTGTGTGAGACTGTGTGAGGGTGTGCGGGTGTGTGAGGGTGTGTGAGGGTGTGTGCGGGTGTGTGAGGCGGTGTGTGCGGGTGTGTGCGGGTGTGTGAGGGTGTGCGGGTTTGTGCGGGTGTGTGAGGCGGTGTGTGCGGGTGTGTGCGGGTGTGTGAGTGTGTGTGGGTGTGAGGTGCAGGGACAGGCCATGCAGTTCTATACGTGTCATGTCTTTCAGTCTCAAGCTGTAAATCCCCAGAAGAAAAGCAGGTCATTAGCTTTATGTCTCTGCAGGGCCTTACGCTTCATAAACAGATGAGGGTGAATGGTCACAGATGGGGGGGAGGAGGAGGGAGTATAGATCTCCCTCCTCTCCTCCCCACCTCCCTCCCTCCCTTCGTCCTCCCCTCCCTTCCTCCCTTCCTCACACACACATTCATACACGAGTGGATGAGGTTTGGTGAAGCCCACAGAGAAAATCTTTTTTCATCTTTTTGGCCAATTTTGGCCAAAAATACATTTCTATGACTTTGGTTAAGGGTCTTGGCAAGGCTGTGCCTTTTTGGTGAATGATGTCAGCGCACTGCAGACTGACTCATCCTGTGTCTGTACAGAGGGGGAGTCTCCTCTCAAGCAGCAGCCAGACAGCAGCTTGCTCTGAGGCAAACTCCTTATGGTTAACCCTCGTGTTCTCTTCACTTTCTGCAACTCCCCCTGTCCTAAGGGTCAAAATGGTCCCACCTTCAACACTGAAATAAAGCAGGTTCATTAGGTTTCTTTTTCTTTCTTTTTTACCCTGTATGCTTTTGGGCACTGAAATGTACAGCCATACTGCACATGAATCAGAAAGATTTAGTTTGGTCTGAGTTCAATCAAGCACATATAATCTACATGTCTCTTTGTGGGTGTGCATGCGTGTGCATTAAACATAGTTTCGGGTCATTCTGGCCCCTGAAGAGAACTCGAGGCTTCAATCTTTTTTCTGTACAAGCAGACGTTCTGCAGGTTCCCTAGTCTCTCAGGAAGAACCAAGCTGTCGTGTGGTTCTGCTCCGAGCTCGGTTCCTTTCCTGACACGCGGTGTCTGCATGCTGTTCTTCTGAGAACACGGAGATGTTGCATATTACCGCAGCAGTCAGTAAAACCCCCTTAGATTCAGCCTCTTTTACCCCAGTTATTGTGAATGTGTTCTAGTCCTATCTGTTCCCTCCATGCTGTTACTCACGTCAAAAGGACAGGCTATTTAGAGCTACCAAAGGTTTTTGTGAAAAGAGATATTTTTTTCTTAACACATAACCTGTTGATGCCTCTGTGATGTTGCTATTGTGTAC
>BROE01000010.1:3645148-3650148 GCA_036571765.1 Plecoglossus altivelis | reverse complement strand
TTTCTGGTCTCCCTCCTCTTTTTCTGTTACTGGTCTCCCTCCTCCTCTTTCTCCCTATTTCTGGTCTCTGGGCTCTGTCTGTGTTCCCCAAACAAACTGATAACAGAAACCTGAGTTGCAGGACAGTGAACACTGGAATTTTTTCCGGCCTCTCAAATGATATCTGATGACATCTGTCAGCAGTAGAAATAAGCTGACAAGGTCTTGGTAGTTCTGTAGGTCTGGTCACATGGTCCTAACCCCTCGCTCTCCCCCCTGCTCCTTCTCCCTCATCCTCCTCCCTGCTCCCAACCTCTCAACCTCCTGTTGCTCCTCCGTCATCCTCCCCTTAATCCTCCCCCCTGCTCCTCTTCCATCACCCTGCCTGCTCCTTCCCCCTGCTTCTATCCCCTCATCCTCCTCCCTCTCCTATCCCATCATCCTCTCTGCTCCTCCTCCCTACTCCCCTCCCCTCACTCTGCCTGCTCCTCCCTCTGCTTTTCCCCTTGCTCCTATCCCTTCACCCTCCCTGCTCCTCCCCACTGCTCCTCCCCACTGCTCCTCCCCACTGCTCCTCCCCACTGCTCCTCCCCCCCTCATCTTGGTTGTGTCTCCTGGTCTGGCAGGGTGTGAGGCTGCACCTCCCTGGTTCTCTTCCTGCCTGGATGCTAATGATGAGCAGATGAGCCCTGAGAGACCCAGAGCTCCACACAGGAAAGACTTAGAGAGAGGGAACAAGGAAGCTGCAAATTACAACCATTAACCTCTTACGCCAGGGCCTTCCCCAGTGATCAGGTAGAGTGGCTGTTACTTATGCAGGATTGACCGCTTACAGGGTATCGTCAGCATTAAAGCCTGAAGTAGGAAGATTCTATCGCAAGACAGGGCCTGCGTCATTCTCAGTGCAGTGAGAACACGGCTTGGTCTGGTTCTCTGAGCACAGAGGCTGGAGTGTTTTTAGGGGCCGGTGTTTGTCGTGAGAGAATTCTGTCACTATTTTTCCATTCCCCCTGAGAAGTAAGTAATAGGGAACCGTGTACAGTAGCGTGTGTTTTAGCTCAGCCTAGGGTCTAGGGAGGACTTCAAAGCCACAGGCTACACCCTGTGGTCGCTGTAAAACACGTTACACACACACATACACACACACATACATACACACACACACACACACAGGCAGGCACACGCCCTCACACATGCATTAATTTATGAAAGTCAATAAAACAGTTGACTGCTCTCTCACCCCTCCTGCATTATTTCTCCCTCCCTTTCACCAAACCCAACCTATTTCTCCCTCCCTTTCACCAAACCCAACCTATTTCTCCCTCCCTTTCACCAAACCCAACCTATTTCTCCCTCCCTTTCACCAAACCCAACCTATTTCTTCCCTCCCTTTCACCAAACCCAACCTATTTCTTCCCTCCCTTTCACCAAACCCAACCTATTTCTCCCTCCCTTTCACCAAACCCAACCTATTTCTTCCCTCCCTTTACCGAAACAGCTTCTTTCTCCCGCTCGCAAACCCAGCCCCCTCCTCCTCCCTCCTCCACCCCAGGTACCCAAACACCGCCCTCTCAACTTCCTGCCTGCCTCTCCAGATCCCTCTGATGTAAATGGGCCTCTAGAAGGCATATTTCACATGTGAGGAATTTCCTGTGTTCTGCTTATATCAGCCGTGGGAGATACACAGGCCATCTTAGCCTTTGTGTGACACACCACACACACTACACGTACTCATACACCCACACACCCATACACACACACAATGTCTGGAACCCTCAGGAGGCCACAGGGATGAGGGATGGGATTATGTTGGACTTGGACAGCACCATAGCCTTTGATGCTCCTGTTTTAGAACCACTATTGGTTCTGTTCGCATTGTTTCTATTAGCATGGTTCTGTTAGCATTGATTCTGTTAGCTTTGCTTCTGTTAGCTTTGGTTCTGTTAGCATTGGTTCTGTTAGCATTGCTTCTGTTAGGTTTGCTTCTGTTAGCTTTGGTTCTGTTAGCATTGCTTCTGTTAGCTTTGGTTCGTTAGTATTGGTTCCGCTAGCATGGATAGCGTCTTCAGGTAGCTTTGGCATGGCAACAGCATGTGCCTGGCCAGAGGGGTACTCTGTTTGTCAGCGTCTACTTGGTAAAGGCAGAGAAAAGAGAGACTGCGTTTTGTTGGAGTCTTTCAGAGAGACAGGCTGGAGTACATCCACTCTGCTGGATCCATCTACTTCCTGGGCATCTGTTCTTCCTGGGCGGTGAGGAATAGTTCCCCTGCCAAGTTCAATAATACCTCCTTGCTGGAGTTGCAAAGTGTTATTTGTCAAGCGGGTGTCGAGCGTCTTCAGGAATTAGATCAGAGGTCAAGATGGCAGACGCTTGTTTACGTCTCATAGTGCCTCTCTGACGTTCACTCAATGGCTGCAGTTCTCTACCATTACTACTTTGGAACTCTCAACTGTCTTCAGCTCCATTCTTCCTCCAGTGGTCCTATATCTTTCTGCCCCTGAATCCCACCTCCTCCTGGGCTGGGGGCCATCTGCAGCTGATACTGGAAGACTGGGGCAGAGGCTGAGGTTTGGGGGCTGAGGCTGGGGCAGGGGCTGAGGCTTGGGGGCTGAGGCTGGGGCAGAGGCTGAGGCTTGGGGGCTGGGGCTGGGGCAGAGGCTGAGGCTTCGGGGCTGGATTGCTGGAGATGTGTGGCTGAGATTGGGGGGTGAGGCTGAGGGACAGAGGGTGTGGTCAGGGGGGCAGGGACTTGATCTGTGGCTGTTCGTCTGTCAACAAGGGCCAGTGGATTTAGAGCGGATCACTTCCTTCTCTAAGCTGACCTCTGACTGGGAAAGCCTGTCCATTCAAACACAGTGACTTACATGGTCGGACACTAGCTAGGATTCAGTTGCAGGTTACATTCAAACCACGTCATAGTGCCTGAGCGGACATGCTCATTAAAAAAATGAAAACTACTCACTGTTTACATCTTTCTAATTCCATGAGTTGCACGTGTATTCAATTAGGTCCACGTAATGAACTCCTAATGCTCCTAATACGGGATGAAAACATTGTTTAGACTGCACAGGCAAATCAGATTGGCAGGCTAAGGTCATTATGATGCACACGATAGCTACCGTTCAAACAAGATGGCCGCCCACCGTAGACTAACTGGCAGGTTGAAGCAGGAAGCTCTGTGACATGTTGTCGACAGCTTCTGTCACCAGCAGGCTCAAACAGACGTCCATTGTTAACCACTAAAATCACAAGCTTCTGTTCCGTGGATTCATTTCAGATCTCTCTTGATTCCAAGATGTAGGTGAATCTTCCACCCAAATACTAAAACGTACAAAACAAATTACATCCGGGAAATAGTCAAGTTAATTTAAAAAACGAATTGGATTTAAAGAACAAGCGCTATTACACAGATGTGTGTGTGTGTGTGTGTGTGTGTGTGTGCGTGTGTGTGTGCACGCTGAGGGCTATGGGAACAGCCTGCGTGTTAGCCTGTGTAGAATGCAGAACATTGAAATTAATGTGTGGCTACAGGTCTGTCTGCCTGTCTATCTATCCAACAAAATCCCCACTATCATTTAGGGGCGTACTCATCTTGTCAATGTCCATCTTTAGGGGAAACAAGATGATTTAGTCTCCTTTCCTATCTGGATGATGAGACCCAGTCAGATTAGACTGAGACCATGATCCAACGCTTAATCCAGCTACCAGAATTTACTGTCGCCATCTCAACAGAGGAGCTGCCAAAAAACAGCCCTAGAAATCACCCCTGACTGCGCCCCTCCAATCCGGGAACAAGATTACCTTTTAATTTGAGATTAGCTTTAGGATCAGCAAGGGGGATTTCTTTCCACACTAGACAAGGCTGGGAAACACGGAAGACCTAAAACCTGCAATATGTGTTAGACTGCAGATTGAAATTCTGCTGTATGTGTTTGGTTCAGTAGCAGGTGTCTGTTATCTCTGTGGTTAATGCATCAGTGGGATGCCTGTGTGGATGTTATGACTGTATGTGTATGTGTGTGTGCATGTGTGTCTGTACGTGTGTGTGTACTCGTGCGTACGCGCGCGCGCGTGTGCGTGTGTGTGGAAGTGTCTGTACATGTGTGCATGTGTGTGTGTGTCTGTACATGTGTGTGTGTGTGTGTGTGTGTGTGTGCATGCGCGTGCGTGTGTGTGTGTGTGTGTGTGTGTGTACGTGTGCGTCTGCGTGTGTGTGTTAATGCAACAGACCGGCTGAGAGGAAGCAGCATCTGTTTCCTCCTGTGGGAGCGTGATGGTGGCTGCTTGTGTGTGATGATGAAGGGAGATTAGCCAGCCCGCGGCTATGCTAGCCGCCCAGACCTGGTCTAGCCTACAGGCTTTAATCAAACCTGGCAACCCCAACCCCCTCTGTGGGCAAAGCTGACAGCACACTGTCTACACAGAGCAGTCTCAGTCCTCTCCTCATCCTTTGCTTCCTTCTTATCCTCATCCCCCTACTTGTCCTCCTCTCTCCCCTCTTTCATCTATCTCTTTCCTCTCTTTCATCTACCTATCTCTTTCCCCTCTTCTCATCTACCTATCTCTCTTCCCCTCTTGTCATCTACCTATCTCTCTTCCCCTCTGTCATCTACCTATATCTTTCCCTTCTCTTCATCCACCTATCCCTCCTCACCCCCTTCTTTCCTTTTCATCCCCTCTCCCTCCTCCTCGTCAACACATCTCTCCATCTCCTCTCAGCCCCCACTTGAACTGTATGTTTGGCCCACAGGGGCGAGAGTGCCCTTAAGCAGATGTCTCAAGAGGGAATGTGAAGCAGTGTCAGTAGTACATAAGCAGTGCTTAGCGCAGCCTGCTAACTAGACATATCTCCACGCAGCCCCAGAGGGGAGGGAACAGGGAATGACCCTGAAAAAAGGAGGGTTCCTGGGGTAGTGACAGGATGATTGCTGGGTTCCCTCCGTGATTGTGATGGTCTGCTGGTAAAACCATGTAATTATGAGACGTAGAGAGAGGGGAGGGAGGGAGGGAGCGGGGGGGG
>BROE01000010.1:3569000-3640419 GCA_036571765.1 Plecoglossus altivelis | reverse complement strand
TCTGGCCCCACTGTGTCAGGTGTCGCTCTGGGTGTGTGGTCTGCTCTGGTGTGGGTGCCGCCCACTGTGTGTGTCTGCTCTGTGTTTGTGTGTGTCGGCTCTGGGGTGTGTGTGCAGCCCACGTGTGGGTCTGCTCTGTGTGTTGTGTGTGTGTCTGCTCGGTTGTTGTCGCTTGTTTTGGGCCTGCCCACTGTGTGTGACAGTGCGTGTGTGTGTGTGGTGTGGTGTTGTGTTGTGTTGGGGCTGTGCCTGCCCACTGTGTGTGTGTGTCTGCTCAGTGTGTGTGTCTGCTCTGTGAGTGTCTGCTCTGTTTGTGTGTGCGTGTGTGTGTGCGTGTGTGTCTTTCTGTGTGTATCTATGTGTGTCTATCTGTGTATGTATCTGTGAGTGTGTGCACGTGTGAGACAGTGTGTGCACATGTGAGTGTCTGAGAGAGAGAGTGTGTGTGTGTGCTCTGTGATTGTTTCTGTCAGCTGTGCGTATGTGTGTCTGCTTTGTGTGTAACTATATCTGCTGTGTGTATCTGCATTGTGTGCGTGTTCACTCTGTGTATGTGTGTGTGTGCCTGCATTGTGTGAGTGTGTGCATTGTGTGTGTATGTTCACTGTGTGTGTGTGTGTGTCTGCATTGTGTGTATGTGTTCACTCTGCGTGTGTGTGTGTGTCTGCATTGTGTGTGTGTGTGTGCATTGTGTGTGTATGTTCACTGTGTGTGTGTCTGCATTGTGTGTGTGCCTCACTGTGTGTGTGTGTTCACTGTGTGTGTGTGTTCACTCTGTGTTAGTGTGTGCCTCACTCTGTGTGTGTGTTCACTCTGTGTTAGTGTGTGCCTCACTGTGTGTGTGTGTTCACTGTGTGTGTGTGTGTTCACTGTGTGTGTGTGTTCACTGTGTGCGTGCGATGCGGCGTCAGAGCCGGCAGGAGAGCTGTGGCATCCACAGTGACAGCTATGTGTCCTCCCTGGCTGCTCCCAGGCTGCTCCCAGGGCCGGTCTTCTCCTTCCTGAGAACACAGCGCTGACACGCCAGGCTGCAGGGAGGAGGAGGGGGACACAGGGGTAGGGGGGGGGGCACGGGGGTGGGGGGGCACGGGGGGCATCTGAGGGGACGTGTCCTCTTTTCAGGGACACAAACAAGGCCCTGTGCACCCTCCCTCGCCCACACTGGGTGGTTGTGGTGGAGCCCCCTGGCGCTGTGCCAGCAGCACAGGCCACTCAGAGGCCTCCAGGACCTGAGGAACCTGAAAACCCCTCTGCTCCTCTATTAGAAACATGACGATCCCGGGTGGGTCTCCATGGTGACGTATGGGAGCTGGACATTCCAAGTCAGTAAGACACCTGCCTGCTGCACTGTACAGCTGCTGTGGCCTGGAGCTCTGTATTTGTGTGTACGTGTGTGCTTGTGTGTGTGTCTGTGTGTGTCTGTGTGTGTGTGTGTGTGTGTGTGTATGTGTGTGCTTGTGTGTGTGTGTCTGTGTGTGTGTGTGTGTGTGTGTCTGTGTGTGTGTTAATGCACCAGGTGGTAGTTTACATAACCTACTGAGAAGATGGAGCTGTAGGCAGTAGGTGTGTTCTGCTGGTTCCCTACACAAATGCTAGCAGAGCAGGGTCCTGGTATGTGTGTGTGTGTCTCAGTGTGTGCATGTTTGGACAGGGCAGGAGAGGCTGTGTCCTGAAAGTTAGAGAGCTGCTGTCAGAACGATCACTTTTCAATCTGTCAGAGTACTGCGGACTGCGGACTGCCCCTGTGGCCCTCCACTCCCACCCCCCCCCCCCAAACACACACACACACACATCACACTCACACGCACAATAACACACACACACTAAGGAGAAGACGAGGTCAGGGATAAACTTGAGGATCCTCATCGGAGTGAAAAACAAGAAGTTTAGAATAGAGGGTGGAGGGACCGTGAGAGGAGGGATGAGGTAGGTGTAGAAGAGGAGAAGAGAGGAGGAGAGAGAAGAGAGGTAGGAGCGTGCGAAGGACAAGAATAGAGAGAAGAGTAAAGGGAGAGGAGAGGTGCTGCGCGGAGGCAGATGGAATGGAGAATATACATGCTGTCGAAGGTTAGTGGGCGGGCATAGTCACATTGAGCATGTGTGTGTAGGTGTGTATGTGTGTGCGCCTGTAAGTTTGTGTGCACACTCGCACACGTGTGTGTGTGTGTGTGTGTGTTTCACTCCTCTTCATGCCTCCCACTACTTAATGAATGAGTCCAGGCTGGATAATGATGCCTCATTATCTGTAGAGATGTTCATCTTATCCTTCGAGATCTCAAAGCCCCTCCCCTCTCCCTGGAACATGGCAGCCGCCGTGGACAGCAAGGGAGAACAGCTCCAACTGAAGAACCTCTGCTCCCCCGCGGAGGGAGGACGTTTCATTCCACGTTTTTCCAACTCTGTGTTTGTTCCTTGGAGGCTGTCAGAGGAGGTGGAGGCAGTCTGTCGGAGGAGGTGGAGGCAGTGTGTCAGAGGAGGTAGAGGCAGTCTATCAGAGGAGGTAGAGGCAGTCTATCGGAGGAGTTAGAGGCAGTCTATCAGAGGAGGTAGAGGCAGTCTGTCGGAGGAGGTAGAGGCAGTGTGTCAGAGGAGGTAGAGGCAGTGTGTTGGAGGACGTATAGGCAGTCTATCGGAGGAGGTGGAGGCAGTCTATCGGAGGAGGTGGAGGCAGTCTATCGGAGGAGGTAGAGGCAGTCTATCGGAGGAGGTGGAGGCAGTGTGTCAGAGGAGGGCTGGTCTGATCCTGGTCACATGGTGTCTGAGATTAGGACAGGAAGAAGCAGTAGGAAGATCTTCAGATTAGGTCCTCTCTTCTGATCTTCTACCCCGCCCTCCCCTCTTTCTCTCTCTCCTTCTCGCTGTAGTCTCTCTGTCGTCCTCTCTCTGTCTTTCTCCCTCTGTCTTTCTCCTTCTCACTCTAGTCCCCTCTCTCTCTCTGTCTCTCTCTATCTATCCCTCTCCTTCTCATTCTAATCCTCTCTGTCTCTGTGTCTGTCTGTCTGTCTGTCTGTCTTTCTGTCTCCTTTGCTCTCTTTAACCCAGTTGGCCTGAGGCCCTCAGGGATGAGGATTGGTTAGAGAGAAGAGGTCAGACTCTGACTTGGCACTGGGCAGTTTTACAATCGATAAAACAAATCTCACTTTGTCTTAGAGTCCAACCCTCCATCCTGTCTCCTTCCATGCAAGCGTGTTTTTCTGCCACAGAGGAGATAAATCACACTCCTTTTTCCCCAGGGAAGAGATGGCATCTGTGAAGAGAGCGAGAGCGAGCGAGAGAGTAAGAAATGAACAGAGAGAGAAAGAGAGAGTGAATCCAGGAGGTCGAAAAGGCCCCTCCCCTCTGCTCCACACTTTAACGTGAACAGGATGGCGTGTTACTACTGTGCTACCAGAAGCTGTGTAAACACACACATCTGCATTTCCCCGCGCCTGGCTAAGTCCTGACCAATCCCCTGAGGACAAGCTCAGAATCCTCCACACTCACTGTCCAGCTACTGGATTTGAACCAAGCCAAAGTTGAGAGGGACGCGTCAGGGCTGTTCTCGAAGCCTTCTGTGAAAGTCAACGCTGACTTTGAGTCCCCGACGTCCCAGGTGAGGGTTTTGATTGGTTGAGGGACAGTTCTATGGGCGTACGTGGAGCTGTCTGTGACATTGCATGTGAAAAGGGCTGTACGCCTCCATTTGATTGGATTGGATCTGGTGGCGCTTTCCTTCTAGAACTAGGCGCTGCACTGTCTCATTGGAACCGTCCACTGACTGTGGAGGGGGTTGGTGGGAGGGGGGGGGGGCCTGGGGCCTGAATCAAACCCTGCCATCTGAGAGAATGCTCAGCAACAGGGGGAGCAGGTGTCAAGCTACTGGTGGGCGTGACTAGCAAGGATGTAGGTACCTCAGGGAGAAAGGAAGAGGCTTGTGTGGAAAACAGAAGAATGACTAAGCGGTCTGAGAGTGATGAGCATTCAACGTGACGTGAACTGAGCTGTTTTGGGAGTTGCGTTTGCCCTGCGAGGGATCTGGGGTTTGAGTTTGCGTGTGTGTCCTGTGTCATGTGGAACTGCAGTATTATAATGTGTGCGTGTTTCCTCTCTCTCAGGTGTGACCAGGAAGTTGTGCTCACCAATCACCACATCTCTGAACCAAGCTATCAAGGTCTACAAGCAACCAATCAGGTGAGTCCAGCGAGGGATGTGGAACAGACGTCCGAAGCCGTCAGATTGTGTACATTCTGTCGCCCTTCCTCTACCCATGCAGACTGGCTCAGTTCACTCCTGAACCTCCCTGCATGCATTTCTCCCCACACATCTACCTTTCTCTCTCCTTATGTTTTCCTACCTATGTCTCTCTATCTCTATCTTCATCTCTCTCTCTGTCTCTATCTCTGTCTCTCCCTGTCTCTCTGTCTTTCTATGACTCTGTCTCTCTGCCTCTGCCTCGCTCCGTGTCTCTCTCTGTCTGTGTATGTCTCTCTCTCTGTCTATGTATGTCTCTCTCTCTGTCTGTGTATGTCTCTCTCTCTGTCTGTGTATGTCTCTCTCTTGTTCCTGAGTCATGCGGCCTTGAAGCAACAGTGAGGTGGCAGCATTTAGTCAGATGTGTAAATCCAGGAGCATTCATGGGTATGAAGGTTAAATGAGGTGTGCTATGAGAGGGAGCGATGTTGATATCATGAATAGGACGTTGCTGGCTTTTGTCCGGAGTTTTGAATGCTCAGCTGAGATGCATTCAGTCCAAACGTTTTTTCTCTCAACCTCAAATCATTTGCTGTAGATGCGCTGTACTACTACGCGTGTGGGTACTGCAATAGACGTTCCGCAAACGTATGAGATCAGTGTGAGATCAGCCTGACCACACACAAACACACTCACTCACGTACACACCAGTGAGATTAGCATGACTTAGCACTATTTCAACCTAGGTAGAGAGAGGAGAGAGAGAGAGAGAGAGAGGGAGAGATAGAGAGAGAGAGAGAGAGAGAGAGAGAGAGAGGAGGAGGGAAGGACCTCGACTGACCACACTCACACACACAGCATTGACCTCTAACCAGCTATTGAGTAATGGATCAATTCAAACTCACTTAGCGTCCATTTGTGTTGAGAGAAGCCGCAGGTTGTACCCATTTGACCTACTTGAGGAAAGGTCACGTCACTATGGCTACGGTTCTTCGGAGGAACTAGACGTCTGGTTCTGTGGACTTTGATTCGATCCTGACCCTGAACTGGTTTTGCGTCTCCATCCTCTGACAGCTAAAGAAGCTACCAACACACCAGATTCACGTGGCTCTCTAGGGTTTCGTGTGAAAACGCACGTCTGGGTCTAAGCTCGGTCGTCGCTGTGGTAACAGGGTCAGAAGTGTCAGTTCCATCACCTGATTGGACGTGTGATGTAGACCCGCCCTCTCCTGTCCACAGGCCAGCCAATAGGAGAGTATCAACACTGCCACTAAGCAACTGTTTGACCTTACAAGATATCTGGACGGTTTTTTTCACTCCTTCTTTCAGCCAGAATAGATGGTTTAATGAGTTTGAAATGTATGTCACAGGAATGTATACACAAAAGATTTTGGTATCAAAGTACCAAACCAAACCCATGAATGAACTCTTCGTCCCCCCTGCTCACAGCCATAATGGGTCGACCCAGCAGCAATCCTTCCGGTCACTGACTTTGTTTGGAGATCTAATGAGATGAACCATTGTTATTAGCAGAGGGGTGAGGTACTAGGCCTTGGTTTAACACATACAAACACACACTAAGAGGGAGTCACCTGCAGCACAATAAGAGACAAATGTCCATCCAAAACTAAACTCTGTATGTGTGCTGCGTGTCGTGTGTGGCGGGGGGGGGGCGTGCCCAAGACAGCATCGAGAGAGAGTGTTCTCTGCATTTGCTGTCCATGCACTCTTCTACGACACAAAAGTCCATCTGCAGGGCTTACAGCAGAGTCATCAGAAACATGAGCTGGTATTTCATGCCGCTTCTTAGATTGTCAGGTTACAGTTTGCTCAGAGGAACCTGTGACTGCGTTAGGAGGTGGGAGGAGCCTGGGCGGATTAGGGACAGGTTGTCCTGCTGTGATTGGTCCATGGCCGCCTGGCCACGGTTCCCGTCGTCCTAATATCTGGGTGGTGAACATTTCCCGATGAGCGACCAGAGGAGGCCGTACATGAATTGAGCCCCCAGTTGGCGAGGGGCCTAACAGAGGACGAGGGAGGAACGAAGGGGGGCTGGGGCGGCTAGTGAGATAAAGGAAAGACCAATGAGTAGAGAAAAGAGAAAAAGAGAAAGAGAAGAGAAAGAGAGAGAGAAAGAGAGAGAGAAGGAAAATCCTCTTTTCTCTCTCTTCTTCCCTATCCTTCTCACTCACACAGGCCTGTGGGGGAGACTGAATCCTCTCACCACGCCCTAAAGCCAGCCATCCCTCACCAGCCATCCATCTCTTCCTCTCTCCGTCCTCCATGTGCCCCCCTTCCCTCTCTTCCCTCTCTACCCCAGCCTCCTGCACGGGCAGGGCCGGGCTGGCTGGTCCTATTCACAGACAGCCACGCCCACAGACAGCACCAGAGATGATAGGAAGAGACAGGCTGACTCCCGCACTCTGACTGTCTCCACCAACCACAGTCAGAAACAGGAATCTGCGAATGGATTCGCGTCACATTCCCAAAGCGTTCAACATCCACAACTCGTTTTGAAAGTCAGCTGAGGGCTCTTGACAGGTTGTGGATTTAAAAAGGTTGTCACAGAAGTGCTCCCCCCTGTGTTGTCTGCGTTCTTGAGCAGTTGCCAACTCAGAGATATTTCCAGAAGCCTGACAGTGAGATGTGAGGCCCTGACCTTGTTCTCTCAGTGACTGTGGGTGTTTTCTACATGCTAAGGGAGGTGCCCCACCCTAGCACACATGCCTGATGGGTGTGTGTGAATGTGTGTGTGTGTGTGTTTGTGTGTGTCTAGAGAGAGAGAGAGAACTGTCAGACTCTCTTAGACCAGGCTGGCATGAAGTAGTGTTGGCTGGCAGAGGCAGATCTTGAGGGTGGCGATGCAAGAAATATATATATATATATATATGTGTGTGTGTGTGTGTGTGTGTGTGTGTGTGCGCGTGTGTGTGTGCGCGTGCGTGTGTGTGTATTAAAGAGAGAGGGAGAGCAGGCTCATGGGTAAGACTGTGCGACAAAACAAATGATGAAATAAAATGAAATTGATTTGCTGTCTTCGAGTGTCCATGGTAACCATGGCCGAGAAAGAGAAAGTCGTTCTGCTGTAATGTTTACAGTCAGACATCAGACCTTTAACACGCTGACAACACAACGCAGAATCTCCATAGCTACAGAGGCTCATGTGCTGCCTCTTCGAGGTTTGCTGACTCCCAATCCTTAGTAAGCTGTTCTCATCTCCTCCTCCTCCTCTCCTCCTCCTGCTCCTCTCCTCCTCCTCCCCTGCTCTCCAGCCCACTGCAGCAGACGTGACCCTGAATCACTGTGATCATGCCAACACCCACCCCTAAGGGAGGAAGGGGGGAAAGGCAGGGAGGGAGGGAGGGAGGGAGGGAGGGGGAAAAGCAGGGAGGGAGGGAGGTGGAAAGGCAGGGAGGGAGGGAGGGAGGGGGAAAGGCAGGGAGGGAGGGAGGGGGAAAGGCAGGGAGGGAGGGCCAAGAGGGGGTTAGAGGGAAGGAGGAAGGGGGCGGGACTGGGAGGAAGGGACTCAACACAGTTCAGTTCACGCAGTGTGGATGGAATGGAGAAAACTCATAGAGGGGTTAATGTGTCAAAGTTGAGGGAGGGAGAGGGAGAGAGAGAGGGAGAGGGGGAGAGAAAGAGAGAGAGGGTGGGTAAGTAGTTGGAAACAGAGAGAGAGTGTGCAGAGTGGGTGTGTGAGTAGGATTGAACAGTGGTTGACAGTTCACCATGCAGAACATTGCTGCAGCTGCTGTGTTATGATAATGAGTCCATTTAGCAGTGTTCCCCGCAGCCTCTCTAACAGCATCTCTACAACCAGACACCAGAACCAAGTACCACACGCAGAAGGACTAAGAACCTGCCACATAGCAGTGGACATCCCTGGAGACTGGGGGACCTGTGTGCAGAACCAGGGATAATTACAGCTGTATCCCAAAGTCCCTGGGTGTGTCTGTGTGTGTGTGTCTGTGTCCGTGTGTGTGTGTCTGTGTGTATGTCTGTGTGTGCGAGTGTATTCATGTGTGTAAGTGTGTGTATGTATTTGTGTGTATGAGTGTTTCCGTGTGTGTATGATGCTGGTCCCCCTGTCAACCCAGTCTGTGAGACTCCTAGAAGACTCCACCTGTTACCATGGCAGCCATTCTCCTCCCTCAAAGGAAAGTGGGGAGGGAGATGGTTTTGACAGTCTAGTCCTCTGCCAAGACTGTCTGCAAAAATGGGTCTGACTGTCTATCTGTCACTCTGGCTGGCTGGCTGGCTGTCTGTCTTGCAGGCTGTCTGGCTGGCTGTCTGTCTGTCTTGCAGGCTGGCTGTCTGTCTGGCTGACTGTTTCTCAGAGCTGGAGACAAAGAGACAGCTGTGTGTTGCGTTAATGTCCCACCCCCTCTAGTGGTGAACAGGCAGAATGACAGGTTCAATGCAGCTTGTCCTCAGACAACTGATCAGATAAGACAGGCCAATTCTCACTCCATACTCTTGCTGATCATTATCATTTGTTCTTCCCTCTCTCCAGCAGTTTTGACGGTCCAGTGTCTCGGCCATGGCAGACAGTCGGCAGCCAGAGGATAGCTCCTCTTCCTGGGCCTCCAACGGGGGCCAGGACCCTGGGGCTCCCCCTGCAGGCCACAGGGAGAACGGCTTCTCCTCCTACGCCAGCTCGCACAGGGAGAACGGTTTCCATGGCGACGCCGGCACTCACGCAGGTGCTGCAGGTAGGCTGAGTGCTGCTGCCAGACACCGTTCCAGTTCCAGTACCTGTACACCCAAGACAGGTGTGCAGGTGTCAATACAGACATCAAAGTTCAACTCTAGAAGTAGTTTGCTAACAAGTGGTATCTTTGATATTTGTATGCTACTCATTAGAGGCAATGAATGTGTTCACACGCCTTTCAAAGTATGTGTGCATGTATTTGTGTCAGGATGTGCGTGTGTTTGTGTGCGCGTGTGTCTGCATATATGTGTGTGTGTGTGTGTGTTTGTGTATGTGTGCGCGTGTGTCTGCATATATGTGTGTGTGTGTGTGTGGTTAACCGTCTGTATTAGTGTTTTGTGATTCTCTGCCCCGTCAGAAACCGTAGTTTGACCTCAGCAGGAGAGAATCAGTTTCAGGGTTTCAGGGAGAAACTCTCTGACCAAATGAGTCAACTTAAATAGAGTAATAATCCCATATGTGTGGCACAAGGGGTTTAATGTAATGGTGCAAAGCCCTCACACACACACACACACACACACACACACACATAAACACACACAACTGGAGTGCGTGTGTTCCCATCCCTCTGTTGTCTCCCCTGTCCTGTGTCTCCCCAGCAGAGGAATCTACCAACTTGCCCCCCTCCCCTCCCCCCTCTCCATCCACCGAGCTCACCGGACCTGTGGAACGAGGTAAACAATCACTCCTACACACACACACACACACACACACTCACTCCTACACACACACACACTCTCACTCGTACACACACACACACACACACACACTCACGCCTACACACACACACACTCTCACTCGTACACACACACACACACACACACACTCACGCCTACACACACACACACTCTCACTCGTACACACACACACAGACACACACACACACACACACACACATATGCAAACACACCTTCACGCACATAAATCCAGACACACACATGCAGTTCATGTCTGGGCTCACTGTCCCAATCACACAAGCACCACAACTGGTGAGAGGATTAGAGGATGAAGGAGTGAATGTGTTGGGGGTGAATAAAGGAGTGCACAAAATCTATTCAGAGATGAGTCGCTCTCTTCCACGCCTGAAGAGGACTCTGGCTCTTGCATGATGCCATGGCCACCTTGTTTCTGCCACCTTGTTTCTGCCCCCTTGTTTCTGCCACCTTGTTTTTGCTATCTTGTTTCTGCCACCTTGTTCCTGCCACCTTGTTCCTGCCACCTTGTTTCTGCCACCTTGTTCCTGCCACCTTGTTCCTGTCACCTTGTTCCTACCACCTTGTTCCTGCCACCTTGTTCCTGCCACCTTGTTTTTGCTATCTTGTTTCTGCCACCTTGTTTTTGCTATCTTGTTTCTGCCACCTTGTTTTTGCTATCTTGTTTCTGCCACCTTGTTTTTGCTATCTTGTTTCTGCCACCTTGTTTTTGCTATCTTGTTTCTGCCACCTTGTTTTTGCTATCTTGTTTCTGCCACCTTGTTTTTGCTATCTTGTTTCTGCCACCTTGTTTCTGCTATCTTGTTTCTGCCACCTTGTTTCTGCCACCTTGTTCCTGCCACCTTGTTTCTGCCACCTTGTTTCTGCCACCTTGTTTCTGCCACCTTGTTTCTGCCACCTTGTTCCTGCCACCTTGTTCCTGCCACCTTGTTCCTGCCACCTTGTTTCTGCCACCTTGTTCCTGCCACCTTGTTCCTGCCACCTTGTTCCTGCCACCTTCTTCCTACCACCCTCTTCCTACCACCTTGTTCCTGCCACCTTGTTCCTGCCACCTTGTTCCTGCCACCTTGTTTCTGCCACCTTGTTTCTGCCACCTTGTTTCTGCCACCTTGTTTCTGCCACCTTGTTCCTGTCATCTTGTTTCTGCCACCTTGTTTCTGCCACCTTGTTCCTGCCACCTTGTTCCTGCCACCTTGTTCCTGCCACCTTGTTCCTGCCACCTTGTTTCTGCTATCTTGTTCCTGCCACCTTGTTCCTGCCACCTTGTTTCTGCCACCTTGTTTTTGCTATCTTGTTTCTGCCACCTTGTTCCTGCCACCTTGTTTCTGCCACCTTGTTTTTGCTATCTTGTTTCTGCCACCTTGTTTTTGCTATCTTGTTTCTGCCACCTTGTTCCTGCCACCTTGTTTCTGCCACCTTGTTCCTGCCACCTTGTTTCTGCCACCTTGTTTCTGCCACCTTGTTTGCCATTTGTGTATGTTTGCTACTTCCTGGATCCGTGCAAGGCGTCTGTCAGACCTCCTCTCTGGACCTCCTAAGTTCCTGTTAAATTGTCTTTCTTAAAGTACTGTGCTTCCCTGAGCACCTGCTTATTTCTGTCTCTATACTTTTTTCCTCACTATTTCTCTCTTTCTCTTCCTCTCTTTCTCTCTCTTAATCTCTTACGCTCCATTCCTGTCGTTCGCTTCCTCTCTGCCGCTCTCTCCTCACGTCTCTCTCCTGTTGACCTACACTTGCAGTTGGTCACAGAAGTGCTTTCAGCTCTGCTCACTGCTACCGTACGCTGAGATACACGCTTCACTAATGCTTATCGAAACTCAGGAGCACATCTAGCACGTCTTTATCACTGCACGAAACTGCTTCAGATAAAGCTTGTTTACACAACTACACTTGTTTCTAAGCATGAATAATATACACGCAGTCAGGATCTGGCTCTTTGACAATGCCACAGAAATGACATATTTATTACTAGTTACATACATTTAAATGTCTTAGTGTACCGTTTTTATTAGATTGATAATGAATCATTTTACTTACGTATTCAAATAAATAAATGAATTCAAAACCAACAAATGTGTTGGTGTTAAAATGACACAGTAAAGAGCTGAAAGTGTTTCGTTGCTGTTCTTTCATGTCCTCATCCATGTTGCCCCTCTCTCATCTACCTCCCCCTCCCTCCCCCCCGAAGACGAGAGAGTAGAGGAGGGCCCTGCTCCTCCTGTGGTGGAGGAGGAGCCCCCAGACCAGCAGGAGGAGCAGCTGGCCGACAGGCTCTTAGAGCGGGCTGACGTTGTAGGAGAGCCCCAGGCTTTGCCCTGTCGGCAGGCCGAGGAGGGCCATGAAACCCTCAATGGGGCAAAACATCCATTTGAGCAGGAGATGACCTCTCAGGAAGGTGTGTGTGGACGTTTGGATTTTAGTGTGTGTGCGTGTTTATCCATGTGTCTGTCTGTCAGACAGTCTGTCTCTCTGTCTGTCTGTCAGACCGTCTGTCTGTCTGTCTGTCAGACCGTCTGTCTGTCTACCCGTCTGTCCATGGTTGTCTGCATGCTTGTCCTTTGCTGCCCGTTGAGTTGGAAGAAGTCCTTAATATTCTGTTGGGGGAGAATGGCAGGCTGAGTAGCACAGCTAGCTGCACTGTTTTTAATGTTACGTTGCTTTTCTAATCTTCCTGCCGGAGTTCTGTAAAGGCTGCTACAATGGCGCGCTCATTTGCGAGCAGGAAAACCATGTTGTGCTTTTCTTTTTTTCTTTTTTTGTTGTTGTAAATCATCGATGCCGTGTTTTGACACTGCCAGCTGGTTGATCTTTCATCTCGTTCATTGTTTTGGCCAGCTGCATTGCAGTTTGCCAACTTTGTTGTTTAAAACGTCAAGTACTGTTTACTGTGTTGCTTTCGGTCTGAAGAGGTCTGTTTTAATTTGTTGCTAGCTTTCCTGTCATTTCATTTCAAACGTATGTACTTTTTGTCTATTTTCATCGGTTTATTGATGCGGTAATTTTATATTTTTTCTATTTTATGTCAATATACCTCATGAGTTTCAGTTTCGTCAAAGGTTTTAACATCGTGTTGGTCATCTTCTGAACCATCTAAAAATGCCTACTACAACATTTTTGGGGAGATCAAATTGAAACATTAAAAGAAAAGAAAAAACACTGATAATTGGACTTTGATATCAACCCATTTTTTTCTATTTCTCAAACGATAAATTCCAATGAATTCACCCGCAAAAGCAATCCATTGGCAACGTACTGATCATATTCCTGCCACGCGTCATCGCTTCTCACGCTGTCATCTCTGTCCCGCACGCCAGCTATCCTGGAGCTAATATCCCCCAAGCCCCGGCCCCCTTGCTCCCAAAACGGCCTGCTGCGTGCTGTGTCATGTGCTTGGTGGAGAGCTGTCAGTGTGCAGGGGCCTGTCCTTGTCTGTGACTCCCAGCTTGGGGACCCCGAAATAGGCTGCACACGGCTCGGCCTCAGACTACTGCAGCTTTCCTTACAGCCCCCCAGTGCAGCCCAGAGGAATCCACCTTGGATCTGACAGGAGAGCCTGCGGCGGCAGGCGTTCCCCCACAGGGGGCGCCAACACAGAGCAGCCCAGACGAATCTGTCGTAGATCTGAAAGGAGAGCCTGCGATTGCAGGCGTTCCCCCGCAGGGGGCGCCAACGCAACCTGGCCCAGAGCTCCCTGAGAGTGAGAGAGAAACACCAGAGGGGGCAGAGAGAAGTCCATCTCCTTTGCCAGAGGAAGACTTCACCAGTATTGTGTCCAAGCTGCAAATGCAGGGTGCCAGCGCCACAGCGGAGCAGCGCCCTCTGCTGGAGGAGATTGGAAAGACAGCCGGAAGCATGTCAGCCCAGCTGAAGATCGAGGACAGGGGGGTGGGTGAGGGAGGTCCGGATGAGAGCAGTGAAGCTACACCTTGTAAGTCAAGGGAGGAGTCATCGCCTGATGAGGTCTTGCCGTCAGAAACCGAGGAAAACAAAGAGGATCTCGAGGAGGATTGTACCATCTCCGACGCAGAGGAAGCTTTGGACGAGCAGATTTTAAAGATTGGAAGTTACTCCAGAGAACCACCGGGGGCTTCGGGGGACGACAAGTCCGGAATGACCGCCTACTTCGAGACGTCTGACCGTCGCTGCGCCCAGGAACCGGAACGTCCGGAGGGTTACTATGAGCTCAGCACGGCCGCAAGCCTTGGAGCACCCAGGGGGGATGGTGCTGATTCAGACCCTGAAAGAAGACAGCAAACTCAAGAGCTGTGTACCAGAAGTGGATCTATTGAAACTGCAGAAGAAGCCTCAGAGAACCAGGATCAGGAGGGTGAGGTTTCCCAAACCGAACCAACACCGGAGCAGAGAAGTTTGTCTGAGAACGTTTCTCCCGGTTCAGGAAGTCTGACCGGGCAGGAAAACAAGACGAGGGTTTCCTCTCTCCCAGATCCAGACGCTTTAAGCTTAAGCAGACAAAGTTCGGTGGAGTTGTTGGTACATCCTGAGTCTTCACCAGCGGAAAAACAGACTCCCTTCCTCTCCAGGACTCCAGAGATATCCTTGTCCATCACCACCACCCCCAGCGGGTCTCCAGAATCAAATACAACCCCTTTACCCTTCCTACTCAAACAGCCTTTGAGTGAGCCGGTGACCAGACAGAGTAGGGACATCCCTGAGATGCTAGATCTGGCTGGTGTAAGGTCCAAATCAGCCCTGGAAAGGAGGGAGCTAGACCACACAAGGAGGGGATCCATGCCCGTGGATATGTCCTCCCTGGTGGGCTGCTCTCTGGCTAAGCTGGCTCTGGATACCCAGACCTCCAGGGTGGTGGGTCAAAGCCTGGATGTCAGACAGGATGAGCCGGGCTACTGTGTGTTTAGTGAGTACTCCGCCCCCATGCCCTCGCCTGCTGACCTCCACAGCCCCATGGAAACCTGTCACCAGATGTTCCCCTCCACTGACGCGGACAGCGAGGAGGAGCTGGGAAGGGTTGGGGAAGACAGTGTGGAAGAGAGGCCAGCGGAAATGGCGCTGCCGGCTCAGATGAAGAACATTCCCAACATAGCCTGCTCGGAGACGCCTGCTACCAAAGTGGAGAAAGTCACAGAGAAGAGAGACACCGTTGTGGGACTGGCCAAGTCGCCCGTAATCCTGGAGAAAGCCGTCACCAGCGGAGTGAGACCGGACCGCCTTCGCATCCCGGTGACTCCGTCCAAAGAGCGACTGACGGAGTTCCGCTTGGAGAGCGGTCTCACAGAAGACATCAGGACTCAGGCCATCCCGGAAGTGGAGGTGGAACAAGACCTCTCCAGAGAGGCTTCCCCCATTCCTCCTGACTCGTCCTTCACCTTCAACACAGATGGCGAGGGGAAGCAGGCCTCGTCCCTGCCCGAGGGTGCTCCCCCCTCAGAGCCAATCCCCCTGGAGGAACCTCAGGATGAGGTCGGCCAATCAGGAACAGTTTCACACGTAGAGGAGATGAAGGAAGTTGAGCAGCCGGAAGGGGAACCGTCAGAGTTGGAGACTTCTGACCCGGATTCTACCAGGGTCTTGGTGGCGACGGAACAGGAGAACCAGAAGATGGACAACCCAGCCGTGGAGACGTCTGAAGAGGGCTGTGCAGAAGACGATCCGTCTTCGGAAAACAAATCTGAAACAGCTTCACAGGAGAACGTCGTTACAGAGGAGGAGATGATAGGTGCATCTGAAGAACAATCTCTCCCACCAGCTAAGGACACCTCAACAAGCAAGCAGGATGTGAAGGAGCCCAGAAGGTACATATCAACTGTGACTGTAATATCACAGATATCCCCACCCATCATTATCATCCCCCAGGCCATGAAGGAAGAGGAGGAGGAAGAGGTGGAGGAGGAGGAGGAGGAGGAAGATGGCATAGTTATGGAAGTCGCCGAGGAACAACAGGAAGTCATGGATGAAGTCAAGAGTTCCTCGCTTTGTGAGAAACGGGGCGAGGAGAAACAGGAAGAGGAGGATGAAAACATGGAGAAAGAAGAGGAGAAAGTGGTGGAGGAGGAGGGGGAAAAACGTAAGTCCTTCACCCCATCCTCAGACATGGTGGATGAATCCCATGAAGATGACAGGCAAACATCTCTGCATGCTACGTCCGAAGAAAGTATCACCACCTTTGATGGTGACCAGCTACCTCTCCAGACCCTGGAGGGAGGGGAAGACATGGAAGAGGAGGTGGGGGAGGTGCGGGAAAGAGAGGAAGATCAGGAGGAGGATGTATCTGTGGAGATGGGACTGAAGATGGAGGTGGAGGTCGTCTCAGATAGTCTCCAGCAGAATCCTGAGCCCAATGATGAAACCACCATGGGCGACTCCATGTTGGACACGGACAGTGGCCGTTTGGACTCCCAAGGTACCGCACCACCTAGTGCACAGTCAATCGCTCACAGGTCAACTAGTGACATCACATCAGCTCAGCCACTGTTTAATTTCTTTATCCTAAGAGATGCTTTGACCATTGCACCTAAGAATCCAGAGTCATTCTCTAAGAAACGTCAGTCCAGAGTCATTCTCTAAGAAACAGAGTCATTCTCTAACAGAGTCATTCTCTAAGAAACAGAGTCATTCTCTAAGAAACAGAGTCATTCTCAGCTTCTCGCAGCGTGTCTGTGAATGTGTATCATGCTGAGTGTATGGAGATCCTCCTGTCCTCCTGTGCTTGTCTGTGTGCCGCAGATGAGGACAGGAGCATAGTGTCGGAGCTCATTGAAGCTCTGCCTGAAACGCCCCACAAGAGTCCCACCAGGCCCCCCTCGATGGAGCCAGCGAGGCCCAGCAAACGAGCCTCGGGCCTGGGGAGGGGTAGAAGCAGCGCCCCTGAGGACAAGCCAACACGGAAAGATCCAGGTTTTCACCCCAAAGAAGAGCTAAGGAGGAGAAAAGGTTCTGGTCCTGCTGTGTCTAGTGTGCTTGAGTTGCAAGACGACTGTGAATGTATTGTTCACTCTACCTATGTGACCCCGATAGACATGTTGTCAACTTTATTTTTCCAAGAGACAGTATGTATCATTCACATGTTAAAGGCTGTGTGTACAGTATTTGTCACAAACAGATAAACCCTTGCATTTGATTTAAAACTTCGCAGCAAGAGAAAAGTGTCAATTCCCTGTTTTTTTTCAGAGCAACCTTTCCCTAGCATAGCCCATGTGTGACCTTTGAACCTGTGACCTTTGACCTGGTGCTCTCCCCCCCCCCCACTCCCTGTAACTCTCTCTCTCCTCTGTGCTAGTCGGTATAAAGAGGGCGGAGCACTGTAAGGCGCTCCTGAGCCGCTCTCCGGCGAGGCGAGGCGTGGTCAGAACTGCAGCGAGACAGCCTAGAACTGGTCCGCACCACGCCTCCGCCAGACGCAAACCCCCAGGTGATCTCCTGGTGCCAGGACGCCGACGCCTGCTGGGGACTGTCTGGGAAGCCTCTATAGCTGGCTGACCTCGCGTGCTGTAGATGGATGGCTGCTTTGATCGTTTTTTTTGTTTGTTTTGTTTTTCTTTGTCTTTTGCTTGGCCCACATATGCACCAACATGGTTATCCTTTCACTTGTGGTTTGAATTTCATGCTTTTATTGATTTCATGGATTGTTGTTGTCCACATTTTACGACGGATTCTTGTTTTTCTTCTTCTTTTTTTTATATTCTTGTTTCAGTTCATTCCAGCTGGAGAGCTGTGTGTTTGTAGCCGGTGCTGTGTCAGTGAGGCACAAGCGCTTCTCTGGTTTGGTTTGGTGAGCGTCTTCCTGGCTTGTTCCTGTGTGTGGTGGCTGTCTGGCTTCTGATACAGCTCTATGTACGGATGAGTGTGATCAGGAACCAAAACAAAAGTTCGCAATGAAAATGCTCACTAAAGATTCAAGATTCGAGATTCAATTTGAATGAATTGAATGTGTGTGGCCTGTTTTATGAACCGAGTTGATAAGCGGTTATCGAACGAATCCAGGAACCGAATAAGCCAGGTTTGTGTCAAGAAAAGTAAGCAACATAAACCTGGATTAGTCGGTGAACTCGTTTTATGGAACAGGTCCACAGATGTGTTTGGGTGGATGCTCAGTGGGGTAAACTGCTCTACATTCACTGAAAGTAGTCAGTTACAACACGCATCCTTCCGCAAAAGGTCTTTGCTTGTGGGTGTAAAAATTTAATGAATTCAAGTGCTTCCTGCTGCTGTGTTGCGACCACTCATTGCTACTGATAGATGTGCGCGCGTGTGTGTCTTCGCTGACAGCTCCCCCTGCTGGCCACTTGTGATATGTCCTCTCCTCTCTGTCCCCAGAAGGAAGACAGCCCCTCAGTGTGGCCCAGCAGTCAAGGGACAGGACCTCCGTGAGTAACCTTCTCTACCCTCTCTACACTGTGTGTTCTCCTCCACTGCCTGCCCAAGCTTAACATGCTCTCCTCCCAGCTCTGGGCCTCCAATCCACTCCAAGATAAATGTTTCATCTCCTTCCAAACATACCTTGTCATGACTCTCTTTTGCCATACCGCGTTCCTGGTTTCACTCGATTTCATTTGTCGATTCGTTTTGTCCGCGTTATTTCTACAACTCTCACTTTCGCCGTTCTCTTCGTCATGGAGGAACAAAGATGGCTGTAGTTTGTTTTAGTCCTTCATCATCCTGTCCTGTTTCAATGTCTTCCACATTTTTTTTTACTGTCTCTTCTTCATGTCTATCTGTCTGCCCCGTCATCCATACCCACGCCCATCCATCTCTCTCTCCCTCCGGCCCACCCCTGTCCCCTGCCCACCTCACACCCTGCTTCCTGCCCCCCTACCCCCTCAACACCCCTGCCCTGGCGGCCCTCCAGAGCCCGACCCGTGCCCTGCTCTTAAAGATGGCCTGCCAGCGCAGGGGTGTGGCCGCCCTGCCCCCCCGCCCCTCCTCTGCCTGTAGCCTCTCTAAGCGCTGCCCTCTAGCTGAGAAGGAGGCGCTGGGGCCCAGGCCCTCCTCCGCATGCTCACGCCAGTCCCCCTCCCTGTCCAGGCGGGGAGAGAAGGTAAGGCAGAGGTAGAAGCACAGGTGTGGAAGTTCAGCTCCAGAAAGCAGAGATCAGGGATGACTGATGCTGACCATGTTGTTGCCTCTCAGATGAGACCCAGATTGCCAGGCTGCTTGTCAGGATATGGGAACATTTGAGTGCGTCCAAGGACACAAAATAAAGAACAAGGATGTCCTGTTACATTTCTGTAGGAACAAGTGTACCATAGCTGCTCAATCCAAACCTGTTTGCACCAGATTAAGATTTGGGTATATGACTACATAGTATATAGCTGTGTAGTACTCTTGCTTGTGTGAATATCAACAGTATGTACTTTATAAGGGCAGCTACAGAATCTGCTGGTCTGCTGAAGACCCTGGCTGTCTCACTGTATATAGGTGGATCTGGACTGTCTGAACCTGATGTTTGACACCTCTGGATAGAATAGAAGAACACAAACACAACTACATGCCCATTAGTTCAGTTCTCACTAGGAAGCCAAGAGGAAATGTACCCGAGCAAATCTGTCCAGAGCACATTCAGAACTGCCCCTGTTTTCCTCCTCACAAAGCTACAGTCAGTATCATATTGGCCCTGATTTCTCTGGTGTGTGTGTGCTGGTGTGTGTGTGTGTGTGTGTTGTGTGTGTGTGTCTGTGTGTGTGTATGTGTGTGTGTATGCGTGTATGTGTGTTGTGTGTGTGTGTGTGCTGCGTGCGTTTGTGTGTCTGTGTGTGTGTGTGTGCGTGTGTGTGTCTGTGTGTGTGTGTATGTGCGTGTGTGTGTATGTGCGTGCGTGTGTGTGTGTGTGTGTGTGCGCGCGTGTGTGTGTGTATGTGCGTGTGTGTGTGTGCGTCTGTGTGTGTATGTGTGTGTGTACATGTGTGTGTGTACATGTGTGTGTGCTGTAGGAGGGTACCTATCGGAGCCCAGAGAAGAGGTCCTCTCTGCCCCGGCCGGCTCACTCCCTGACCCGTAGACCTCCTGCAGAGCCTGAGGACTCCAGCTCCCCCCGCAGACCAACCTGTAAGAGCAGCCTCTCACACACACACACACACACAAACACACACACACACATACACAACACACATGCACAACACACAACACATGCAGCTCCACACACAGCCAATCGACCTCACACACACACACACCACACATGCAGCCTCACACACACACACACACACACACACACAACACACACACACATGCAGCCTCACACACACACGTACACACACATGCAGCCTTACACACACACACACATGCATCCGAATACACACTCATACATGCAAGCAAGTGCTCTCTTTCTCAGTTTTCTTGCTTCTTCTTAGTGTTTCTGGCTCATTCTAGCAGCCGTGGGACCCACTCACCTACTGTGCCCTGACCTCTAACACACCTAGAACTATGTATCTATGTCAGGGATTTCTACCTTCTTACCTGGCAACCCTAATATGCACTCGTCACCCTCCTCCTAACCTCCTTCCCTCCCTCCTTCCTCTCCTCCACACTGCTGCTGCCTCCCCATAGCGATCCGTACAGAGCCCAGAGCAGAGAGCAGGTCTGGACGTGCACCTGGTGCGGCAGGTAAAGATACCGTCCTTCTCCAGCTGTCACCTCTAACCC
Source organism: Plecoglossus altivelis (assembly GCA_036571765.1). NCBI lineage: Eukaryota > Metazoa > Chordata > Actinopteri > Osmeriformes > Plecoglossidae > Plecoglossus > Plecoglossus altivelis. The sequence goes on along the minus strand of BROE01000010.1, from coordinate 3,620,211 downwards.
GTGTGCATGCTCTGTCAGTCGGCCATCTTGTCTGTCTGATCTGCCGTTTCCCCGGCGACAGCCCAGTGGTTGGGATGGTGAACGCTCCTCGTGCTCCACCTGTGGTGTTGGTCAGCAGGGCTGACACGTGTCCTCATCAAGTCTGGAGTCTGTTTCTCTCTCCCTTCTCACCTGTTTGTCACCTCCCTGTGACCTTCTTTGCATGACCATCCATGTTATAATTCTCCCCCTCCCCTCCTCCTACGCCAGGTAGGACTCCGCCGGTCCGTTCGGCCCCCCGCAGCGGCACTTCCACTCCCGGGTCCACCGCCGTCACGCCCGGCACGCCACCCAGCTACTCCTGCCGCACCCCCGGCTCACGCACTCCCGGCAGCCACACCCCTAAGACCCTCAGCCTGCTGTCCCAGGAGAAGAAGGTGGCGGTGATCCGCACCCCGCCCAAGTCCCCCTCCACCACCCCCAAGCAGCTGCGCGTGCTCAACCAGCCCCTCCCCGACCTGAAGAACGTCAAGTCCAAGATTGGCTCCACGGAGAACATCAAGTACACCCAGGTGGCCAGGTATAGACACACGAGGGATGGGCTGTAGAGACAAACTCTGGCTTCAAGAATCGCTGTCTCTCTCTCTCTCTTTCTCTCTCGTTTCTCTCTCTCTTTCTCTCATCTTTCTCCATGTTCCTCTCTCTCTCTCTCCTCTCTCCTCTATCTGTCTTCTATCTCTCTTCTCTCTCTCTTCTCTCATCCTCTCTTTCTCCTCTCTCTCTCTCTCTCTCTTTCTTTCTCTCTCTCTCTCTTCCTCTTGTATCCTCCTCTCCTCTGCTCTTCCTCCTCTCCACCTCCCCTCCACCACCCACCACCACCCCCACCACACACACAAACACACACCACTCTCCTCTCTCTATCCCTCTTTTCCTCGTCTCTTTCTTTTCTGCTTCTCTTTCTCATCCTCCTCTGCTATTTCTGCGTCTCTTTCAACGCTTTTTTCTCTCCATCCCAGCCTATCTCCATCCTCCTCTCTCCTCTCTTCTTTCTGTCTCTCTGTCTCTTTTCCCCCTCCCTCGTTCTCTTTTTTCTCTCCTCTCCTCTTAAACCAGCCCCCTAACCTCCCCCCTCTCCCCCTCCCCCCTCTCCCTTGTCCCCTCTCCCTCCTCTCCCCCTCCCCCCACCCTGCCAGTTGTCTCTCTGCCGCTGGTGCCCAGGTTAGACAGAAACAGCACACAGACAGCTTGTATATAAACACTGCAGAAACACAAGGCTGTGGAGGGAGAACCAAAGTGATCGCGGTGACTGCAGATCAAAAGGTTGCAAGATCCAATCCCAGCCTCTCAGTTTGGATCTCCTGCCAAATAAACATATTCAATCATTATCGTGGAACAAACCTGCTAAAACCGGTTTGGTTGATCCAGTGCCGTGCAGTGAGTCATGCTTTTGAGGGATGCGTGTCTGTTTTCAACGGTTTATGTTCCTCTGACGGTTTGTCTTTGATTGACCTTGTAGATTTCTGCCATACCAGCTGGAAAACGTATGCGCAGACCTGCATGTCTGTGTGTGCGTGCGCATACGTGTGCACACGCGCGCGTGCGTGTGAGAGACACGCACCTTCTTGTTTCATTCGTAATCATCCTTCATTCCTTCAGTCCTTCATTCCGTCACATCCATGTTTGCGTCAAGCTCAGATTTTTCCCTTTTTGTTTCACACCCAACACAAATCCCCAGTCAGTCTGCATTTCTGTTACCACACTGTGCAGACCAGTAAATGCCTTGTAAACACACACTAATGTCTAAGATATGGAAGCAAATCACTTCCATATTGTTGTTCATTTTAAACAGCATTTAATACTTAATATTGAAATTAATATAACCAAATTTGTTTTGAATTAAACTCTTTAAAATGGCAATATAAATTTATTTCAAAACGTGGTGGTGTTTAAATTTCAATATTAGGTAGTCAATGCCTTTTAAAATTCAAAATATAATGTCACTTATCTACTTCCATAGTTACTTATAACACAAACACACTAAAATGTTTTTAAAAAAAACACACATTGAGATTTTTGTGGATTTGACTCCCACACTTTAAGACGGAGGCATACATTTTTTCATGTTTGATTTTTTAGATTCAGATTTTAAACCAGAAGGTGGACTTCAGTCATGTTCAGTCAAAGTGCGGCTCCAAGGATAACCTGAGACACTCTCCTCGTGGAGGCAACGTATGTACTGCTTTCTCTCGCTCTCTCGCTCTCTCTTTTTTTCCCTCCCAAATCCTTTCTTTTGCTTCCCCGCGATTCTCCCAGCTCATCATCCTGCCCCTGCTCTCTCGGGACATGGCTTTTTGCATCCCTGCTATCTTGCACCAACTGAGTGCTGAACAGCATTCTGGGATATGTAGTGTTTGTGTTAATGATTCTCTTCAGCAGGGTAAATGCCAGACAAGGACTTGGTAATGACGTTAACTTGTGCACATCCTGTGCCAGCTGGCTACAGGAGCTATTAGGGATGTGCAGCACTCACAGCACTCAGCCTCAACCTTGGAGCTTGTGGATGAGGGTGGGAGGGTGTGTGTGTGGTGCTTGGTGTGTGTGGGTTTGTTGTGTTTTGTGTGTTGTGTGTGGTGTGTGTGTTGTGGGGGAGTGTGCGGATGCCTGTGTGTGTTTGTGGGGGGGGTCTGTGTGTGGGATGTGTTTTTGTGTGCCTGCCCCTGCTCTCTCGGGACATGGCTTTTTGCATCCCTGCTATCTTGCACCAACTGAGTGCTGAACAGCATTCTGGGATATGTAGTGTTTGTGTTAATGATTCTCCTCATCAGGGTAAATGCCAGACAAGGACTTGGTAATGACGTTAACTTGTGCACATCCTGTGCCAGCTGGCTACAGGAGCTATTAGGGATGTGCAGCACTCACAGCACTCAGCCTCAACCTTGGAGCTTGTGGGATGAGTGTGGAGGGGATAGTCGTGTGTGTGACTTTGATGTGTGTGTGTATCAATGTGTGTGTAGTGGTGTGTCGTCCCTATAGTCATAAGCAAATAACAAGGACCCGGACCGAAATCTTAGTGCATGATGATGTGTGAGGCTTGCTGCTGATACATAAAATCAACCCACGCGATGTATGTGTGTGTAAACAAGGTCTGCTGTAAGCGACAAACTAATATTCTAAGACCCATACACAACCTAAATACATGAATCAGATCAGCGTGTTAATAATTATTAACAATATTACATCACAAATATATATCAGATAAGAACGATTAAATAAGAACTGTGAAATTTCTTTGTGGTTTATCTTGATGTGTGTGAAGATTATAGCTGTCAGTCATCGTGTCGAACATGGTTGAATGATGTATGTGGATGGAGGAGCGTGTTTTTAGATGGTGTCGTGTCGTGTTGGTATGTATGGTGTGCTCTAGTGCCGATGATAGTGGATGTGAATGTCTGTGAGATGTCGGTGTGTGTGGTATTGTGTGTGAGTGTATGTGGATCAGTGTGTTGATTCCTAATAATGTGTGTGATGTGTAGTGGAATGTGGGATGTGTACTTGGTGGATGTGGGTGGTATGTGATATGTGTGGATGTGTGTGAGATGTTGGCAGGTGAATGTACTTGGATGTCTGTGTGTGTGGATGTGTGTGTGGATGTGTGTGTGGATGTGTGTGTGGATGTGTATGTGTGTGTGGATGTGTGTGGATATGTGTGTGGATGTGTGGATGTGTGTGGATGTGTGGATGTGTGTGGATGTGTGGATGTGTGTGGATGTGTGTGTGACGGCAGTATGCTGTGTGTTCTCAGGTGTTTATTCCCAGTGTTAGACTGGACTTCAGCCATGTCCAGTCTAAATGTGGCTCTCTGGACAAAGTCCAACACGCAGCGGGCGGGGGAAATGTGAGTGTTTCAGCAGTAACCCCTCTCACACACATACGCATGCACGCATGCACCTCTCTCCCACACACACTCTCTCTCACACACACACACCTCCCCGCACACGATCTCTCACACACCTGCCCACACACCCACACACACGCATGCACCTCTCTCTCAAAGACACACCTGCCCACACACGCTCTCTCACACACACTCACACATTTACACATTCAAACACACACAACTTCTTCACCATAACTCGCATACTCACTAGCCAGTAGGGGGCATGGACTGTGTTGTCAGAGGTTACAGTGATATCTAGGATTAAGCTTCGTCTGTGTTTCTCTGACTGTGTTTTGTGCCTGAGCCCAGTGAGCGGGGGGGGGCATGAAAAGGTGTTTCTATTCAGCCGTGTGCTGGGTCCGTCTCCCGGATGAAACGCTGTTGTTCTGTTTGGCTACGGCACAAATCACAGTTGCTTCATAGTAACTATTGTATAGTTTCAGAACCTCTTTTTTCTGCATGAAAGGTTTTCGCATCACGGTGAAATAGCGTTTCTTTTCTCACCCTGTAACTATTGAGGTAAAGATGACTTACATACTGATTTATAACCTGGGCTCTCAGATCTTTCACTAAGTGTCTGTGGTGTGTGTGTTGATGCGTCTGCCTGCTACCTCTCGCCGTAGAAACGGTAACCTAGCAACCCTCTCCTGGAAACACACCCTTCCGTTTGTCCTGTGCTTGTGAGTTTTCGGCGCTGTGTTGCAGCCCAAACTAACACAACCTTTTCATCCACAGAAACCGTAAAAGCCTCTCTGCCAAGCCTTGCTTTAGGCATGCTCTTCACTCTATAAGATCGTTTGATTTCATCATGTCAATATTACTGTGTGACTCCAGATTACTCACTGTTCTATCAAGCCTATCAAACAGTCATGGTTCCCACTACTCTGGCTAGATCCCCATGTCGCCTCATCAACAGCTCATCTGCTCATTCTGTCATCCTGCCATCACTGTTACAGATCTGTACCTTCCTAGCTCTCCACAGCTGACAGGTAAACTGCCAAACGGCGGTGTGATAAATCACAACGGGAGGGAAGTCTTTCAGTGTCGCAGCAGCGACATCAGATTCTCTTCCTAGGAAGCCGTAGCTCACCACACGGACGCTCGTCCACTCCATCCTCACCTGCCCCCCTCTTTATGCCCCTCTGCCCACAGCACCTGCCCCCTGAAACGCCCCTCTCCCCACAGCACCTGCCCCCTGTAACGCCCCTCTCCTCACAGCACCTGCCCCTCTCTAACACCCCTCTCTTGGCAGGTCCAGATTCAGACCAAGAAGATCGACCTGAGCCACATCACCGCAAAATGTGGATCGATGTCCAACATCCGTCACCGGCCAGGTAGGTGTCACGTGATGCCGACAGAATCACATTAGAAACGATCTAGACAAGGTTTGGTTCTCTACGTACGCTGTGTGCAATCTCCTTGTAAGATCTGCCTCTCTGTCACCCTTTGAATGCATCGACATGCTGTGCACACAGAGCATGTGAATACAATGACATACTGTATCCACAAACAACTTTTAAAGTTTTAATTTAACCAGGATTTTCTTTGCACTTTCATTTAAGTTTTTGTCGGTCCAGTCTCATGAGATGGTATAATTTGGTTTTCTTGTGGCCCTGCCTCCTGTGTGGATGACATCGCTTCCTGTATGGCTGACCTTGCTTCCTGTTTGGATGACCCTGCTTCCTGTGTGGATGATCACAGGGGGCGGGAACATACGTATAGACAACGTGAAGTTGGACTTTAAAGATAAGGCTCAGGCCAAGGTGGGCTCCCTGGATAACACCTCCCACACTCCTGGGGGAGGCAACATCATGGTGAGACACCCGCTGAAGGCTGATTGGTTCATTGGTTAGTCAGTTGGTTGGATGATTGCTTAATTGGTAAATTTATTGGTCAGTGATTGGTTGATTGGTTAATTGGTAAGTTGACCTCCCCCCCACTACTTTCAGATCGAGAGCCACAAGCTGACGTTCCGGGACACAGCCAAGGCGCGTGTGGACCACGGAGCGGAGATCGTCGTCACCCACTCCCCAGGGGGCACGGGGGGCACCTCCCCGCACCGCCTCAGCGACCTGTCGTCCGGCGGCAGCATGAACCTGATGGACTCCCCCCACCTCTCCACCCTGGCCCAGGACGTCACCGCTGCCCTGGCCAAGCAGGGCTTATGAGTGCCCCCTACTACGTTACCTGCCACGCTTCTGTGCTAGCTGCCCCCCTTTCTCTTGCTGACTCCTTGTTGCCCCTGTACTCCCCTGGTTGCCCCCTCCTTTCCTTAGCTGTCCCCTTCCCTCCTCTAGTTGCTCCCTAGTGACCTTCTCCCTTCTGAGCCCCAACACCCCAGCTCCTATAAGCTACCCTACACACACACACACACACACACTTGGTATTTAAACCTTTTTTCTTTGTGTTTTTGTCCAATTCTATCTGTCCTTTGCTAGATGGCCAGTGTACTGAGGTACTGGGGCAGGTGGAGCGATGTAGCTAACAATGCTAGTGCTAACAGGGTTGTAGCCAGGGTGGACATGGACTGTCACAATCCCATAGCTATAAAATTCTCTACCCCACATCATCTGTTAGCTTCTCTGAGGTAGCTGGTGGTGTCGCGATGGACTCTGGTAGTGCTTCAAGTGTTAAAATGATCCCAGCCTTCCAGCCATCTCAGGAGAGCCCGGTTCCCTAAAGGCAATCCCTTCACGTGGTACTGTACGTGAAGAGTCTCTGTCTTGGTACTGTAGACGCTAAGTTGCATCAGGAGAGAGAGCGTCGAGCTATTGAGCCGTAATCTGTATCTGCAGAAGAGGGCCGATGTGATGTGGCGTATTAGAAAAAAACAACTTTTTTTGGTTTTATTCGTTCAGGTGTTTTGTTTTAAGTACTGTGTATCGTTTACTGGTTTTCAAATGTCAAACTAAATACTCTGTCTTTTTATTTTTTACGTCCCCGTTGTTTTCCTTTGTCAGTCTTCCCCATGGCCTCCCTGGTGTCGAACACACAAGACAACCATCGCTATCCTTGCGCTAAGCCGAAGCTAAAATGCTCAAACGCTAGCTTTCCAATAAATCGACGTCACCCACAAACCATTGGGCTGCTTGTCTGGCTTAGTGATCTGAGGATATCCTTTAAGTTGCTCCGTGATTGACATAATGCTGTTATGCTGGCATGGTAACTGCGTCAAATGCTAAAATGGTCCGTAAAATAGTTTTTTTTTTTTTTTACTTTTGCAGAGCTTTCCCAATTACACACACACACACACACACACGCACGCTACACCATGTAGATCGTCTGGTGTGAGATCGATAACCCAAGGGTTTTTTCCCTTTAATCTAGACATGGCCTTTGTATGACGCTGTGCTCCACTTTTATTTAGCTTTAGTACATGTTTGACCTGCTTTAGGAGCACTCTGACCTGGAGCCTTGAATGAACACAGAGCCCTGAAGACACTAACTGGCAGACTCAAGCAGAAAGTCTCAAGCTTCTTATCGTCTTTTAAAAACATTCCATTAAAAAGCGCAGCTATTGGATACACTGTGATGCATGAGCGGAGGTGCAGGACTGTTTGAAGTAGGAGACTTGACAGGAGAGAAAAAGGGATGCTTTGAAACCAGTGGATATATATATCACACCTGTGGAACTGTCTCAGCTTATTGTTTTCTGTCGACCGTTGTGAAGCCCCACCCCCATCCCACCTTAAACTCCACCCCCAACCACCCCCACCCCACTCAGACTATAAACTCCGAACCCCCACCCCCACCCCCACCTTAAATTTCCACCCCCACCCCCATCCCTTAAACTCCACCCCCAACCCCACCCACCCATAAACTCCCCCCACCTCCACCTTTAAACTCCACCCCACTTAAAACTCCATCCCCACCTCACTAAACTCCACCTTAGCTCCCTCTCCACCCCTTCTGAGTATCTTATTTTTCTTTTGTTTTCCTTCAGTGTTTTATGGAACCCCCCTCCCTCCCCCCTCCTCCCCCCCCCACTCAAGATTTGCCTGTGTAACTGTATTTAAGAGACCATTTTAGATGTTCACATTCTCCAATGTTAATCCAGTATGAATAATACTGACAACAAATGCTGTCCAGGATAACAATTGGAATAAAGGAAATACAAAATATGAATTTAAGTGTGAGTAGTATTATGTCATTTTATGTCATTTGGAAGCAAGGTGAATGCTAGTGTGAATGTATGTGAGTGTGTGTGAGTCTGTGTGCATCAGTCTGTGTGCTTGTGCGTGTGAGTGTGTGTGTGAGTATGTGTGTGTGTGTGTGTGTTTGGGATGTAGATAGAGAGACACAGAAACAGGGGAGGGGGGCAGCTGTAAGGTTGTCTGCACTGTGGAACCTGACCATATATCCATAAATAAGGATATCTATTATGGGACATCAGATTGACATGTTGACAGGATCTTTTACTTGTCTCTCTGGCTTCTGTCTCACACCATGTAAATGTATTTTGCAGACATGGGGATTTCAAGGTAATTAAACAACCTGTTGTTGGAATTCAAATGGGGATTATGGCTCATAAAAGGGATCCGGAGAGAGATTCCACTCTGTATGTGCTGCGTGTGTAACGTAAACCGATTAAAGGGTTTTGTCTCAGTGGTTTCCCGTGTCCCTTGCTCTCTATACACTGCCTACACCAAACCGGCTGATGTTGTCAAGGGAAACATCTGCTCCACGTATTCACTGGCTGCTGCGTCTTTAAGCTCGCGTTCGCCGCTGATTTATTACTCTGCCGCTGTTCCGAGGGTGGTGCTGGAACCGGAGAGCTCCGTCGCGCCGCCGACACTTGCAGCCATTTTACACAAGCGGAACACAATCATGTCGTGAGAGAAGCGGCACATCACCTGGACGGGACAGACCCAGCCACCGCGTCTGGTCCACGACAAGGCGGTGAAGATGGTGAAGAGGAAGAGCTTAGATGACTCCGATCAGGAGTGTGGAAAAGGAATACCATTCCCGATCCAGACCTTTCTCTGGAGGCAGACCAGGTTAGTGAGGGGAATTGATAACAGGTGTTTGCCGCTGTCGAACCGAATTGGGAATTGAAGGCAACTCATCCGCTAATACAATGAAGAAACGTCCTTTTAGACAGGAGGCCTATGTGAGACGCAACATATATTTTTTCTCTCTGATCATCCTTGTGTTTAGACCTCGCATTTTAAGCGAGCATTGCATGCCTGGTTCAAAAATGGCAATTCAGAGGAAAAACAGTGTTGGTGTTAAGACGTTAGGAGAATGTCACGCGCGTGAAACAGACTAAACCCATGCCTACATTACTATTGACAATATTCATTCTTTATTTTCAAAATACCTGACATCGGATGTGAGCAATTATCCTATAAATAGGCATTGAGATTGAGCCTTTTGCAGCCTACTCCTCTGTTGTAAGGTTATACGTGTTGTAACCGGTTTGATCATGTTTCTAGCGCGTTTCTGAGACCGAAGTTGGGGAAACAGTATGAAGCTTCCTGTGTGGTAAGTCATTTACATAATACCATAACTCTGATTTGATTAAATAATCGCTCACTCTTGGTCCGGTCTAATCTGATCCAGGCAAACGCACCTGCGAATCAGTAGAGCACTTTTTCTAATTGCAGTTGGTAAATTCGAGTTTTGAACAATCAAAACCGTGTCTTCGTTGCGCAGTGATCTTCAATGTTTAAATCTAGAATTATGGACGAAAACAGATTGAAGTTGATAATGAGAGAAAGATCTGCAATCAGCCACCCCTGCTTGTGGCCGTATTGGGCACGTGAGCAGAAACAGTACGTCTTTAGATTCAGTCTCAGTGACCACTTGGCTCGTTCCCCAGTCCTTTGAGCGCGTGCTGGTGGAGAACAAGCTGCACGGGCTTTCTCCCTCCCTGTCGGAGGCTATCCAGAGCATCTCGCGCTGGGAACTGGTCCAGGCAGCTCTCCCCCACGTGCTCCACTGCACCTCCATCCTGCTGTCTAACAGGAACAAGCTGGGTGAGAGGCACACACACACACACACACATATTCATGTACACATACACAATTACGCACATGAACACACACACACATTCCCATTCATGTACAAACAGGCATACACACAGACACCCACAAATATTGCACACACACACACACAACCACCCACACAGTTGAACGATCCCCTTTCGACAGGACTAAACGCTCCATCGACCCATGGCCACCTCTAACCTCTAAACTCCGACCTTTGACCTCCACAGGTCACCAGGACAAGCTGGGCGTGGCGGAGACCAAGCTACTGTACACCTTGCACTGGATGCTTCTGGAAGCCGCCCAGGAGTGCCACGAACCCAGCTTGGGTCAGGGCTGGTCTGGGAGCAGCAGCGCCTTCCTCCAGCCTCTAGGCAACCAGGGCTCTCCTCCTGGCCCAGGATCGGGCTCCGGGTCTGGGACGGGCTCAGGCCTCGGCCCCAGGCTCGGTGGCTCTCTGGAGGAGGATGAGCACGCACGCTCCAAGCTCTTCTACAAGAGCATGGCTACTGTGGAGCTGTTTGTCTTCCTGTTCGCCCCGCTCATCCACCGCATCAAGGTAGGCACACTGAACACAGGGAAGAACTGAAGTGATGGGGATTCGTATGTAATATATATATTTTTTAAACGAAACAAAAAAAAAACTAATGTGACTGAAAATCCTGTTTAAGTATTTTATTTATTTCCAAATCATGTCAACTGTCATCTAAACTGTAATATGGAGAATGGTCATTTGATTTCACAAACCATAACTCACCACACAAGTAGTCTTTGGGTTTTAATAAACCATATAGCTTGACTGAACATCTCTGTAACAAAGACTATGTAGTTTGACTGAACATGTCTGTAACATAGACTATGACTGAACATCAACTGACTGAACATCAGTGTAACATAGACTATGACTGAACATCAACTATGACTGAACATCAGTGTAACATAGACTATGACTGAACATCAACTATGACTGAACATCAGTGTAACATAGACTATGACTGAACATCAACTATGACTGAACATCAGTGTAACATAGACTATGACTGAACATCAACTATGACTGAACATCAGTGTAACATAGACTATGACTGAACATCAACTATGACTGAACATCAGTGTAACATAGACTATGTAGTTTGACTGAACATCTCTGTAACAGATCTCATAGCTGCTGTGTCCTTATCGATCTGTGTGCAGATGAGCAGAGCTCCTGTTCTCAAGGGAAGCTGGCCATTTCATACTGAGTAAATAGAGTTTCATTGTGTGCTTTGATTCAATTACTCCCCTTGGAAACACTAGTATCCTGCTTCAGAGTTAACCCTTTGTAGATTCACCTCAGGAAACAGCTCAGTGGTCGAGAGTCACAGGGTAAAGGTTGTAATCCCTATTTATGGGAAGTTTTGATAACAAGTTTCTGCAAAATATATTCTATTATAAGCTATATTATTATATCATGTAAACAATATGACATTTTCTGGATGTGTCTGGAACCTGCACTTAGGCTGTTTTCCAGTGTCAATACAGCCATATGTCTTTCCGCCAGGAATCGGATCTGACCTTCCGATTGGCCAGCGGGCTTGTCATCTGGCAGCCAATGTGGGAGCATCGTCAGCCGGATGTGCCCGCCTTCTCAGCCCTCATCAAGCCAGTGAGAAACATAGTGACAGGTGACACAATCAAATCCAATTATACATAACGGCCGTATAGTGTATAGCCTTTTATTTGTGGAGCGCATTTTATACATGTAATGCCACATAGGGCTTTACGTACTGCATGTAGAGCTACATCTAAATCCCTACATCAAACGCAGTCTTAAACACAATCTCTCTGCACAGTTCTGTTATAAACCACAGTTTGCAATGAGAGTTTGCTTGAGCTGCTGCAGATAATTGCTTATCATCCGTTCTCTTCATTCACTCCAGCGAAAAGGAATTCTCCCGTGAACAACCAGCGCAGTCCCTGTGGAGCCAGAAACCCTGGTCCCATGGTGAGAGCATCTTCACTTCCCCTCCCAGCCCCCCTCACTTCCTGTCCTCCCCCTGGGCTGGTAATATTAATTAGCAGAGAGTTGGTGCTGTTATTCGGGGTCGTGACCTCCCCTGAGCTTACTATATGAGTGTAAGCTAAGCAATGGCTGGGAGACTGTAGACTGGCTCTGCTGTTCTCTTATGGATTCTTCTATATAACCTCACCTTTCCTCCTCTCCTTTCCTCCTCTCCTTTCCTCCTCTCCTTTCCTCCTCTCCTTTCCTCTCCTTTCCTCTGCTGTACTCTGCTGTACTCTGTTCTCCTCTACTTCTTCTCCTCTCCTCCCACCTTCCTCCTCCTCTCCTCCTTCCTCCTTTCTACTCTCCTCTCCTCCTTACCTGTCTTCCTGTCCTCTGCTTAAAGGGATTCCAGGTGGTTTGTGAAGCCGCCCAATCAGATTCATCCTCTCCAGGTACCGGAGAACAGAGATGTCGCCGGGGCAACTCTGTGGAGAAAAGCGGGCCTTCACAGCAACCCCCTAAAGGTGTCTCCAAGAAGAAGTGAGTGGAGCCTTCCAGCCTCAAATCCACCCAGCCTCACAGCCTCAATTTTTCCTAGCCTCACACCCCCCAGCCTCAAATCCTACCATCCTCAAATCCTCCCAGCATCCCAGCCCTCTACCTCTACCTAGCCCTCTACCACCCTCTACCTGCCAGCCTCACAGCCTTGCCACCCTCTACCTGCCAGCCTCCCTGCCCTCCCATCCTCCTGCCCTCCCAGTCATCACAGCCTGCTGTTGCCCAGGACTCCTCTCTCTCTCTCTAACTAGGCTAATTGTGCTGAAATAATCTGTCGTATGTCTGTTACTGGCAGTTTCCCCTCCCTCTATCCGCCAATGGCCAGCCTGGCAATCCTCTAGCTTCAACTGACCCCGAGCCCCTGTGCCCAGCCTGTGCCCAGCCTGTGCCCAGTCTATGCCCAGTCTATGCCCAGTCTGGGCCTGTTGTGGGCCAGTGATCACGTGCTAACGTGCGATGGAAGCATCCGGCAAAAAAAGAGCAATGTTGACGGTCACTTGGTTTCTGCTGTGACCGCGTGTTGGTGTTGTTGGTGAAGGCTTTGAGAGACACACATTCACGTTCCAACAGGCCCCAGTCCCTCTTTGATGACATCACAGCAGAATGAGTCTGAGATCACATGCCTTAGCCAGCAATGTATGAATCTAAATAGACTCCTCCCCTAAACCTAGGCCTGGCCCCTCCTCCATGCTTGTTCCCTCCCCTAGCTCTCTCAAAGCTCTGAAAAAGAATCTCAGTTCAAACAAACAGGGCAAACTTGAGAGCTGAAATACAATCTCATGTCTCTACACAGACAAGCCTCTATGGGAAAGCAGCACTGTGTGTGTAAGGTGGTTGATATTTGCACATCAAACAAAGGAGATTAATTGCTCCCCAGTTATCACAAGGTTTTATGTGTGTGTGTGCAGGTGCGTGTGTGTGGTTGTGTGTGTGTCTTAGCGATTGCAAATGAATGAGAAACCTTATCAGGAAGGGTGTTAGATTCAGGTGAATGAAGGTGGCCTTGGGAGTGTGGTTCACTTCCTGTTTAACTCTCTCCTCGTGTTGACTACCAAGTCTCGGGCGCAATCAATGAGTGAAAGATAAGGAAGCTGCACTGCGGAGCCAGAAGCTCCAGTGCAAAGGAAACGGAGACTGTCACGCTCCAACAGTGGCTCCTCTGCGAAGAGCCCAGTCTGCTCGGAAAGGGTGAAGGTTGAATGAGACACAGCTGCGCCAAATGCAGGCCGTTTTTTTAGTTAGATCACAGGCGTCCAAAGGAGACCGCTCTGCTGGGACGTAAAGGAGGGCGTCGAGAAAGCGGAGAGGAGCCAGCTTTACTTTTACGTCAAGACGAACAGGCGTAGCAAGACAACTCGAGAGATACGCGCAGACGCCTCCCTATGGCGAAATGCGTAAATAAACAGGTATTGTGCACGAGATAGCCACAAGCCGACATGTGAACGTGGACAGCGTCGAAAATGTATTGAAGAGAAGCGAGGGCCAATGATCCATCTGGGAGAGCAGAGGGAATGTCTTCACGTTCGTTGCTCAAACGAGCGAGGAGAAGCAACGAAATGAAACACTGGCTGGATCTGAATGGAGGAGCGGGGGAGGAAGGAGGGTGGCAAAAGAGGGATGTCAGAAAGGATGAAGCAGAGGGGGAGAGGGAAGATAGGACAGGGATGAGAAAAAGTGAGAGGGGGGTGAGGAGAGAGAAGATGCTGGGGTTGAGCAATTGTGGGAAAGGGAGAGAGAAGAGGTGAGGAGGGTGTGAGAAAGATCTGAGCAGAGCGGAGCTAGGTATGAAAGAATGCAATCAGTCCGAACTTGCCAATCTCCTTGACCGCCTGTTCATGCTCCAACAAGATGATCATGTAGATAAGTGCGAAGCCGGTTTAAGACCCCAAAGTCAAAGAAATGAAGAAATGCCTCTCTGCGGGCAATCAGACACCTGCTACCGCTCCCCCCTGCTCTCAGCATAAATCTCCCCTGTTCTCTCTTAAAAGAAGGTTTCGTCAGTCAGAGGGGAAGGATTCACTGCAGGAATCAGTGTGTGACCTTCATTTCCTGGCCCGCTCGGAGCAGCAGCTTATATATAGTGCTCTCACGTCTGTGCTGGCTCCCGGCTCTGCACAGGAGCGCCCGTTGCCAGAGGCCCCAGCCAGGGTGTTTACCAGCTTTTTCTGCTGCATTATTCACCTGCTACTGTGTGGTGCCCTGGAGGTGGAGGGAATGTGAGGGTGATGTCTGAATGGAGGAGGCTGTTTCAGTAGGGTTTTTTTTTGTTGTTGTTGTTTCTATACAATAGGTGGAATAAACACAGGGCTCTTTACTAGGATTTTTCCAGCAGCTTTTTGCCTCCAACAATCTGTTAAATTATTATTGTATTATTGTTATTGTTCTGGAGGATTGTGATTTTAACCCCCCTCTCCTCCGATCTCTTCCTTCTCTTCCTCCTCCATCACCCCCCCATGCTCTCCTCCGATCCCTCCCTTCTCTCCCCCTCTCCCTCTCCCTCCCCCTCCCGCAGGACCTCAGCCCCCTCCGGCCTCCCCGTCTCCCTGGCCCAGCGCGCTCGCTACGCCACCTACTTTGACGTGGCGGTACTGCGCTGCCTGTTGCAGCCCAACTGGACGGAGGAGGGCGTCCACTGGGCCCTGATGTTCTACCTGCAGCGTCTCCGCCAGATCCTGGACGAAAGGCCCGAGCGTCCGCCCGAGCCCTTGGCCACGCCCCTGCCACGCCCCCGCAGCAGTTCCATGGTGGCTGCCGCCCCGTCGCTGGTGAACACTCACAAGACGCAGGTGGGAAGCTGTTGCTGCTTTACAGGCGCAAGCAAAGGTTACGGGGGGCATCGCTACTGATAGCATTGCTAGTAAAACTGCAGATGTGTCCATGTTTTCATCTGCGTTCGCGCTTGATCGAGGGGTCAGAACACATTTCAGTATGTCGATGACCTTGAAAACTGTCTTTGCCTTCAGCTGCATGTGTTGACGTTGTGTAGGACATGAGCCTGAAGTGTAACGAGGAGGGAAAGTCTCTGAGCTCGGAGACTTTTGCCAAGGTCTCTCTGACCAACCTGCGCAGACAGGCTGTCCCCGATCTCTCCTCCGACCTGGGCATGAACATCTTCAAAAAGGTCAGGGTCATCACCATGACGATACTACACCCCAGCCAGACATGCCGCCCTCGAGTGCCCCCCCCTCTCCCTCTCCCCCCTTCTCCTCTTCACTGCCTCCCTTCTTCTCTCTCTCTCTATCCACTCTCCCCTGATAACTCTCCCTCCCTCTCTCCCCTTCTCCCTCATCCCTCTCCCCTCGTCCTCTTCACTGCCTCCCTTCCTCCCTCTCCCTCTATCCCCTCTCCCCTGTTAACTCTCCCTCTCTCCCTCCCTCTCTACCCTCCTCCCTCTCTCCCCTCCTCCCTCGTCCCTCTCTCCCAGTTTAAGAACCGGAGGGAGGACCGGGAGAGGAAGGGCTCCATTCCGTTCCACCACACCGGAAAGAAGCGTCAGCGTCGCATGGGTGTCCCTTTCCTGCTCCACGAGGACCACCTGGACGTGTCTCCCACACGCAGCACCTTCTCCTTCGGAAGCTTCTCTGGCCTGGGAGACGACCGTCGTGCCCTGGAGAGAGGCGGCTGGCAGGCCACTATCATGGGTCGGTTGTCGATAAGTTTGTTTCTCTGTAGCTTGTCGTCCAGTCACGTATAACTAGTCAGGTTGTTAGCTTGAGAGGTTGCGGCTGTTGTGACGTGTTGTCATCTGATTGGCTCCAGGCAAGTTCACGAGGAGGGGGAGTTCGGACACGGCGGCTGACGTGGACAGTCTGAGCGCCAAACACTCACACTCCCATCACTCCCTGCTGCGGGACGCACCTGACCACTCCAACAGCCACAGCGACAACACGGTCCGAGAGGGAGGTAAGGGCTCCTCGCCAAGCTGCTCTGATGGAGGGGGGGGAGAGGGGGAGGAAGGGCAGGAGGGGGGAAGGGCAAGGGGGAGGAGGTAAAGCCAGAAGAACGTGACGTACACTCGCTCCTCATCCCTCCCCTTCTTCCTCCCCTTCAGTAACATTCCTGTCTCTCTCTCCTCCTGCACTCCCCCTCTCCACCCCCTCCTTTCCTTCTCTACTCCCTCCCTCAGTGCGATTCTCAGATCCTTCCACCATCACCATGGCGTACGTTCAACACCAGCGGTGTTAGTCATCCTTCAATTGGGCTACGGCGACTTACTTCACGGCGCACATGAAGAAAGCTGTTGCACCTGCTCCTATTCCAGAGATTGCCCCCCTGAGCCCTTGGCCATGCGCCCAACCTGCCACGAGCCTCACCTACACTCCTGCATCAAACTACTCAGCTGTGGAGGAGGACGGAGAAACATCGATTTAATGCTGGATAATGTCAGACAACTTTCATCGCTGAAAAAGAATGGGCTCATGTGGACCTGCTTGAGTGGAGCCTGGAGATGCAGGTGGACAGTTAATGCAGACCACGCACAAACCATCTGTGGAAAGTGATGGAAATGAGTCTATGGCGATGAATGGAATTACGATGCATGATGTGAATATGAATTGGTATTGTGGATATTGTATCCTAGTTAATAAAAACGTAAGCCCTCCCCTGGATAGTCGCTGTGGTCGCGGGCCTGCCATGGGTCTCTGGCTTCGGGGGGGAAGGGGGCAAGGGGGAGGAGGTAAAGCCAGAAGAACGTGACGTACACTCGCTCCTCATCCCTCCCCTTCTTCCTCCCCTTCAGTAACATTCCTGTCTCTCTCTCCTCCCTCACTCCCCCTCTCCACCCCCTCCTTCCTCTCTACTCCCTCCACCCAGTGCGATCTCAGATCTCCACCATCACCATGGCGACGTTCAACACCACGGTGGCATCCTTCAATGTGGGCTACGCCGACTTCTTCACGGAGCACATGAAGAAGCTGTGCAACCCTGCTCCTATTCCAGAGATGCCCCCTGAGCCGCTGGCCTGCGCCAACCTGCCACGCAGCTTCACCGACTCCTGCATCAACTACTCCAGCGTGGAGGACGGAGAGAACATCGAGGGAACCAACAACTTCATCCTGAAGAATGGCATGTTGGACCTGTCTGTGAGTGGGGATCCTGGAGGAGGGTGGAGGGTGGATGGATGATGATGGATGGATATCTAGATGGATGGATGGATGAATGGATGGATGTCTAGATGGATGTGTGGATGGATGAATGGATGTCTAGATGGATGGATACCTGGATGGATGGACGTCTACATGGATGTGTGGATGGATGGATGTCTGAAAGGATGTCTGGTTGGATGTCCGGATGGATGTATGTCTAGACGACCGTGTCTCCAGCCCTGCCCTCCCTGCCCTCTGTGCCAGGCTGTGCTGCGGGCACTGTACGCCGTCCTGGCCCACGACATCAGCTCCAGGGTCTGTGACGTTTCCCTCAACATCATCGACTGCCTACTGCAGCTGGGCGTGGTGCCCGGACTGGGCAAGAAGCTGTCCAAGCCGGACGACAAGGAGAACGAGGAGACGCGCCCCAAAGACGGGACCAATCAGGGCCCGGCGGGGGCCCAGGGGGGCGTGGCTGGGGGGACGGGGGCCGCGGCCCCCGGGGGAGGAGGGGGAGGGGGAGACGACGAAGGGGGGGGAGGTGGTGGGAGTGGAGGGGGAAGTGGGGCCGGAAGCAAGGACGATATCAAGAACAACAAGGAGAAAGACAGCAAGGTAGTGTTAAAGTACGAGTTGTGTAGGTGTGTGTGTCTGCATATACAATCCTGGGAGTTTGTCACATAGAAATACATTGTCCAAACCTGAAACTCACCACAACTACATTTTAACATTGCCATAACATACTGCTCTGTTCTGTGTGCCCCTCTACACACACTGTGTGTGTGTGTGTGTGCGCGCGCGTGTGTGTGTGCGTGTGTGAAGGAGGAGAGCTCCAGCCTCAGTTCCCACAGACTGGCTCTGACCATGCTCATCAAGATCGTCAAGTCTCTGGGCTGTGCGTACGGCTGTGGGGAGGGTCATCGCGGGCTGTCTGGAGACAGGCTCCGCACGCAGGTCAGCCCCTCTCTCTCCCTGGCTGGATCAGGGGAACACCCCCCTCCCCCTTCCAGGTTGTTAGTTGCAGTATGAAAGTCCTGCAGGTGTCTTTCCCATTTTGGCACTCCTATTTTCCTTTGTGTGAGTGCGTGTCTGCGTGGTACGCATGTCTGTATGTATCTGTGTGTGTGTATATGTGTGTGTGTGTGTGTTTGTCTGCCAGGCTCAGAACTGTCTGACCAGCCTGTACAAGCTGGACAAGCTTCAGTTCCGCCAGACCATGAGAGACTACGTGAACAGAGACTCGCTCAACAACATCGTGGACTTCCTGCACGCGCTGCTGGGCTTCTGCATGGAGCCCATTACTGACAGTAAGACCCAGCTGCAACTGTGTCAGCCATGCCAAGCCTCCACACCCGCCCTCCACACCCGCACACCCATGCCTAACAATGCAGAGACTCCTCCTGTTGCAGAATAGAGAGTGGATGTGCGTGCGTGCGTGCGTGTTTGTGTGCGTGCGTGTTTGAGTGCGTGTGTGCGCTTATAACAGCGTTTTTGCTGCCTCTCGTTGACGTAACGGGGGGGTCGTTGAAGTTTAGTGCTGACTCAAGAGAGCTGTTTGTCAAGAGTGAAACGTCTTGGTGGCTTACGGCCACTGCGCTTGTTGCGTAGGGGTGCACGCGGGCTATCCGTATGGTTGACACGTTGTTTCTGAGGCTGCGGGCCAGACACCGGTAACAGGGCGCAGCTGGCACCAAGCGGCATTAGTCGCAATCAAGGTACGAAACCCACTCATGCAGTAGAATCGGAGTGGAACCAGATCACATGTTACCTCTTGTTATTCTTGTTTTCCTCTTTCGGGCTCCTCATCAAGTATAACTCTTAACGACTTCTGTTCTCCTTCTGTCTTCCACTCGCCTCTGTCTGTCGTTGAACGGGTGTCCTCCTAGTTCCTCCTCCCCCCCTTGCTCGCTCATCGCTCTCTCTCCTCTCTCCTCCCCTGCTTCCCTCCCAATCTCGTTGACGTGAGTTATGCTGACTCAGAGAGATTGCAAAGTGAAACATCTTGGTGCTTATCGGCATGCTTGTTGCCTAGCGCACCTCCGATGTTGACCGTCTGACGCACGCACACACCAAGCGGCATTTCGCATCAGGACGAAACCCTCAAGCATAGAATCGATGGAACAGATCACATGTTAACTCTTTATCTGTTTCTCTTCGGCCTCTGTAATTTTACGTCTGTTTCCTTCTGTCTTTCCACTCGCCTCTGCTCTGTCGAATCCCTACGTTCCTCCTCCCCCCTGCTCTCTCCTCCTCCTCCGTCACCTTCTCTCACTTTGCTTCCCGGCTCTTTCTCCTCCCCATCACATCCTCTTCCTGCTCTCTAAACACCTCTTCCCACCACAGATTCACCACTCCTATGTTCTTACAGACCCATTCACCGCTCCTCCACGCGCCGCTCTGCCTCCTTCCACTCTCGCTGCACCCTCCCCTCCCACTCCCCCATCCTCCCTCTCCTCCCTCCACCTGATCAAGCCTTATCCCTGCCCCTCCCCTCCATACTCACTCATCCATTCTGTACACTTGCCAATCAGACGCTGTGTGCTCATTGCATCCCAGTGGCTTAATGGCTGAACAACAGTGATGTGTTCTCAAATGGCACAACTCTCCAAAAGAATGATCCGATTGTCAGAGCCTTTTTATGCTGTTTCTGCTGTAGTGATGTAGTTGGCAAGTTACTGAACAGATGAGTGATTTGATTATGAAAGTGCACCAAACACCCCTTTTGTTTCAAAATCTGTGGATGTCTGTGTCAACTAATGTGCCAGTGAAAATGTATGTGTGTGTGTGTGTGTGTTTGTCTGTTTGTGTGTGTGTGTACATGTCTCAGTTCACCTGAATCTGAGGTGGGGTGTGTATCGTGTCCTTTCTGACACATACATGTGTGTGCTGGCCTGACATGAATATCTGCCACATCTCTTCTCTTGCAGAGTACGGCAGTGCAGGTGACAGGTCCCGGAGGGGCAATAAGAGAAACCTGGGTAGATACACGATCTATAATCTAAACCAACACAAACACCATCTATAATCTAAACCAACACAAACACCATCTATAATCTAAACAAACACAAACACCATCTATAATCGAAACAAACACCATCTATAATCGAAACAAACACCGTCTATAATCTAAACAAGCACGATCTATAATCTAAACAACTACAATCTAAACAAACACAAAACACGATCGATAATGTAAACAAAACAATCTATAATGTAAACAAACATGATCTATAATCTAAACAAACACAAACCTAATATATGATCTAAACCAACCTTAACACGATCTATAATCGAAACAAACAGAAACACGTTCTATAATCTAAACGCGCATAAACATGATCTGTAATGTGAGCATCTAGCCCTGATTGAATCATCCCTCTGGACTCTGCTCCCATCTCTGCTCCCCTCTCTCCTATAGATCGCACCTGCAGCTCCCTAATCTAAACACCTTCTCTGACTCAAATGGTTATTTACATCGCAGAGCTCTGTACAGTTCCAGAACCTACAGGCTAGAGTCCAGCTCTAATTCCAGAACCTACCGGCTAGAGTCTAGCTCTAATTCCAGAACCCACAGAGTAGATTCCAGCTCTAATGCCAGAACCTACAGACTAGGTTCTAGTTCTCTTCCAGGAATTACAGACAAGGTTCTAGATAATAGACTCTTCGCCCAATTTCCCTTAGTGAGATACTTGTTTCCCTTAGTGAGATCCTTAGCTAGCAGGCCGCAGTCACTTGCATGTATTCTTATTCTCAACCAAATCCCTTTTTTAGTTTGCTTCCACATCTGTGCTTTATTATTTTGAGCCTGTGGAACTTCTGTTCCTCTCCCTTCGTTCCTGTCACCCCCTGTCCACCCTCCCTCTTTGTTTGAGCTCGTGTGCACAACCCCTGAGAAGCTGGACAGGCAAAGTGTTGCCCTCCTGACCGTACCACCCCTGTGTGATGTTTTGGTATCTTCCGTTTCCTGTCTGCAGACAAGGCTGGGTTTGGAAACAACTTCACCACGGGGGACAACAAGTCCCTGGCCCAGAACATGGAGGCCGTGGTGGTGGGCTGCATGTTCAAGTCTCTGATCACGCGCTGCTCATCCACCACCCACGAGCTGCACAGCCCTGAGAACCTGGTGAGAAAGGCCACATCCTCTCTCATCATTTTCCTCTCTCATCCCCCTCACCCCCCTTATCCTCCTCTTACTCCCTCTTCTACTTTCTCTCTCTAACTTTATCAGTCTTTCTCTTCTTCTTTATCTGTGTGTATGTCTTTCTCCCTTGTTTTTCCTCTCTCGAGCTCTCTCTCTCTCCATCTCTCTCCGTCTCTCTCTGTCTCTGTCTCTCTGTCTTTCTTTCCATCTCTCTCTGTCTCTCTCTCAAGCTCTCTGTCTCTCTCCGTCTCTCTCTGTGTCTCTCTCTCTCTCTCTCTCTCTCTGTCTCTCTTTCTCTCCATTTCTCTGTCTCTCTGTCTGTCTCTCTCCCATTATTCACAGTAATTATTCCCCCATGGGGATTTCTCCCATCATATCCATGTTATGAAGCATGTCTTGTTGAATTATTAAAGGCAGTCTGGTAGTGTGACACAATGGAGCCTTGATGAATAATTAAAGAACACACACAGTAAGTACGACTAGACAGCTGTGTCTAGCTGGAAGAAGGAGAAAATCATCATCAGTTGTCATGCTAGAACACTGTAGTGCTAGAACACTGTAGTGCTCTAGCATGAGCTTGTTACCCTAGCGCTGGGTGGAGTATGTTACCATGGCGCTAGATGGAGCATGTTGATATGGATGTCGCCATAGTGTTTGGTGGAGTCTGTTGCCATGGCGCTGGGTGTGCCTGTCTGTATGCTGGCAGAAGATCCCTCACAGCACTGTGACACAAGGCGGTGTGACATCACAGAGCTCTACCGCTGCTGTGCTGTCACACACACACACACACACACACAGGGTTCTGGAGATTATCATCATGTCTTGTTCCTGCTGAAAATTTCCTGTTCTCTCTCTCTTTCCTCTGTCGGCCTTGAACACACACACACACAATCCTCCGTCAACACATGCACACGCCACTCTCTAAACACACACACATACACACACTTCTCTCGCTCCCTCCTCCAGGGCCTGTACTGTGACATCCGCCAGCTGGTGCAGTTCATCAAGGAGTCCCATGGTAACGTGTTCCGCAGGGTGGCACTGAGCGCGCTCCTGGACAGCGCCGAGAAGGTCACTAGCACCAAGAAGCCCGAGGAGAAGGAGGAGCTTAAGCCCCACATGCCAAGGAGGTATTCTGATTCAACCAATCACAAAACTAGGACGACGAAGAGCCGTCCGTGATTGGCTGGATAGGTGTTGGTTGTCTCTGAGGAGTTTGTCGACACGTATGAGACAGAGCCAGTGTGCTTATATGTGTGTGCTTGTGTGTCTGTGTGCGTTTGTGCGTGTGTCTTTATGTCTTTGTGTTTGTTTGTGTTTGTGCGTGTGCGTGGGCCTGCGTGTATGCAGGTCAGAGGCAGGGTCCTCAGGAGAGAAGGCACTGGTGTCCACCACTGCAGACGAGTGTCGCAGCTGCATCTCCAGTAGACCCCCACAGACACCAGAACAGTGAGTGTCTGCCCCCCTCGTCCCCGCGTCCCTCTGTCCCCGACACGCCCTGACATGCCCCAAACCGCCCTGACATGCCCCAAACTGCCCTGATCCACCTCAATCCACCCTGACACGCCCCAACACACCCAGACTCACCGCAAACTGCCCAGACACGCCCCAAACCCACGCCCTGAGTAACCCTAACACACTTGCACACCCTGACATGCCCCAAACCATCCTGACCGCTCTTAAACCGCCCTAACACGCCCCAAACCACCCTAACACGCCCCAAACCACCCTGACACACCCCAAACCACCCTGACACACCCCAAATCGCCCTGACACACCCCAAACCACCCTGACACACCCCAAACCGCCCTGACACACCCCAAACCACCCTGACACACCCCAAACCGCCCTGACACGCCCCAAATCGCCCTGACACGCTGTGACATGCCCCAAACGGCCCTGACACGCCTCAAACTGCGTGGAACAACACGCTTGGAAACGCCCACTCCTCCTCCCATTCACACATTCACCCACCCACCTCCCTCTCCTCCACATCTCCCTCCTTATTCTCTCTTATAACCCCTTGTATGGTGGACACAGTCCTTCTCTTATCCTGCAGTCAGATCTTTCAATACTACAGATGCCAGTCGCAGGAAACCATTTTCTTTCTGAAGAAAGAATCTGAATGCATTTGAATGTCAGCTTTGGGTTTTATGTGTTCTTTGTTGTCTTGGGTTTTGTGTTAATTATTAATAAATTAAACGTTACAGCAACACATAATGCATTCATGGTGTTACAATCTATCTTTTTATCTCTCATCACCTCACTGCTGTCGCTCACTCCCTTTCTATCTCTCTCCTAATCCCTCCTCCCCATCTACTTCCCTCTTTCCTTACATTCGTCCTCTCATCTCTGAGTCTGCCCCCCTGAAATCCCTCTTTTTCCCAAGCCTAAATGAGACCCATTACTCTGCTTTTGCCTCCTCTCCAATCCCTTCCTCTGCTCTCCTGTACTAACTATGCTCTACCACCCCTCTATCTATCCTATTTCACACACCCACATTATACATCTCTCATCCACTCTCTACACCCCTCGCATCTTCCTCTCTCCTCCACCTCTGCTGCTTCTTGTCTCCTCCTCCTCCTCCTCTACCCGCCCTCTCCCCCTCTCTACCTGCCCTTCCCCTTGTCCCTAACTTCTCTCTCCTCTGCCTCTAGGCCGGCCCTTCCCTCTCCTGCCCCTCTCTCCTTCTTCTCGTACCCCCTGCCTCTTCTCCTCCTCCTCTACCCTCCCTGCCCCTCTCTTCCCTCTCTAACGCTTCCACCGAGTCACCCCGCTCGTTCTCTCTCCTGCCGGTCAGTGACGGACGCAGTCTAAACAGGGGATCCTACTTGGGTCAGGAAGTGTATCTCTGGAGGAAAGATGTATTCAAATCTCAGAACGACTGGCCTTGCCCAGCGACACCAGTAGTCCTAATAGGCAGCAGGACATCTGGAATCAAAAAGTGTAACCACTGGATCTCAGGCACCACACACGACAGAGACGCCATCGCTGCTCGCGCTCCTCGATGTGGGCATTAATCAAAAGCAGGGGTCTGCATCACTCCCATCAAGGAAGAAAACACTCAAGCTGCGCCAATCGAAGTGAGTTTGCCTGTTATTACCACCACTTGGCCCCCGCGCCCCCAATTTGGGGGGGTTATATTTTTTGTCCCCCAAAACACTTAGCTTGGCTCCCCTGTCCGTGGGTGCTCTGGAGGTGCTGCACGAACGCACGCGCCTCGCCAACTGAGCGACACAATACGCGATCGAGCAGTATTTAGAAGAAGAACTTATGTACTGTCTAACATAACACGTTTGCCTGATATGCTTGTGTCGACATATTTGGTTTGGGATTGTTCACTTTTGTATGACATTGTGTTCAGAATGTCTGTGTGTTTCAGAAGTGTGTGTTTCGGTGTGTGTTTGAAGGACAGGTCTATTCACCTGCGCTGTTTCTCTGTGCTCCATCTTGTTCACAGCATGCCGTAGGACTGTTCAACTACCAATCACCCTCTCTGTGTTACGTATGTGCAAGCATGCGTGCGTATGTGTGTGTGTGTGTGTGTGTGTACTGACTGCTGACACAACTCATTGCACGTTGATTCTCCCTGTGTTTGTGTCGTCTTCCTGTGTGGGAGACAGAGAAGGAGGTGGCTTGATTCCAGGCTGTGTGAGCTCTGCTGTCGAGGCGTTGTATTTGTGTGTGTTTCATGCTGTGTTTTTGTGTGGTTGATGCTGTATTTGCGTGTGTTTCATGCTGTGTTTGTGTGTGGTTGATGCTGTGTTTGTGTGTGGTTGATGCTGTGTGTGTGTGTGTGTGTTAAATGCTGTGTGTGTGTGCTCGCGCGTGTGTGTTTGATGCTGTGTGTGTTTGAAACTATGTGTGTGTGTGCTTAATGCTAATGTGTGTGTGTGCGTGTACGTGTGTTTGATTCTATGTGTGTGTGTGTGTGTGTGTGTGTGTGTGCGTGCGCTTCCCTTCCCAATGGCGTGACTTTGAGCTCAGTGTCTGCTGCTTGATGAGTTCTCTACCCAGTCACTGTACGGCTTCCTCCCTCTGCACATCCCTGTTCATCCTCCTCTTCCTCCTCTGACACTGTGTGTGTGTGTGCGTGTGTGTGTGTGTGTGTGTGTAGGTAACTGGCTGAAGCGGTCGTCTCTGTCAGGCCTGGCTGATGGTGTAGAGGATCTGCTTGATATCAGCTCTGTGGATCGTCTCTCCTTCATACGCCAGAGCTCCAAGGTGTGATCACACACACACGCTCATACACACACTCACACACACTCATACACACACACACCCATCAGTCTCATGCAGACCTTACACACATGCACATACACCAGACATCACACATGCGCATCGCCCATTTCTACTGCATTCAGATAATTGTTTTTACATTGCTGCTCATTGTTCCTGTTTGGGTATGTGTGTGCGTGTGTGTATGTATGTTTGTGTGCGTGCATGTGTGAATGTGAATGTATATGTATATGTGTGTGACTGAGTATGTCTGTCTGTATATATGTGTGTGTGTTTGCGCATCTGAATATGTATGTCTGTGCGTGTGTCTATGTGTTTGTGTATCTGTGTGTGTGTGTGCATGTGTGTGTGCGTGCCCCGGCCCCCCCGCCCCCTGCAGGTGAAGTTCACCAGTGCAGTGAAGCTGTCTGAAGGGGGCGCTGTGGAGTACGGACGTGACGAGGAGGAGACCTTCTTCAAGCGGCTTGGTAAATGGCGGTCTGGCCGGCGGAACCCGTCCAAGCTCCACCACACAGAAGAGAAAGATGGTAGAACATGGGGGTGTCCTCCTCCCCCCCCCCGTCACCCTCTCCTCTCTTGTCCTCTCTCCTTTCCTTCCCCTCTCCTCCCCCATTCTCCCACTCCTCTCTTATCCTCTCTCCTTTCCTATCCCTCTCCTCCCCCATTCTCCCTCTCCTCTCTTGTCCTCTCTCCTTTCCTTCCCTTCTCCTCCCCCATTCTCCCTCTCCTCTCTCTCTCATCCCCCAGTCTCTCTGTCCTTTCCCATTCTCCCTCTCCTCTCATCTCCCTTTCCTCCCCCAACCTCCCCGTCCTCTCTCATTCCCACTCTCCTTCCCCAGTCTCCCCCTCCTCTTCTCCGATCTCTGCCCCTCTCCGCCAACGCCCCAACCAACCCACCCTCTCTGTCTGTCTGTCTGTCTGTCTGTCAGTCTGTCCTGCCCTGTCCAGTCCTGTCAGTGTGTGTGAAGGATGTTGCTGCTGGCGCTCTCTGTCTATCTCCTTGTCTAGCTTCTTGGCTAGCCTCTTGGCTAGCCTCTTGGCTAGCCCCCTGTCTATCTTTCTGTCTAGTTCCATGTCTATCTTCCTGTATATCTTCCTGTCTAGTTCACTGTCTATCTTCCTGTCTATCTCTCTGTATATCTTCCTATCTTCCTAGTTGTCTTCCCACTGTCTAGCCCGTCTATCTTCCTGTCTAGTCCCCCAGTCTATCTTCCGGTCTATCTTGCTGTCGATCTTCCTGTCTATCTTCCTGTCTATCTTGCTGTCTATCTTGCTGTCTATCTTCCTGTCTATCTTGCTGTCGATCTTGCTGTCTATCTTGCTGTCTATCTTCCTGTCTATCTTCCTGTCTATCTTCCTGTCTAGCCCCCCTGTCCAGCTTACTGTCTCTGACTTTGTCTCCTCTGGTGACCTTGTGTGAAAACCCCTCAGTCTCCATCTTACACTCTGCTTAAACTGTGGTGCTTTTCGTCAATTCAAAATTGTACGTGTGTTTTTTTTTTTTAAGCTTTGTTTGACTGTTAGAATTTTGGCAAACAAAATCATGTTGACCCCCCACCCCACCGGCCCCCTTCCCCCATCCCCTCCCTCCCCCTCCCAGGGCCTCAGGGGTTCCAGGAGCGCCTGGCGGCGAGCCAAGAGGCCATGAAGAACAAGAACGTGGTAAATCTGGGCGCCATTCGCCAAGGCATGAAACGCTTCCAGTTTCTGCTGAACTGCTGTGAGCCGGGAACCATCCCTGATGCCTCCATCCTGGCAGCTGCCCTTGATCTGGTACGGTTCCTCTCCCTCCTGGGGAACCGAGACCTCTGAACCGTAACCTCTGAACCATGACCTCTGACCTCTGACATTAGCAGATACTTTTTTTCAGAGCCACACACATGGGGGATTTGAACCTGTGTCCTTTGGATCAGTGATTTTTTTAAAGTATTTTTTACAAACCTAACATACTGAACACTAAAAACATTCCCAAAGAAGCGCTTCCATTACAGAGCTCAAAACATCCTCGAAAAGTCAAATCGTCCAATCCAGACCAACACGAAGTGACACGTATTTTCTGGTTTCATCCCAACAGGAAGCTCCTGTGGTGGCCAGGGCCTCACTGTTCCTAGAATGCGCCCGTTTCGTCCACCGCTGTAACCGCGGCAACTGGCCGGAGTGGATGAAGGGTCACCATGTCAACATCACCAAGCGAGGGTTGTCAAGGGGACGTTCTCCTGTGGTGGGGAACAAGAGGAACCAGAAGCTGCAGTGGAACGCTGCCCAGCACTTCTGCCAATGGGGAGACGTGAGTCCACACAGCAGAGATGCATGGGCATGCTAGCCTGGGCATGCTAGCCTGGGCATGCTAGACTGGGCATGCTAGCCTGGGCATGCTAGCCTGGGCAAGCTAGCCTGGGCATGCTAGCATGGGCATGCTAGCCTGGGCATGCGAACCTGGGCATGCTAGCCTGGGCATGCTAGCCTGGGCAAGCTAGCCTGGGCATGCTAGCATGGGCATCCTAACATGGGTACTACCACCAGAACTGTTCAGGATGATTTGAAGGTAGTTATTGTGTCTGTGTGTTTGTGCATTTGTGTGTGTGTGTGTGTGTGTTTGTGTGTGTGTGTGTGTGTGTGTTTGTGCATTTGTGTGTGTGTGTGTGTGTGTGTGTGTGCGTCTAGGCTATCGGTACGAGGCTGAGTGAGCTTTGCCACTCGGACAGCGAGAGCCCTGCCAACATCCTGGGCTTCATCTATGATGAGGAGACCAAGAGAAGGATGAAGAAGGAGGATGAGGAGGAGGACTACCTAGACGACAGTAAGAGGAAGGGGCGGAGAGAAGGAAGAGGATAGACGAAGGATGGAGAGAATGGGGAAAAGATGGAGAGAATATGAAAAGATGGAGAATGTGAAAGGATGGAGAGAATGGGGAAAAGGATGGAGAGAATGAAAAGATGGAGAGAATGTGAAAGGGTGGAGACAATGGGGAAAAGATGGCAAACCTTTTCCCTGCCAAGTCCTGGAACGTTGGGGTTTTCTTCTTCTGTATCCAGACACGGTGAACCCTACAAAGTGTGGCTGTCCGTTCGCCCTCAAGATGGCCGCCTGCCAACTGTTGCTGGAGATCACCACCTTCCTCAGAGAGACCTTCCCCTGCCTGCCCAGGCCACGTACAGAGCCCCTAGTGGTCAGTAGCAGGATTGCACAATCACCTCACACAGGGCCGGCTGTTTAGTAGATTCCCATCTAAGCATTCTGACCCACAATAGAAACAATTACATTAGATATACGCCATTCTTCTAACATGGGAAGGGTCTGTCCTGCCATCATGGGTGTTATTTTCTGTGTTCTTTTGGTCACTATGAACAACCTGATTTAATATGAATATATTTTCTAGTATATACATGAATACATTTTACCATATTATACATGTTTACATAGTTTATGAAATGCAGTTAAATGTTTAGTAAATTATATATATAATAAAATAACGATAGAAAGTTTTTGTAATGATGTAATTGCTTCCTCCAGGACCTGGACAGCTGCAGGCTGCGTCTGGACCCAGAGCTGGGACGTCATCGCTACGAGCGGAAGATCAGCTTCGCAGGGATCCTGGATGACGAGGACGGCCACGATTCGCTGAACAGCAGCAGCCACACCCTCAAGTCTGATACGGCCTGCGAAGACAAGAAGGCCCAGGAGCCCCTGGGTGAGAGGGGGAGAGGGGTGGGGGGAGGAGTGGGGGGAGAGGAGTTGGAAGAGTGTGGGGTGTGGGGGGGAGAGGGGGAGGAGGCAGCCGGAGGGGTGGTGCTGGAGGAGAGGGACAAGGGGAAGGTTGTTGGCAAGAGGAGGGGTGGTTGTGGGTAGGGAGATTGTTCCATGAAGGGAGTGATAGAATGCTGCAGTTATTTCATATTTCTGTCATCATCTCTTCATCTATCTCTCCTTCCCTCCTCCCCTCCTCCTTCCTCCCCTTCCTCCTTCCTTCCCCCCCATCCTATCACGCGCTACTCCCTTCCCTCTTCCTCTCCTCCGTCGGACCCGTGCCCTTCCTCTCCTCTCCGTCGGCCCGCTCGGTGACGTTAACCCTATTCCCTCTCCTTTACCCATCCCCTACGCTCTCAGCCCCATCAGAAAGATCCGTATCGGAGGTTCCCGGCTGCTGCAGATCAAGGGGGCCAGAAGTTTCCGTGTGAAAAAGGGGGGTTCTCTGTCCTCCATCCGGCGTGCAGGGAGCCTCAAGAGCACCAAGATGTCACGGCAGGACTCGGAGTCGGAGAACGAGGAGGGCCTCCTGTCCCAGAGCAGAGACACCGTCACGGACATAGGCAAGGGCTGACTCCACTAAGAGTAGGGCTTAAACATGGACATGGCTGACCATTAGCATCACTAAGTCTGTATGTGTGTGTGTTTTGTGTGTGTGGTTTGTGTGGGTGTGTTATGGGTGTGTTTTGTGTGTGTGTTGTGTGTGTGTGTGTGTTTTGTGTGTGTGTTGTGTGTGTGTGTGTGTTTTGTGTGAGTGTGTGTGTGTTTTGTGCGTGTGTGTGTTCTCTACAGGGAGTCCCTGGAGTACCAGTGAACCCAGCATCGAGCCAGAGGGGCAGAGCACTGGGGGAGCAGAGGACAACTACCACCGTAATATGTCCTGGCTCCACGTAGGTGCTGGGATGGGGCATGTGTGTGTGGGTGGATGTGTGTGTGTGTGGGGGTAGATGTATGTATGTGTGTGTGGGTGAAGGTGTGTGGATGTGTGTGTGGGTGGAGGTGTGTTTTTGTGTGTGAGGATGGATGAGGGTAGATGAGGGTGGAGGTGTGCGTGTGAGGGTAGATGAGGGTGGAGGTGTGCGTGTGAGGGTGGATGAGGGTTGGGTGTGTGCACACGTGTGCAGTTCAGTTCAGTGCATCTCTGGGACTCTTTGCTTATGTTTACCTCTTTGACTTTGTTGACCTACGGTATATCTATCTTCCTTCTCCCCCTCCTCTCCTCCCCCTCCTCTCCTCTCCTACTCCTCCTCCTCCCCCTCCTCTCCTCTCCTCCCCCTGCTACCCTACCCCTCATCTCCTCCCCCTCTTCTCCTCCCCCTCCTCTCCTCCCCTTCCTCCCCCCAGATCATGATCCTGCTGTGCAACCAGCAGAGTTTCATCTGCACCCATGTGGAGTTCTGCCACCCCCGTTGCTACCAGCACCACAGCCGCTCCTGCGCCCGGCTGGTGCGCTCCGTCAAGCTGCTCTACGGAGACACGGTGGACGGTCTCCGTGACGACGGCGCTTCCGGGAACATCGGGGCGCGCCCTAAGAAGAGCAAAGAGGTGCTACTTTAGAGTTCTGATTGGAACGTGCGGTCCGTGTCTGCACGGTTCTGAACGGCTGTGCGTTGAGCGACCGCAGAGTTCTGATTGGCTGTGTGCTTTGTGACCTGCAGAGTTCTGACAAATCGTGTCTGCGGACGCCGTCGATGAAGAGAAGACCCACAGAGTCCAGCTCGGAGGGCAAGAAAGACACCAGCATGCTAAAGTACATCAGGAATCAGGTAGGAATCAGGTACACACGCTATGCTGTGTGTAACAACATGCTAACCCTTGCGCTAGCACCTCGCTAACCAATGCTAGGCTTTCAGTGGAAATAGGCTAGCCAATATTATCGTAGCATGCTAACTCTGCTGCTCCCTCGCCCTATCAGGTTATGAGCCTGTCCCCAGCCCCTCTGTCCCTGCTGATCAAAGCGGCGCCTATCCTGACGGAGGACATGTATGGGGACATCCAGCCAGCTGCCTGGGAGCTGCTCCTCAGTGTAGATGAACACATGGCAGCGGCAGCAGGTGACCATGGCTGACGTTTTTCACCTTTCAGCCCTGTATTATCACGCTAACCTTAACCCAGAGGGAATCACGATACGGATAGCGCCCAAGGAAAGTGAAGAAGAAGTGAGCAGTCCTGGTGAACCAGGTCATTTATGCACCCTAAGAAGTTCAGGTTAATGTCTCCCTCCCTCCCTCCCTCCCTCTCCGCCTACCCCTCCTCCTCCCCCTTGCCTACAGCTGCCATGTTCCTGCTCTGTGCGGTGAAAGTGCCGGATGCTGTGACGGAGATGATGATGGCAGAGTTTCAGCACCAGGAGGCGTGCCAGCGCATCAACTCTGTGCACAAGTTCTACACCCTGTGGCGTTTCCGCTACCAGGTGTGGCCTCGCATGGAGGAAGGAGCACAGCAGATCTTCAAGGTACAGAACCACCACCAACATCACCATCAACGCTACCATCAACACCACCAACACCACCACCATCAATACCATCAATACCACCATCAACACCACTAACACCACCATCAACACCAACACCACCATCAACGCTACCATCAACACCACCACCAACATCATCAACACCACCACCAACATCACCATCAACGCTACCATCAACACCACCAACACCACCACCATCAATACCATCAACACCACTAACACCACCATCAACACCAACACCACCATCAACGCTACCATCAACACCACCAACACCACCAACACCACCACCATCAATACCACCATCAACACCATCAACACCACTAACACCACCATCAACACCATCAATACCACCAACACCACCATCAACACCACCATCAACACCACTAACACCATCAACACTACCATCAAAACCACCATCAACACCACCAACCACACCATCAACAACACCACCAACACCACCAACACTACCAACACCACCAACACCACTAACACTACCACCAACACCACCATCAACACCATCAACACCACCGTCAAAACCACCAGGATTTCTTCCAGTTTCTCCTCCATTGTTTTCCAGGGAGTTTTTTCTTGTCTTCCTTGAACCATTGAGGCTTGGTTGAGGGGCAGTTCTATGGACATATGTGAAGCCCTCTGTGACATTGCTTGCAAAAAAGGCTATACAAATGCATTTTGATTTGAACAACCCCACCCCAACACACCCATCATCCTCTTCCTTACCCCAACACCCACATCTTCCTAACCCCAACACACCCATCATCCTCTTCCTCACCCCAACACCCCCATCATTCTAACCCCAACACCCCCATCCTTCTCAACCTAACAGTACATTCCTGTTCCTGAAGTATCTCCTGTGTTTCAGATTCCTCCCCCCAGCATCAACTTCACCCTCCCCTCCCCTATCCTGGGCATGCCATGTGTGCCCATGTTTGACCCACCCTGGGTACCTCAGAACACGGGCAGCGTCCAAGACCCAATCAACGAGGACCAATCTGTAAGTCCCACCCCTGAAACCTAGGTTACTGTTGAAGGATGGTTTCCATGGCCAATCAACAGTGATAATAAGTGCTTTGATAAAGACCAGTGGTCAGCCTTACTGCAAAGCACATTTGGTCATAAATATGACCATAACGCATGCAAATAATAACAGTATGTATAATGATTCGCTTTCTTGCTACAGTCAATAACAGTTCACATCTTAACCTTTCGCTATTGCTAGACTTGATATGCCACAACATTTCTGGTAACATTTGGTACTGTCATGCCAGTTTGATGTTGTCTCTGTGTTGCACCAAGAAATAACCTTCAATGCCAACTTAGGAAACATACAATGCTGTGTCCTTAGTTAGCATAGATGCTAAACTGACAGTTGGGCTAAAGGCGGGAAATGTTGGCTTGATGTCTTGGCGTTTAATCCTCATGAAGCTGTCTGTCTAGCATGTCAACACTTCACATTGTTTAGACAGCCATAGGTCGAAGTGATCACAGACAAATACACTGACAAATGAATACGATGGTCCTATCTGTAATTTATATATCTATCAACTTTTCTTTGTTTTTAGTTCCCCACATTAATTCAGTCAATCAATGCAATAGTAAGTTGTGATTTCGTACGGACAATGCTTGTTTGAGGTGCATCATGTGACCTGAGTTAAGTTCTTGACGACTGAATGAGACCAGAGAGATACACGAGGAGAAGTGAAAACTTTAGGGATCCCATGCGCCTTACTAAATGCATCCTACACTTATAGGCCTACACAAACACACACACACACACACGTACACACCACTGGACTGGATAAGTGCTTGAGCCTCATGGTGAAAACAGCATGCGTTGTTGAGCATCTGTATGTACCTGCATGAGTGTGCCGAAGGAAACCATTTGCAAGCGTGTCTTGTTCTTTGTGTTGATGCCGGTTCCTCTATCCAAATAGTGGGAATGCTTCAACGCATAAGAACCCTTGGATAAGATATGTTCTCCTGAACAAGATCCTCCCCAAAACAGTCAGACGTACTGTCCCTGTTCCATCAAGCAACTGTTATCCGTTCGTAAAACAAACAAAAAAAGATTTTAAAAAAAAGGTTGCATTCTGTTTTTGGCATGTCTTTTGCGACCTGTACGATGACCGTTGCTCAGGAGAATATAGCAGCATGAGCCAAACAGGTACCTATAGCCTACATGTGCTGTAGAGGAGATGTTGTTTGCTGTCCAGTTGTTTACATTACCAAATGTTGACCTCTACAATCCCACCGGGCAAAATAAGTTTGAAAACATCACAACTCCGCACAAAGTTCCCGGGAAGCGCATGTGCCGCGGGGGCTTGTCTCCGGGCCCTGAGCGTCTGTGTGTTCCTCTGACCTCTGACCCCTGCAGAAGTCCTTCTCGGCGCGGGCCGTCTCCCGCTCTCACCAGCGGGCGGAGCACATCCTGAAGAACCTGCAGCAGGAGGAGGAGAAGAGGCGTCTGGGGCGAGAGGCCAGCATCATCACCGCCATCCCTGTGGCGCAGGAGGCGTGCTACGAACCCAGCTGTAGCCCTCCGCCCGAGCAGGAGGAGGAAGGTGGGGAGGAACGCCACACCCAACATTAACCCCACCCCTAACACTAGCACCACAACCAACACTAACCCCACCCTTAACACTAGCACCATAACCAACACCAGAACCATTCCCTTACACTAGCACCACACCCAACACTAAACCCACCCCTAACACTAGCACCATACCTAACACTGGCACCATACCTAACACTAACCCTAACACTAGCACCATACCTAACACTGGCACCATACCTAACACTGGCACCATACCTAACACTAACCACATACCTAACACTAACCACATACCTAACACTAACACCATACCTAACACTAACCACATACCTAACACTGGCACCATACCTAACACTAACCACATACCTAACACTAACACCATACCTAACACAAACATCTGTTTCCATTTCAAGTGTCAGCCATTTTATCAACAGTCTTTCCTCATGGCACCGCAGTGCCCAGGGCCACACTTATGGGTGTCGGTATCTGAACTGTCTGACCCGAGCCCTCTCTCCTCTCCGCCAGCAGAAGAAGTGGTGAACCTGGCGTCCCGCCGTCTGTCCGTCAGCCCGTCCTGCGCCTCCAGCAACTCCCACAGAAACTACTCGTTCAGGCGCGGCTCCGTGTGGTCTGTCCGCTCTGTGGTCAGCGCCGAGGGTGAGAGAGAGAGAGGTTGGAGGCGGGGAGAGAGAGAGAGGGAGGGAGGGAATGAAGGAGGGAGAAAGATAGAGAGAAATGGGGGGAGGTAAAGAGAGAGAGGGAGGGAGAGAGAAAGAGAGGGAGGGAGAGTGAGAAAGAGAAAGAGAGAGACAGGTATGCTGGTTTAAAGTATGGTAGAAGAATGAAGATCAGAAGTGGTCATTCTGCATGTGTTCTGTGTGCGTGTGTGACAAGCGTGTCCCTCTGCAAATCAGATGAGGAGAACACCACAGAACACACTCCGACGCATCACATGCTGCAGCCACCCCAGGCCGTCTTCCCAGCATGCATCTGTGCTGCCGTTTTACCCATAGTGCACCTCATGGAGGATGGGGAGGTGCGAGAGGATGGCGTAGCAGGTAGGCGTCATGGCTTCAGTTTTCTCGTGAGTTTTGCGTCACTCCTGTTCTTGTTCTGATTGGACTCGCTTTCCCACAATGCACCAGTGAGTGCGGTGGCCCAGCAGATCCTGTGGAACTGTCTGATCGAGGATCCTGCCCTGGTGTTGCGTCACTTCCTGGAGAAGCTGACCGTTAGCAACAGACAGGTAGAGTTTGTTGCCACACACACACACACATACACACACACATACACATACACACACACACA
Source organism: Plecoglossus altivelis (assembly GCA_036571765.1). Classification (NCBI taxonomy): domain Eukaryota; kingdom Metazoa; phylum Chordata; class Actinopteri; order Osmeriformes; family Plecoglossidae; genus Plecoglossus; species Plecoglossus altivelis. The sequence continues at coordinate 3,584,205 of BROE01000010.1, read as the reverse complement.
CACATACACATACACACACACACACACACACATACACACACACACTGAAGATGACCGTCTGACAGAATAAATGTAACTTGGTGTTGTGAGTTGAGGACTTGTGTCTCTGGCAGGATGAGTTGATGTACATGCTGAGGAAGCTTCTTCTGAACGTAGGAGATCTTCCTGCTCAGACCTCCCACATCCTCTTCAACTACCTGGTGAGAGCTCACCTTGTCTGGCACGCTCAGTTCAGCTCACCTGGTCTGGCAGGCTTCTGTGGAAGCAAATGTGTGACATGTTTTGAATTTAAAAAAAAGCTATGGATACATCATTTAAATGAAAATTTAATTAATTTTTTCTCAGTTTATTTTTTGTTTTTGTTTAAAACCGTTAACTCCGTACAACAGAATTCTAATGATATCACATATCGTTCAGGAAGAGTTCATTTTCCATCCGACCTCTCTCCCGCTAAGGTGGGTCTCATCATGTACTTCGTGCGAACCCCGTGCGAGTGGGGCATGGATGCCATCTCAGCCACGCTGACCTTCTTGTGGGAGGTGGTGGGCTACGTGGAGGGTCTGTTCTTCAAGGACCTGAAGCAAACCATGAAGAAAGAACAGTGTGAGGTGAAACTACTGGTCACGGCCTCCATGCCAGGTAAACCACAGCGCGATCACTGCTAGAGAACCGTTTGAGGACTTTTCATAGTTTATTATCTGTGCGAATGAAAAATGTAAAATGATGTATTCTTGTACATATTCATAAATTCCCATATTGAAAATGATTTGTTAATCCATTCATCAGCCATCGTGTTTTTTATTTAGAATCGCCAAAATTTTAAATCGGCTTTTATCGCGTTGGTTAATTCACAAGTTCGCCAATTCGATCGATAATTCATGCGTTCGCCAATTCGATCGATAATTCATGCGTTCGCTGCCTTCTCAGGAACTAAGACCCTGGTGGTGCACGGACAGAATGAGTGTGACATCCCTACCCAGCTGCCTGTGCACGAAGACACGCAGTTTGAAGCCCTGCTCAAGGTCCGTCTGTCAGTCTGCCTCCCCTGCCTGTTCTTACCTCGGCGCTTAGCTGTTAGAATTACAGTTACGGTTCTAGTTGTCGTTCCTCCGTATAAACGGAACATAACGCTGTCTTAAACTCGATCTACAACAGGAGTGTTTGGAGTTCTTCAACATTCCCGAGGCTCGTTCTCCCCACTACTTCCTCATGGACAAGCGCTGGAACCTCATCCATTACTCCAAGGTTAGAAAACGGGACGAACAACAGTAATGAATGTGACAGAGACAAATGTATTTGAGAAATCGTATCGAACTAAACTGTTTTAGTTCATCTATTTCTGTATTGATCAGAAAGGCAATCCCTAGATCAAAAACACAAGTCAAAGACTCCCCTGCTATTTAAGATGTTGGATAAACAGCGGTTGACATGGAAACAAATTAGTAACATCATCACCTCCTGTCATCCTCTGCTGTATCCTCCAGACCTACGTCAGGGACATCTACCCCTTCAGGAGGTCGGTATCTCCTCAGCTCAACCTGGTGCACATGCACCCAGACAAGGGACAGGAACTAATCCACAAACAGGTACAGGCCACACCTGGTTCTTCCTTGTGTCTCACACCTGGGAGTTGCTCTGTCTCTATCTCTCTCTAAATAGTTGTCCCACTCCCACTCTCTCTTTCACTTTCAGTCTCTCTCCAGATCTTTCTCTCTCTCTCTCTTTCTCCAGCCCTGTCTCTCTCTCTCTCTCTGTGTCCCTCACTTTGCCTCCCCCGACACATTACATCTCCCCTTCTTTCTCTCCCAACTTTACGGTAGAGTCCTGTGTATTTATCATGCCCTTCGCTCTCATTCTCCCTTCCCGCCTTCCCTCTCCTCCTCCTCCCTCCCCTCATCCTCCCTCCCCTCCTTCCTCCCTCCCTCCCTCCCTCCCTCCCCTCCTCCTCNNNNCACTACTTCCTCATGGACAAGCGCTGGAACCTCATCCATTACTCCAAGGTTAGAAAACGGGACGAACAACAGTAATGAATGTGACAGAGACAAATGTATTTGAGAAATCGTATCGAACTAAACTGTTTTAGTTCATCTATTTCTGGTATTGATCAGAAAGGCAATCCCTAGATCAAAAACACAAGTCAAGACTCCCCTGCTATTTAAGATGTTGGATAAACAGCGGTTGACATGGAAACAAATCAGTAACATCATCACCTCCTGTCATCCTCTGCTGTATCCTCCAGACCTACGTCAGGGACATCTACCCCTTCAGGAGGTCGGTATCTCCTCAGCTCAACCTGGTGCACATGCACCCAGACAAGGGACAGGAACTAATCCACAAACAGGTACAGGCCACACCTGGCTCTTCCTTGTGTCTCACACCTGGGAGTTGCTCTGTCTTTATCTCTCTCTAAATAGTTGTCCCACTCCCACTCTCTCTTTAACTTTCAGTCTCTCTCCAGATCTTTCTCTCTCTCTCTCTTTCTCCAGCCCTGTCTCTCTCTCTCTCTCTCTGTGTCCCTCACTTTGCCTCCCCCGACACATTACATCTCCCCTTCTTTCTCTCTCAACTTTACGGTACAGTCCTGTGTATTTATCATCCCCTTCGCTCTCATTCTCCCTTCCCGCCTTCCCTCCCCTCCTCCTCCCCTCCTCCTCCCTCCCTCCCTCCCTCCCCTCCTCCTCGCTCCCTCTATCCCTCCCCTCCTCTTTCCTCCCCAGGTGTTTTCCCGGAAGCTGGAGGAGGTGGGCCGTGTTCTGTTCCTCATCTCTCTGACCCAGAACATGCCGGCGGTTCACAAGCAGTCCCACGTGTCCCTTCTGCAGGAAGACCTGCTGCGCCTGCCCTCCTTCCCACGCACAGCCATCGATGCTGAGTTCTCCCTCTTCAACGAGCCACAGGGTAGGCCAGTCTGACCGTCCAGAACTACAACACATCAGACACACCAAAACCACACCAGACACACTCCAGACACCCACCAGACACACTCCAGATACACTCCAGACACCCACCAGACACACTCCAGACACACACCAAAACCACATCAGACACACACCAGACACATCAGACATACACCAAAACCACACCATATTTTTTTTAACGAAAACATGGATATGATTTCACGATTTTAGATTACCATGGTGAAAATATGAGGTGTTTGGTTTACTGACAGCCATGTTTGGGCTCTTCCCCACCCCCTGGTGTCTGGATCTCTCCCCCCAGGCAAGGAGCTGTTTGGGCTGGACACCCTCCACAAGGTGCTGTGGATCAAGCTGCTGGAGGAGATGTTTCTGGGCATGCCCAGTGAGTATCCCTGGGGCGATGAGATGATGCTCTTCCTCAGCGTGTTTAACGGCGCCCTGCTGCTGCACCCCGAGGACAGCGCCCTCCTCAGGCAGTACACAGCCACTGCCATCAACACGGCTGTGCACTTTAACCACCTGTTCTCCCTCAGTGGTTACCAGTGGATACTGCCCACTATGCTGCAGGTAGGCTCACACACACCTGGTGGTTTACACACCTGCACACACACACACATATACACACCTGTGTACATATGCTATAATATACACACACTTATACATACACACTATAATATTCACACTTGTACACACACAACCTTAGACATACATGTACACACACTAATATACACACCTTTAAATACACACTAATATATACACCTGTAAACACACACTAATATACACACCTTTAAACACACTAATATATACACCTGTAAACGCACACTAATATATACACCTGTAAACACACACTAATATAGACACCTTTAAACACACACTAATATACACACCTGTAAACACACACTAATATAGACACCTTTAAACACACCATACATTATACACACGGGCATGCTGACAGTCTGTTGTTGTTGCTGACAGTCAGTTATTGTTGTTGTTGTTGTTGTTGACAGTCTGTTGTTGTTGTTGCCTCAGGCCTATGCTGATTATGACAGTAACCCCGTGCTGCGTCAGGGGGTGGAGTTCTGCTGCAGACAGTTCTACATCCTCCACAGGAAGCCCTTCGTACTGCAGCTGTTTGCCAGCGTGGCTCCTCTGCTGGAGTTCACCGTAAGACACACATCCACAACACGCAAACTGTCTCCATCTCTGTCGCTGTCTCTCTCTCCATCTCTCTCTCTTTCTCTGTCTCTATCTTATGTTCCGTCTGTGTCTCTCTCCACTGCTCTCTCTCTGCCTCTCTCTTTCTCTCATACTTGAAAACACATACAGACAGACAGACAGACACACACACACACGTGTATGTATGTATGTATTTATGTCTGTATGTATGTATGTATGTATGTATGTATGTATGCATGCATGTATGTATGTATTTATGTATGTAAGCATGTATGTAAGCATGTATGTAAGCATGTATGTATGTATGTATGTATGCATGTAAGCATGTATGTATGTATGTATGTATGTATGTATGTATGTATGTATGTATGTATGTATGTATGTATGTATGATGTTGTTTCTTCCTATGATGTGTGTGTGTGCTGCAGACCAGCACCAGCACAGGCCTGTCTAAAGGAGTTTCTGCCCAGTGTCTGTTTGACCTGCTGGAGTCACTGGAGGGAGAGACCCAGGATGCTCTGGACGCTCTGGAGCTGGTGAAGACCGAGAAGCCTTTACGCTCGCTGGGTAAACACACACACACGTACTCACACACCCACAGCATGCTTACACACAACTGCAGGTGCTAACACATACACGCACACCTGTGCATGCTCATGTGGTCATGCACATACAGACATACATGAACACGCTGACAAATACAAATGTTCTTTCTTTCTTTGTATGTATGTGACTTGTGCGTGTGTGGATGTGATGTTTGTGTGTGTGGATGTGACATGTGTGTGGATGTGATGTTTGTGTGTGGATGTGACATGTGCATGTGTGGATATGATGTTTGTGTGGATGTGACATGTGTGTGTGGATGTGACGTGTGTGTGTGGATGTGATGTGTGCGCGTGGATGTGACGTTTGTGTGTGTTTCAGACTTCTGCTATGGGAATGAGGACCTGGCCTTCTCCATCAGTGAGTCTATCAAGCTGTGTGTGACCGTGGTAGCCTACGCCCCTGAGTCCTTTAGGAGGTAGGAGAACCTTCACTCTCACACACACACACACACACCCTACAGTACACACACACCCATCAGTAAACACACACTCATCAGTACATGTACACACTCGCACACACTCACACACACAAACCCTGCAGTACACATAGACACTCACACACTGCATGTATGTATGTATGTATGTATGTATGTATGTATGTATGTATGTATGTATGTATGTATGTATGTATGTATGTGTGTGTGTGTGTGTTTCTGTGTGTTTCTGTGTGTATGTGTGTGTCTGTCTATGTATGTGTGTGTGTGTGTGTGTGTGTGTGTATGTGTCTCAGTCTCCAGATGCTGATGGTGTTGGAGGCTCTGGTGCCATGCTTCCTTCAGAAGCTGAAGAGGAACACCATGTCTATGGAATCAGCTTCGGCCGCCAGGGACGAGATCGCTGCCATCGCTGCCTTGTCCACCTCCCTGCAGGCCCTGCTGTACAGCTCCGAGTCCCTCACACGGTCAGACCCGCGCACTCTTACCTCACGCACTCTTACCTCACGCACTCTTACCTCATGCACGTTTACCTCACGCACTCTTACCTCACGCACTCTTACCTCACGCACTCCTACCTCACACAGGCTAACCTCACACGCTCATACCTCATGCACGTTTACCTCACACACTCTTACCTCATGCATTTTGACCTCATGCAGTCTTATTTCATGCAGGCTTACCTCACACACTCTTACCTCACACATTTTTACCTCACACACGCTTACCTCATGTACATGTACCTCACACACTATTACCTCACGCAGGCATACCTCATGCAAGATGACCTCACGCAGACTTATCTCAGACTCAAGGTGCTTCTGTTGTATATTAGGTATATAAGGTCTGTTCTGCTTTGCCTCAGGCCTATGACAGCTCCTCAGATAAGCAGGTGTGAACAGGGACACAAAGGTGCGACTGCATCCAATCACACCACGTCTGGGGGAGGAGCCAACAGGTGAGGAGCACCATTCGCACACCTGTATTACATCATGTCATACTATGTCATGTCATTCTGTCATTCTGTGTAATGCTATGGCATGCTATGTGAACTTATGTCATACTATGTCATAACATGTCATGCTAGATCACGTGTAACATCATAGTATGACATATTAGACACCTGTTTTATAATGCTATGCCATGCCATGTGGGGGCCCCTGTGGCGTATCCAGGGACAACCTGCACCTGCTGGAGGAGGGGCAAGGTCTTCCCAGGGAGGAGCTGGACGAGCGCATCGCAAGGGAGGAGTTCAGGAGGCCCCGGGAGTCCCTGCTCAACATCTGCACCGAGTTCTACAAGCACTGCGGACCACGCCTCAAGATCCTGCAGAACGTGGCGGGAGAACCACGGGTCATCGCCCTGGAACTGCTCGACATCAAGTCCCACATGAGGTGAGAGAGGAGGGGGGCAGGAGCAGGGGGGAAGGGAGACAGGGGGAGATGGGGAGGGGAGAGAGGAGAGGGATGAGGGTAGAGAGAATGTCGATTTGGGTGTGTCACACGTGTAAACACCACTCCTGCATGTGTGTGTATGTGTGTGTGTATTTATGTCACACACGTCTACATCATTTCTGCGTGCGTGTCATGTATGTATGCCAGACTGGCAGAGATCGCCCACTCCCTGCTGAAGCTGGCACCCTACGACACCCTGACCATGGAGAGCCGTGGCCTGAAGCGCTACATCACCGAGATGCTCCCCATCACCGATTGGACGGCGGAGGCTGTTCGCCCCGCCCTCATCCTTATCCTCAAGAGGCTGGATCGCATGTTCAACAAGATCCACAAGATGCCCACGCTCAGGTGCGCTCGCCCTCAGGCTCTGTGCACCAGGTCTGTTGCCGCGCCGTGCGCCACCCTCTCTCTCTGCCGCCCGTCACTGTTTAGCGTGCGTCGTAGCTGTCCAACGCCATGTGACCTCGTGCCGTGTGTGGCTCCACCCACTTAGAGCCCTGCTTCCTGTGGTGATGTGATGTGCGTGTTTCTGGGGCCGTGTGTCTTCGTGTAGGTTGGGGTGTGTGCAGTGTGTGTGTGTGTGTGTGTGGGTGCCTGTCTGTGTGTGTGTGTGTGTCTCTGGGTAGGAGTGCGTTTGTATGGTGTCCGCTTGTGCAGCTGTGTGTGTGTGTGTGTGTGTGTATAGTGCAGTACGTGCTGTGTTACTGCGCTGTCTAGATTGGAGTATTTGGGTGGTGCTGTGTGCTGTGGGTGGTGCTGTGTGCTGTTGGTGGTGCTGTGTGCTGTGGGTGGTGCTGTGGGATGTATAGATTGGAGTATGTGGGTGGTGCTGTGTGTCAGCTGTAGATGTTCAGTGCTGATGTCTGTGGAACTGGTCTGTTACTCAATGTAAGTAGAGATCTTCAATACAATACTTGTTTTAAATCAGTTCATTTCACTCTTGGCCCACTGATTGGATTGAAATGAATCCGTTTTGGGTGTTATTGAGTGTAGTGTATTAGTAGCATAGTGCATGTGTAGTGTAGTGTGCTTCCTAATGTGTATATATCAGGTATGTGTCACAGTGATCAATATTAAGCAGATTTGTTTCATGACACTAACTAAGTGTGTGTATGTGTATGATGTGTGAATTTCCGCATGTGCGTTTGTGTATGAATGGGTGCGTCTGTGTGTGAGTGTTCGGTCGTGCGGGTTTGTGTGTGTGAGTGTGTGCATTTATGTGTGTGTGTTTGTGTGAATGTGTGTGTGAGTGTGTGTGTGCTTGTGTGTGTTTATGTGTGTGTGTGAGTGTGTGTTTATGTGTGTGTTTGTGAGAGTGTGTGTGTGTGTGTCTATAGGAGGCAGGTGGAGTGGGAAGCAGCCAGCAGTCTGATTGAGGGCATCTGTTTGACCCTCCAGCGTCAACCAATCATCTCCTTCCTTCCTCATCTCCGCTCTCTTATCAATGTCTGTGTCAACCTGGTGAGGAGCCCGCACACACACACACACTACACAAACCACACACACACACACACACACACTACACAAACCACACACACACACACCACACACACACTAAAATGCCACAATGGAAAAAACACAACAAACTCCCTGTGACAGTGTGTGTGTGTGTGTGTGTGTGTGGTGTGTGTGTCCCAGGTGATGGGGGTGGTGGGTCCATCCAGCGTAGCAGACGGGCTGCCCCTCCTCCACCTCAGCCCCTACCTGTCCCCCCCTCTCCCCTTCAGCACGGCGGTGGTCCGCCTGGTGGCCCTACAGATTCAGGTAGACCCCCTCTCCAAACACACCTGCTGCTCTCCCAACACATCTGCCACTGTCACAACACACCTGCTGCTCTCACAACACACCTGCTGTTAACCATAACCCCCTGACCTAAACCCCCTAACCCTGACTCTGACCTCTGGCTTGGATCCTGACCAACTCTATTTCCCCTCCTCGCTCAGGCCCTAAAGGATGACTTCCCTCTCAGTCATGTGATATCGCCATTCACCAATCAGGAGAGACGAGAGGGCATGCTGCTGAATCTACTGATTCCCTTTGTGCTGACGGTGGGCTCTGGCAGCAAAGGTACCGCACACACACACACTTACACATGCTTATATACACACACACTTACACACACACACTTATACACACTAACACATGCTTATACACACACACACTTATACACACACACTTACACACACACATACCCTTATACACACACACTTATACACACACACACACTTATACACACTTATACACACACACACTTACACACACACACTTATACATGCTTATACCCACTTACACATGCTTATACACACTCACACACACACTTATACATGCTTATACACACTTATACACACTTATACACACTTATACACACACACACTTACACACACACACTTATACACACTAACACATGCTTATACACACACAGACACTTATACACACACACTTACACACACGTACACACACCCTTATACACACACACTTACACACACACATATATACACACACACAAGCATACTGTATATATACACAGTATTGCAGCTTGACCCTGACATGAATGATATGGAGAGATAATCCTTTTACACAATGGACAGACAGATACATTGTACTGGTATATATTGGACAATGAAATTGGTTGCCATCTTTCTGGTGCAATAAATAAATAAATAAAGATACAAAGGTAGCAAACTAAGATGAAATGTACACAAAACGAAAAATGCAGTAAAGTGTTAGTAAATCAATAAAATAAGCTAAAGAATGTAAAAGGCTGAGACTATGCTACCTTAGGCTCATTGTAATTCACCCTGTGTGATTCACCCTGGCAGCACCAGGGTTAAGACACACACGCGCGCTGATCCCTCACGTGTGTGTGTGTGTGTGTGTGTGTGTGTGTGTTTCCCCGCCGACAGACAGCCCTCACCTGGAGCAGCCGGAGGTGTTGCTGCTCCTGCAGACGGTCATCAACATCCTGCTGCCCCCTCGCATCCTCAGCACCTCCCGCACCAAGAACTTCATGCTGGACTCTTCCCCCGCTCACTGCTCCACACCCGGGGACACCAGCAAGGACCTGCGCAGGGAGGGGCTGGCCGAGTCCACAAGCCAGGCTGCTTATCTGGGTAGGCTGGGCACCCACTTCCCCCTGGGGAAGGCTGGGGAGGGTGTTTCTGTCCCCAGCTCTAAAGCTTATGGTGTTTCTGTCCCCATCTCTAAAGCTTATGGTGTTTCTGTCCCCAGCCCTAAAGCTTATGGTGTTTCTGTCCCCAGCCCTAAAGCTTATGGTGTTTCTGTCCCCATCCCTAAAGCTTATGGTGTTTCTCTCCCCAGCTCTAAAGCTTATGGCATTTCTCTCCTTAGCCCTAAAGGTGGTTCTGGTGTGTTTCGAGCGTCAGCTGGGCCAGCAGTGGTACCGGCTCAGCCTGCAGGTGAAGGAGATGGCTCTGAGGAAGGTCGGGGGTCTGGCCTTCTGGGACTTCATCGACTTCATCGTGCGCACGAGGATCCCCATCTTCGTCTTGCTCAGGCCCTTTATACAGTGCAAGGTGAGCACTGCCTCTCTGCCCTCCCCCTGCCTCCCCCCCCCGTCTCCCTTTCTCTCTTCCCCCTCCCTGCTGCTGTCACCTTCTCTATGTTGCTGCTTCACACCTTCCTGTGTTCCTGTGTGTGTGGCTGTATGTGTGTGTGCACCTTTGTGTGTGTGTGCCTGTGTGTGTGCATCTCTGTGTCTGTGTGTGTGTGTGTGTGCACCTCTGTGTGTGTGTGTGCACGCGCTAGCTCCTGACCCAGCCAGCAGAGTCCCAGGAGGAGATCACAGCTCGACATCACATCGCCGACCAACTAGAGCGTCGGTTCATCCCCAGGCCGCTCTGCAAGAGCTCTCTGTTTGCCGAGTTCAACAACGAGCTGAAGATCCTGAAGGAAGCCGTCCACAGCGGCTCAGGTGAGATGGGGGTCACTTCCTGCCTGGCTCAAGTCAGGCTAGGATGGTTTCCTGCCCAAACACTGCCCACCTTTTCAATGATGTAGATCAGTAAGATTGTCACAGATACAAACAAGATGAAAAAAGTCAATTCAAACTTTCTTTTAATCTACTTTCTGGAACTTGAAGGTTTACGTTGGTTGAGGGGCATGGGTGGACGTGAAGCCCTCTGTGATATTGCTTGTAAAAAGGGCTGAACAAATCCATTTAGATTTGATTACATTCTGGGATGGAAGCGATACAGTAGAGTATTTTGAAAGACCAGATCCTCCTGTCACTAAACGAACGTTTGTGTGATGCCTACAGCGTACCAGGGCAAGACGTCCATCAGTACGGTGGGAACGTCTACGTCAGCGTACCGTCTGAGCCTCGCCACCATGTCCCGCTCCAACACAGGCACCGGCACCGTGTGGGAGCAGGAGAGTCAGCCGTCACGCCAGCCCTCCCAGGACACGCTCAGCCGCACCGACGAAGACGACGAAGAGAGTCCGTTCTATCTCTTGCGTCTCAGTTTCACGTGCAAAATCAGTTTGTGGACAATTCAGGTCATATCTTTATCTTTTCATTTTCCTCTCCCTCTCTCTCCCCCCTCTCCCTTCCTCTCTCTCTCTACCCCTCTCGCTTTTCCCCCTCTACCTCCTGCCTATCCCTCCCTGTCTCCCCCTCCTCCCTCTCTTCTCTTTCTCTCTCCCTCCCTCTCTCCCCCTCCCTCTCTCTCCCTCTTCTTTCTCTCTTCTCCCCCTCCCTCTCTCTCCCTCCCTCTCTCCCTCTCTTTCTGTCCCTCTCTCCCTCTCTCTCTCTCTTTCCCTCCCTCTCTCCCTCTCTCTCTCCTTCCTCTCCCTCTCTCTCCAGATGACTCCATGAGTATCCCCAGTGTAGTGAGCGAGCAGGAGGCCTTCCTCCCTAAGGTTCTGGCCCAGCGTCGCTTCTCCAGCCACACCACCGAGAGCCTGGCCTCTCACCCTGAACACCCTCGCAGCACCATGCTGCCCAGCCACAGGTACACACACACACACACACAGGTGCAAACTCACACAGGTACACACTCACACACACACGCAGGTACATACACACACACAGGTACACACACACAGGTACACAAACACTCACACAAAGAGGTACACATACAACCACAGGTACACACTCAAGTACACACACACTCTCACACACATACTCAGGTACACACACACTCATACACACTCACTCACATGCACAGGTATACACACACCACTCATACACACGCACACATACACAGATACACGTACACTCCCACACTCCCAAATACAGACATGTGCACATCTAACAATCATGTGACCCACTTCCAGAATAATTATGTGACTCACCTCCTTGTTTCCTGTTTGTTCAGATTGTTTATATCCATTAGAAGGTTACAACCACCGTGATTCTGTGTATAATTGTTTAAGCCTTTGACGCCTAACCTCTCTCTCTCTACAGCAACAACGATAGTCTGTTTATACTGTAGTTCAGCTCAGCCCTGCTGTGTTAGTGTCTGGTAGAGAACTTGAACCAGAGCTCCAGACTATCCTTCCCCCCTCCCCCATCCTCCTCAACTCCTCCCCAGAGTAGAGGCCTTGGATCTGGGCTGCATGCGTCTCCTCTCTCCCTAAACCCCCTTCTCCCCCTGCCCCCCTTCTGCAGTGAGCCCAATGTGCTAGATGAATCCCAGGGCCTGATGGAAGAGGGTAACCTGTCTAGGTACAGTGTCACGCCCCCCTTACCTGTGTGTGCGTCCCGTCCCTCTCTCTCTCTCTGTGGGTGTGCGACGGGAGAGGGGCTTATCCCGGCCCCTCCCTCCGCCCCACCCTTGCGTGAACCACTCATGCGCATCCAGTCAAGTCTCTCGTCTCTCCACGCCCTCTCCCTTCCCCATCACTCTCTTCCTTCTCCTTATCTGCCCCCACCCCTTACCCCTCTTTCTCCACTTTTTATACCCCCCCCCCTCTCTTGCCCTTTAGTTTACCTCCCTCCGTGTCTCTCTGGTGTGCTGGTATCTCTGCACATGAGCTCTGAGATACAGTCCATTTCCAGCTCATAGTGCTGCTGTGTGAGAATGAGGGTGTTCTCTGCCTGGATCGCTAGATCTCTCTCTCTCTCTCTGGATCTCTCTCTCTCTGGATCTCTCTCTTGATCTTTCTGGATCTCGCTCTGGATCTCTTTCTCTGGATCTCTCTCTTTATCTCTCTGTCTGTCTGACTCTCTCTGTCTCTGACTTTCATTCTCTCTCTCTCTCCCTCTCTCTCTCTCTCTCTCTCTCTCTCTCTCGCTGCCTCTCTCTCCGTCTCTCTCTCTCCTGTCGTTGGTGGTGCCCATCTCAGCCAGCTGTTCATCAGTGCCATGGTGTGTCCATACTCTACGTGTTCCAGGCTTCTCACTGTTCAAATTGGATCTGAACTCCAATCTGTAGGGGCATGGGGCACTGGAGTGGAAACCTGCCAACAACCAACAATATCATCTGGTTATATTTATAGGATTTATTTCTGAAGTATAATCATTTGAGTTTTAAACCAAAGTGTAAAATGTATGAAATAGTTTCCATACTCCAGCCCCCACAATCCCCTTGGTGTTTTTGGTGTATGACATGGCGGATTCTGACTGTGTTTCCTGCTCTGTGATTGGGTGTCCTGTACTCGTGTTGGTTTGTGTCGGTGTGGTTTGGGATTGGGTGATGAGAGATGGGCGGAACTCCTTTTAAACTCTCCTGCAGCTCCTCCTACTGAAGGAGACTGGAGAGGTGATCAGGAGTCATTGGGCTTGCCTTGCCTTCTAACTGGACTGTCTGTCTGTCTGTCTGTCTCTACCTGTTTTCTGTCTGTCTGCATACGTGTTGTCTGTCTGACTGCCTGTATGTCTCTCTACTTGCCTGTCTGTTTGGCTCTGTTTGCCTTTCTACGTGTCTACCTGTATTTCTGTCCGTCTGCCTGTCTGTCTTTCGTTCGGTCTGTCTTTCTGTCTCCCTGTGTTTTGCCTACCTGTCTGTCTGTTTGGCTCTGTTTGCCTGTCTACCTGTCTTCCCGTCTTTCTGTCTGTCTATCTATCTGGCTTTTGTCTACCTATCTGTCTGTCTTTATGTCTATTTGTCTGTCTCCCTGTCTTTTGTCTACCTGTGTGTGGTTCTGTCTGTCTTTTGTCTGTCTGTCTGTCTGCCTGTCTGTGGTTCTGTGTGGTTCTGTCTATCCAGAGTGGCCAGTGTCCAGAGTGAACCAGGCCAGCAGAATCTGCTCCAGGCTCCGCTGGGACGTAAGAGGGGCCTGAGGCAGGTGAGTGAGCTCGTCTACCTGTCTGTTCTGTAACCCTTCCACAGTCCATCCACACAGCTGGATTGAGCCGCTCTCTCCCGTGTTCTGTCTAGCTGCGGCGCCCCCTGCTGTCCATTCCTAAGAGCTCCAACGAGCCACGCGGTCGATCAGGAGCCAGGCTCTCCACCACGCGCCGGAGCATCCAGCCCAAAACCAAACCACTGGGTAACCACAGCATGAGTGTGTGTGTGAGTGTGTGTGTGAGTGTGTGTGTGTGAGTGTGTGTGAGTGTGTGTGTGTGTGTGTGCTCGCGTGTGTATAAACGACCCCGCAGTTCAGATCAAGCATGCGTGTGTTCAGTTCGAGCACCACGTTGGTGCCCGGTGCGGTCAGAAGTATTTCCAGCGACCAGCTGCGCTTGACTTGACCTGACCTGTGCCGCCCCATCATGTGTGTCTCCTGTGGTGTCTGCGTCCATGTTGTCTTCCAACCCCAATAACTGACTCTGTTGTTCTGTTCTGTTTATGCCTTGTCTTGTTCTCAATAAAGAAACTTTATTGGACTGTGAAGGTGAGAATGCCTGACTTTTAATCACCCACTACACTCCGCCCCATAACCACGCCTCCCCTCCCACCCCTCCTGCAACGCAAAGGCCTTGCCCCGCCCCCGTTTCTCTTACACCTCACCTGATACGACGCTCTGCATGTCTGTCTTGCGTACCCCTCCACCCCCTTCCCTGCCCCACTCTGCCCCCTGGTGGCAATATCCAGGAGGATGACGAAGGTGGTTGTTGCGTGAGACGTCCACTAGAGGGAGCTGTAGGTAAGACGTGTTGTCATGTCTCCGCAGCCAACACGGACCACAAGAGGTCGGTCACCTTCACGGAGACGCAGCAGCGTCAGGGGGCGGCTGCCCCCTCCAGGTCCCCCACCCCCAGCGGGACAAGCCCCCACGCTGACAGCAAGAAGCCCAGCCCGGCCTCCACTCCCACCTTGGGTGTGTCGGCCACCGTCAAGGCTGATCTTCACTGCCCTGCCAACGCAAAGGTAGAACGAGAAAGACAGCAGCAGATATATGTATCTATGCGAAAGTCTTCACATGAAACGTTTTGAAGATTCTGATCGCAAATTGAATGTAGCAAACCTAGCCAGGGTTTGTTTGCGTTTCATTTGTGTCTATAATTTGATGGACATCTGTTTATCCAAATATCCAACTGCCTGTGTCAGTCACGTTGACGTAAGCCCCCCTGCTCCCCCCTAGGAAACAGCCTCCCAGGACAGCAAGGAGAAGAGAGAGCAATGGAGCCTTCGTAGCAGTCTGTCTCCCCTTCCCTCCCTCTCCCGCGCCTCCTCCCCCACCCCGCCCTCCCGCACCTGCTCCCCCCTCCCCCC
>BROE01000010.1:3537052-3568783 GCA_036571765.1 Plecoglossus altivelis | reverse complement strand
CTGTGTGGAATGGTAGAATGTTCCGGTATGCCGATAGCTTCCTGTCCTCGTCACGTTTCTGGGGTAAGAGAGTTTTATGACAATTGAGATGGTTAGTGGCAGTGTTATCGCTATGGAGACCCTTACCTCATCTTCATTTATATTGGCACTTTTGTACTGTCACACAAGATATTAACTCATTTAGGAAACGTTATGAATAGATACTTGATCAAAGGCTTTGTTGATGACAGTTTACTGAGACTGGCTCAATCCAAGATCCTATGTTTGACTAGACTACAAATATTAATGATTACAAATGAATCTTTTCGGGTTATTTTCAACTGTTGAATACTATATTCATTGTGTATATATACTGTAATTATCTAAAAACTAATATTATAAATATTGGATACAAAATTATTAAATCATTGATCAATTAATGATCAGAGAATCAGTAGACTTTAAAAGAGTTTAAAGAATTTTGCAGAAGTTTGATATGAAATAGAATGCAGTTAATATTAGTGCAGGTCAAGAATGTATCGTAAAGTACATATATCCAGAATTTTATTTTTCTTTGTATAACTAATTGACAATCCAACACTTTCAGATATCATGTTCATAGATACAGAATTATAGAAAGGAATTTTATGTTAATCTTTTCAAGAGACGATTACTTCAATTAACTACCGTAACTGCAGAGATGGCAAAGGAACACATATCCTTCTCTTACGGAGAAGTACAGATACTCATGTTAAAATAACTGGGAAAAGTTGAAGTACTGACTATTTAATGTTTGTTAATTATATTTTTTTTTTTATTTATTTATTATATATTATATATTATATTTTATAATATTTTTATACATATTTATTATATATTTTTTTATTTTTTTATATTTTATATATATATATATTTAAGTAAAAAGTAGTCATCACTACTACCTGTTTTAGTGTTACGCTGGTAACAACAACATATGTGTACCAGCAGTGACGTAAAGTACTGATACCAGAAAAATGTACTTAAGTACAGTTACAAAGTATTTGTACTTCATTACTTCCCATCGCTGTGTATTTGTCACTCAGCCACACCATACCTTTTGTAATATCTCTTTATTTGCAACCAAAGACCGTTTCATTTGATTTCCGTCTATCTCCAAAGGGCTGAAGGTTATGGCTGGTCATGTTCCTGTGATGTATTTTACTGGTGATAAAGGGACCGTTACTTTCTGTCTCTCGCAAAACTTCGCTGTTAAAGTGTTGCTGGCTTTTTAGACGGCAACTGGTACCCAAGCTACCGATTCCTACTGTTGCCGTAGTTACCTCCTAGTGCCCCTGCCTTAAATCAGAGCCGAGAGCACCCCGATAAACGGTATATTCCATGCCTGATGTCCCCTGTGTAACGAGGCTTTGGCACAATCCAAACCTGAAATGGGTATGCAGTACCTGAACCGTCTGTATTGTATTAATACATAGCTAGAAATCGCTCTGTCAATGTTTCTCTATACGGTGTCAAATGACTACGTTATGTCCGGTACGTGTTTGTTTTTACCTGCTAAACAGAAGCGATTCTGACTGATACGTGACTACGTTATGTCCGGTACGTGTTTGTTTTTCTGTACATCTACCTGCTTAACAGAAGCGATTCTGACTGATACGTGTCGCAATCACACCTCTCCACCCGTATCCTGATATCGGTGCGTGATGACCAGAAACACTATGTTGCTTTAAGGATGCAAATATTATAATTAACGCGCATATTTTGCAACATCAAGCTTTCAGTAAGTAGATCATCGTCACTGTTGTTGTAATTATCAACAAAAAAAAGTGTTGTATTGTAAAAGTAAAATCAGTAGTTGGATTCCCTAGTGTGTTGAAGTATATTCGTTATTGAATGTATTTCCAGTTTCTCTCTCGCTGTTCCTTGTTGATCGTTCAGTCATTTCACATGAACATGCTATGGGATTAGCCCTTCTGCAAAATAAGATGCTTTTTACTTTACCTCAAGATCCTTTCCACAAAAGCTTGAAATGTGCCATATTAGTCCTCGGATGGACGATGTCTGCGTGTTACATGGTTGCCCTTAGCAGGGTCTTGATTAACTTGGAATGTTTCGTTGAAATATATTTTTTTCCATCTGCTGCTGTTCACGATGACGATTACCCTTGTTACAGACTAACTCCAGTCATGTTGCATTGTTTTTAAATTATTGTAAGAATTTCATTAACGCTCTAAAACTGTCCTACAGCCTAGGCTATGTGTCATATCATTGTCTTGTCTTTTGTGTTGCTTAATATGAGAATATACATATATCAAATATTTATGAAATAAACCATATATATATATAAATCATATATATAAAACAAATGAATGTCCCTGTACTTTGTTGCTTACCTTGACACAGTTCTCTATCATATGTTTTCATTCATGTAGTCTGACTATATTTTGTGGTAATGTTTTCTTTTTGTTTAATCGTAGATATGAGTGGTGTAATTAAATGACATGTTCGGAAATCAGAGAAGGGCTAAAAGTCGATGTTTAATGCATGACAAAATAGATCAAATAATCATCATCATCATTCTGATCTGCATACTAAAAAGTTTAAAAATATTTGGCAAATCAACAAACAAGAGATGACAGTTCACGGAAAAATGTATCAATTATAACACATGCAATAATATTATTTACACGTTCAACCTCGAAAAAGGAAGGGTTAAGTAAGTACCGCGAGGAGAGTTTACGCCTTGTACCAAACCCCCTGACGTTGTGCTTTAACCAAACCGATGATTTTCGTTCATTATTGCAGGAATTCAGTATGTTACACTTTTGGTTTTCAACTCGGACTTAGCTCAGACCCTGCATTTTAAAACCCCTTATGCATCCATTAGATAACCGAACACTTGGGCACAGGCTAAAGCGGACCTGTTGTGGTTATGCTACATGCTACTTCATTAGTGCATAGTTCCATGAGTACCACACTCGCTGCCATCACTACGGGCTCTTAATTCTTCATTCAAGTGAACCACGATTGCCTATAAAGTAGATCTCCCCCTAGGGTACAGGGCAGGTGTAACTCAGTGTTTAGCACATGTGACTGCACATCAAAAAGTTGCAAGTTAAAATCCCTCCCCACACACACTCACTCTACTGTACATTGCTTTGGATAAAAACACTCTGCTATATGAATGCATTATTATTACATGGTTATTTCATCATCTTTGTCTCTCTCCATACTCACTGCTCATAAACACCTAAGTAAAACAACTAATTGAATTTCAGAAAAGGTATGTGCTTGTTTTTTTTTCTATTCGTCAACCAGTATTAAACGCTTCCTTGTGCGGTACAGTAACCCAATTAGACAGTTGCTCTGTGACATCATCATAAAGCGACAGAGATCGTCACATCTTCTGGAAACACTCCTTAGCGTTTCCCCAGACTTGGATTCCCTAGGGAGAAGAGGACACGGAGGAGGACAGACTAGATGGGTCAAATAGATCAGGTCAAGAATGTAAACATCGTCACCTTATACATCTCCTCTTGCTGTTTCTGGCATGACAGTGTTATGTGTATGAGGGACATGCTGATCTACATTACAGTATATCTATACAGTCACTATTACAATGCTGATCTACATTACAGCATATCTATAAGATCAGTTTCATACACATGATGATCTACATTACTGTATATCTATAAACTCACCTTCTAACACATGCTGATCTACATTACCGTATATCTATAAACTCACCTTCTAACACATGCTGATCTACATTACCGTATATCTATAAACTCACCTTCTTACACATGTTGATCTACATTACCGTATATCTGTAAACTCACCTTCTTACACATGCTGATCTACATTACCGAATATCTATGAACTCACCTTCTTACACATGCTGATCTGCATGAGAGCGTAGCGATAGAGAGCTTCTCTCAAGTCCCTGTCCTTCTGCTCCTTAAAGCGCTGTACATCCACCCAAGCTGCCTTCACATGCTCCCTACACACACACACACACACACACACACACACACACACACACACATCAGCACAGAAGAACATAGACAAACATCTGACGAACGTTAAACTGTCCATCATGTTGTGCTGAGGCCTTTACAGGAACATCTCAGGGTCTTACTCGCATTCCGCAGTCTTGTCCTTCACAGCGTCCTCTCCCTCCACGATCTGCTCCTCCAGCAGCTTGAGTTTAGCCTCTCTCTGCTCCGGAGTCTCCTGGCCAAAGAGCTTGTTGGTCATGCCTTTGAAGGAGAACGCTCTGAACATCTGGAGAACAGAGATGATGGGTCATGTCTCCTGGCTTCTGTTAGACTCAGTCACTGTCATTTGTCATAATGATGAAGCTCTTGACAGGAACGGCTCTTCTCTGGTGTGATTGAATGGACTTAGGAGCAGTTGGTGAGTACGGAGTGGGCTACAATGTTCTCAGGACCCTGAGCACCAGGGCTGTCCAGGTGTGACAAGGTGGGCCAGGTATATACAGGTGTGACAAGGTGGGCCAGGAGTGTGTCCAGGTGTACCTACCCCGGTGGCCAGCTCCTCCCTCTGCTGCTTCTTGGAGATGAGGTCCTGGGAAGCTACTTCCAGCTCAAACTGGCTCAGCTCATGTTTCCTGCACACAGCCCTGCAGGTAGACACAAACACAGCTTCAACCAAAACACACACCCTGCAGGTATACACAAACACAGCTTCAACCACAACACGCAGTCCTGCAGGTCGACACAAACACAGCTTCAACCACAACACACAGCCCTGCAGGTAGACACAAACACAGCTTCAACCACAACACGCAGCCCTGCAGGTAGACACAAACACAGCTTCAACCACAACACACAGCCCTGCAGGTAGACACAAGCACAGCTTCAACCACAACACGCAGCCCTTTAGGTAGAAACAAACACAGTTTCAATTCAGCTCCAGTTACCTGAGGGCTTCTGCAAAGAACAGGTACTCCTTCAGCTGGTCTGCGTAGTGCTCCTCATCCTCCAGGATGTCATCTATGGAAGCAGCATACCTGCTAACAAGGCCACCGTTAGTGAGGAGGACTAAGGTTAGCCTTCAGCACCTCCGTTAGGGACCGGCACAACTGGCAGAGTGGCAGGGCTACAGCTACAGGGCCGACAGGGGGGTTCAACCCTGCCCCCCGTCCCCCCTGCCCCCCATCCTCCCCTGAGGGCTTGTCTACGGAGGAATACGTACGCGTCCATGTGATGGCCAGCACTCTGCAGTCCATCTCCCATCTCCTTCTCCATGGCACTCCATTCACTAGATACACACACACACACCGAGTATTTCTAAATAATACTTCCACATATTTAAGTCACCTGAAACACTATCATCGATAAAATATGTTCAATTCAAATCAATAAAAAATGTCAATCTTACCTGAAGACTCTGCCGTAGTTTGCATGGACCTTGTAAACACCATAGAGTCTGTCTGCTACTCTCTGGAGAGAGATGAGAGGAGACTAAAAATCCTGAACTCACACACACACACACACACACACGTACGTACATGTACACACACACACACAGCTTGACAGAAAACAAAATGTTGGATGTGTGTGTGCAACTCACAGCTCTCGTTCGAAGAACCTGAGAAGTGTGAGCCTGAAGTTCGTCGCTGTAGTGTTTGGTGTCTGTGAAGCGTCTGGGGGAGAAGGGACAGACGGAACAGGAAGGGGATGGAACAGCGTTCACCTCACGACACACACACGCACACGCACGCACGCACGCGCACACACACACACGCACACACACACACACACACACACTAGAGACCAAGCAGGGCTGGTGTGAGGGCTCCTCGGCAACCTGGATGGATCAGGTAAGAGAGAGGGCCACTTACTTGTCAGGACACTTCACTCTGAAGGTGGCACTAAGAGCTCTGATCCTGGAGTCTGCCTGGAGATGAGAGGACAACCAAGTAAGGTTTGAATACTCCTCTGCAAAACAATGTACAACTACATCCACACACACACTGCTGCTTTCGACAGGATGCATTGTGTACACAACACCAGCAGCTACTGTGTGGATGCCTCCACTCTGATATACAAATAAATGGGACAATGTGTCCAAACTTTTGTGTGGTAGTATAGATTGGTGTGTTTGGAAGAAAATACCTTATCCTGGAATCCTGTGTCATATACCACCTCCTTCCAGCCATGTTCCTGTAAGAAACAATAAAACTACAATAGCACAAAAACTACAACCCCCATCTGGGGGGGGCTCTGAAAAAACAAATCACACTTAACTGTGGTGAAAGCCCATATAGTTGTACCATACAAACCGTATGCTGTTATCAAACCTGCATGTCAGTGACTGAGTGAATGACACTAGAGTGCGTACCTCAGTCAGGAAGTGGAAAAGGATCTTATCATTGGACAGCACAGGATGTGAGGCGACTCGAAGCAGGAAGTTCTCCAGTCCAACCCTGCGACGCTCTACAAAGTCCGGGTCCATATTGTCGGCAGACAGCTTATGCCATACAAACTCTGCCTGTATGTAGAGCAGAAGAGTCAGGCCAGGAGATGCTCAGCTGCAACATGAACTCATTAGGTTGCCAGGTTTAAATGTACCCCTTTCTCTGAGTCACAGGCTGAACTTTGTGGGATGCCAGGTTTACACTTACCCTTTTCTCAGGTAGTGGGGGCACGATGATGAAGGGATATGTGACCAACAGGTAGTGCCGAAGAAGTTCAAATTCGCTGTATCTCCTCCACAGTGAATCTGGAGCCGGGTTGTGTCCTTCTGCTATTGCAGCCATCGGCCTTAAAAACACACGTACAAATCTTTAACTACATACGTGTGTTTTCCTATCACCTAAGGTTTACAACTAACAGGATAGGTAGGCTACTGAGCGCAATGCGTGGTCTCTTACCGAGTTTCGATGAGATACACGGTGAAGGTTTCTTGCATGTTCACGGCGTTTTTCCCATTTCTTTTCTCCGCCTCCGTCACACTAATCTCCATCCTCTGAATGAGCGTCGTACCCTCCGCCATCTGGAAAAAGGACCTCTCCTATCATCAATGACGTCTTCTACTCTATATTGGAATATGTTACCCATTGCTTGATTTTATAAATTGAATGTCAACACAACAGGATCCCATGCTTACTATTTCACGTTATCAACCACCAGTACAGCTATGATGATGCGAACATTATCTATCCTGTACTTATCTTAGGCAGAAGCAAATGGGAATTCAATTACATTTTCTTTTTTTCTTTTTTTTAGAATACCGCTTCACAATAGCAATATAGTCAGGGTTATGTTGTTACAGGATAATTAGACATGTATTTGTGTTTTCAAACGGAACGCATCCAGCTGTTTAAAAGGCTATGGTTTGTCACTTGTATCAACAACGCACTAGTCTGGGCCAGGCCGGTCACTGGGTCTATATAGTAACTTTCGAAATGCGCCACATCGATGACCTTCCAGTGGGAGGAGTAATTACCGTGTTATTTTTAGTTTTCTCTAGGTCTGGTGAGGGTGAATATTGGTCTCTTGTCGTCCCCGACTCTTCACTCACAGCATCCGCCATCCTCGTTTCCGCAGTTGCTGATACTCCGCATGCGCAGTGAAAACTTTCGCTTATTCAATTCCGTGAAGAACTTCTCCCGACTCATCACTTTTCAGGTTTAACAAAATCACTTCGTTACCGTATTTAGTTGAAAACTTTCTAAACAAAGTCAAACCAGGAAGCATTTGGCTACCTATAAATCAAAATAATCGAATATTATCAACGTAATAACGTTCTGCTTCAGAAGAACATGCAGTACAGTTGCCCAACTACTTTCAACAGACAAAATAATACATAATCGATAGGCATTTTATTTGATCGGTCATTATCATCACACATATATAAGACTACAAGTGTCGTGTTACCTTCAACGTCAGTGCATTTCACAGGTCAGCAAAAAAATGAGATGACAAAGTCAACAGGATATGATGAACTAGCATTTCGGTTCCGTTTCCATACAAAACAATCAACCCTCTCTTTCTCTTTCGTCAAAAGAGTAGTCTAACATAAATACCCCTAAAAAAAACATGTACTTGCCTGGTATAATACACATGATTTATGTACAGGATGCGAGTGAAAGGGATGCAACAATGGATTAAGACTGTTAGCTGTGATTTGAAAATGCAGAGTAATATTGACACTGGAAGACAAACAGGTGGATACTGGTTAGTAAGGCACCACATTGCGGAGGATCGCTCGTCAATGCTAAAGATAAACATTGACTGAAACATAGATTGCTCCTCATTCTGGTTGTTTATGTCTTATAAACCCGACACGCAAGCTATGAATACATTTAGGTAAACTGAATGATGTGGACATAAGGGGGGGGGGGGCTCAAGAAAGCTTTTTTCTAACTCCAAACAAGTCCGTAAAACAAACAAACAAACATTCTCTGTACAAGAAAAAAAAATCTATGCACGACAGGTGGGAGGAGGGGGGAAAGCAAATTTTGGTTAAACGCTTTTAATCATTATGATAACAAATGTGAATGCTGACAACAGATTCTTGCAGAGTACAACGTTAACAGAAATGCTGTCATGCATATAACTGTGTTTCAATCAGCCCCCAAGCAGGAAGTCCTTTCAGGAGCAAGTATCCAAGTCAGCTAGAAGGGCATTCATTTGTTCTTGTGTACAAACATCACAGACAAGAACTGCAGTAACTTTCGGGGGAATATTTCAAGAGCGTCACATCAGGTGACTCATAAGCAATATGCCACTATGGCCAAACTCATTCTGTAGATGACACACACACACCACGCACGCACACACACACGCACACACACACCACACACACACGCGAACACACTGCACGCACACCACACACACGCACACACCACACACACTCGAAAAACAACCGTTGTCAGCATATTTCTGCGTGTCCCCAATGCTCTCAGCAAGCTGAGATATAACCAGATAAGGGAACGGGGCAGCATTGAGCGTTACCATGCCGACAGCACAGCTGATCTCAACTCCCTTCTATTAACAGTGACATACTTGGGACGAGGTGGAGAAACGATAAACCCTCCCCACCACCCCCACCACCACCCTCATTCAACCCTAAAACCTCCCTTTCATGACTTCAGTAAAAGCGAACATAAGTGTCCCTCATCTGAGAATGTTAAGGCTGCGTCGACACTTTGAATCTGTACAGGAATAATATGTCTTCATTCGTACGGTTGATTATACAAAAGGATTCAGGGTACGAAAGCTTGAACCTCCGGAGTCCCACGCCCGGTGTGCACACGCGTGTGTGTGTGTGTGTGCACGTGTGTGTGCGAGAGAGATATATCACTCCTGTGTGGTATAGTCTCTCCGGTGCACGTGCATAAACACGGAAGTCATTCTTTGTTTCAACCATTACAGAACGCCAACCAACAAATACGCGCACGCGCGCGCACACACACACGCACACACGTGTGTGTGTGGGCGGGCAGGCACACGCACGCAGGCACACGCACCCCGGGAGAGGGGGAGGCGATCGTGGCTCCATCTGTCGGAAGGTCCTTCTGGCTGCTTGGACTAAGATTTGAGGGCTGAGTTTTTCCAAAGCGGCTTGTGATACACCCAGCCTTCCCCCTGCCGAAGAGAGACGCACATGTCACATGACCCGTCACATGACCCATCACATGACCCACACTTAACCTGACATCTTGAGAAAAGGGGTCGACTGCATCTGACCCCCAATCAAAACTAATGATGTCAAACTACAACTTCAGAGTGGTCAGATTGAGGTTGTGCGAAAGCTCACGACCAGTTTACACAACAATAGTTTGACTCTCAACACACCCATACACTCCTCATACACCCAGAATCCTTGAACTTAACTAGACTGGGCAAATGTGATTTTACCAGTGGAATTAGCCTTCAGAATAGTTTGACAGTATCTCATGTCCTATGGACCAAGCCCCCCAGTCTCAGCCCTGTGTGCTCCTCACCTCACTGTGGAAGTATCTGGTCATCCAGGCCGTGTCTGTCTCGCTGCGGATCCTCTCCTCCGTCCGCTGCCTCTCCTCCAGCAGACGCTTGTGCTCAGTGGCCTTGTCTATGTCCTTCTGCCGCAGAGCCTCTGTCACATGCTGCCACAGCCGCCTGGCAAGCACACACACGCACGCACACACATGCACACACACGCACACACATGCACACCACACACACACACACGCACACCACACACATGCACACCACACACACACACACACACAAGCACACCACACGCACGCACACACATGTATGCACACACGCGCACACACATGCACAACACACACACACGCGCGCCCACAAGCATACGCACGCACGCACACACACACACACGTGCCCACAAGCATGCACACACACGTGCCCACAAGCATGCACACACAATTTTGGGGTGATTTTACAGTGGGAAGAAATGTACACACACACACACACAACAACAACAACAACAACAACAACAAGGTTCCTTTTCACACAGGTTTCTCCTCAAATCAGACCTTGACTCGTTTGGTCCTTGTTTGTCCGTGGGACGGACACGCTTCTTGGTGACGGGCAACCTGGTGACATCCACCACTCGCATGTCACCGTTGCTGTAGGAGAATTCCAGGACTCCATTCCACTCTCCCTGCACACGGCACACCACTGCATTGGTGGGGTTGTGCTTCACCTCAGCAGTCACCCTGCGCGTGAGGACACACACACACACACACACACACACACACGCACACGCAGGCACACACACGCACGCACGCACCGTAAACTGACTGGGAACCAGAGTAGATCAAGCCAGGACACTAGAGGACCAGTTACAGTGCATGTTACTAGATACAGAGCAAATGCTTTGTTACAGAGCATGTTACTGGTTACAGAGCATGTTACTGGATACAGAGCATGTTACTGGTTACAGAGCATGTTACTGGTTACAGAGCAGGTGACCAGACCAGGCAGCTGGGAGCTCCAGGCTAGCAGACACTCACTTGTGCAGCTTGCCTCCATAGAAGGGCTTGGTCTGGAAGGTGATGATGGCTGAGTAGCCTGTCTTGGGGCAGGTGACGTTGACCTTACCCCCCAGCTCCACCCAGGGCACGGTGAGGATGGAGCGGGCGTAGGCACACGGCAGGGTGAACACGTACTCCTCATCGTGCTCCAGCAGGTGCAGGCAGCCTGGGTCCACATGCACATGCACACATACACACAAACACACACACACACACAAACGCACACGCACGCACACGCACACGCACACCACAAAGACTTTGTTCACAAACCCCTGAGCAGAAAGCCAGTGAAGACAGAGCAGAACTCGCGAGCATGTAGGTATATGGTGGGTGAACATGCTCTGTACCTTCTCCTATCATGGTGACCCCGATGGACATGCCCATGAACTTGCTCTTGGTCCACACGTGCGTGTTCACGCACATCCTCCTCTCCTGACACTCAGCGTAGAAGCCTGACACCGGCGGGTGATGGGACACCTGCTCGGCCACAAAGCGCACCTGGTAGGAGTCTGAGGGACAGCCCTGGGCAGGGGGGCAGCCCTGGGCGGGGTGGCAGCCCTCCTGGGTCTCCCTGGTCCTGGGGACCCTCCAGGAGCAGTGGAAGGTCTCCCCGATGATGGGGTTGTAGGGCTTCTTGGCGATGGCTCCCTTGCGGCCCTCGTGGAAGGAAGTGAGGTAATACTCCACGAAGCGAACCATGCGCTCCTCAGGGCTGTTGCCGTCGGTGATGGCCACGAAGATGTCCGGGTGGGACATGAAGTCAGCGTACATCTCCAGCAGAGAGCGCTTCTCCAGGATGAAAGTGGGAAGAACCACCTGGTGACACACGCCCATACAGAAAGAACAGCAGTGAGAGGAACTGTAGATACTGTGGTGTTCCGCAAGGCTCCATTCTGAGTCCTCTGCTTTTCTCTTTATACATGCTTCCTCGTGGTTCTATCTTTCAGAAATGCAAGGTTTCTTATCACTGTTGTGCTGACGATACACAATTTTATCTTCCTGTCAAGTCCAC
The DNA here is from genome assembly GCA_036571765.1 of Plecoglossus altivelis. Lineage (NCBI taxonomy): Eukaryota > Metazoa > Chordata > Actinopteri > Osmeriformes > Plecoglossidae > Plecoglossus > Plecoglossus altivelis. Next base: position 3,556,784 of record BROE01000010.1, on the reverse strand, counting down.
AAATGGAAATTCCATTTCCAATTATATCTCCTGTCTGGAGGAAGTGAAAATGTGGTTGTCTGACAACTTCCTAAAGTTGAATGGGGATAAAACTGAGGCCATTGCTTTTGGTTCACCTTTGTGTACCGCAAATATGGAAAACCAGTTTAGTGCCCTGTCTTTAACACTGCAAAACAGAGTGAAGAACCTTGGCGTTAACTTAGATTCTGACTTATTATTTGATAAACAGATGAATTCTGTTGTCAAAGGAAGCTTTTTTTAATCTCCAGTCCATCGCCGAATTAATACAGTTTCTCGCAAAAAAAGACCTTGAAGTAGTGATTCATGCACTTGTTACATCTTGGCTTGATTACTGCAATTCCCTATACATTGGTCTACCTCAATCCTCCATACACTGATTGCAATTGGTTCAGAATGCGGCAGCTAGACTGCTGACAAGAACTAGGAAGAGAGAACACATCACTCCTGTTCTGTCCACCTTACATTGGTTACCAGTCAGATTCAGAGTTGACTTCAAGGTTCTGCTTTCTGTGTATAAAGCTTTACATGGGTTAGCACCACAGTACGTTTTCGATCTTCTCCTTACTCCGCTCTAAGATCTCTCCGCTCATGCAATAAATTCCTCCTCTCGGTTCCCCGGTCTCGCTTAAAGACCAAGGGTGACCGAGCTCTGCAGTTGCAGCTCCCAAGTTGTGAAATGCGCTTCCAGTGAACGTGAGGTCTTCACCCACTTTGGACACTTTTAAATCTAGTTTAAAGACTCATTTATTTTCTTTAGCTTATGGTGTCGCCTGAATTTTATAAGGCATTTTGTGTGGTTTATGGTTTTACCCTGCATGTTTTATATGTTATCCTATGTATTAGTTTTATTATCTTTTATATCTTGGTGTAATATTGTACAGCACTTTGGTACAACACACGTTAAATGTGCTTTATAAATAAACTTGAACTGTAGATGACATTCACCCCGCTGCTGTGCTATAATCACCATTCACCTTGGCCTGAGGCCTGCCTTACTATATAGAGTTTGGATCCACTAGACCCTCCTATCTAAGACATTGTGTGTGTGTGTGTGTGTGTGTGTGTGTGTGTGTGTGTGTATGTATGTATGTGTGTGTGTATGCATGCATGTATGTATGCATGTATGTGCGTGTGTGTGTGTATGTGTATGTAGAAACTGGACCGACCCGTGTGAGGTCCATGCCCAGCTTAAGCTGTGACAGCAGGTGTAGGATGACACTGCGTTCCTCCTCCACCGCTCCCAGGTCCTCCTCCTTGTCCGAGAACGAGTCTTCTGCCTCGTCCTCTTCATCTACGTCCTCCTGCTGCGTGCGCCCACGCACACGCACACACGCACACACACAAACAAACAAACAAAAAACACACACACACACAAAAACACACACACACACAAGCAGTGAGCAGTACACTCTTCAAGGCAGTGTCACAATATTCACAGCACTCATTATGACTTTTAGATCTTGTAGAGAATAGTTAGTCATGTCTCTTGAATTAGTTTGCTGATGCATTTGTTGAACATGGGTTTACTAGGTTTACTAGGTTGAGTACTGCCACACACACAAACACACACACACACACACAAACACACACAAACACACACCCCTCCCCCAAATCTTACCCCAGAGAAGCTGCAGGACTCTGTGCTGGTGAGCTCCAGATGACTGCCCTCCAGACCTGCCTGGTCCCCAGGGGGGAAGCCTGTCAGGCTGGCCCCGTTCAGCAGCTCAGGCAGCTGGGGTTCCAGCCACTCGATGGTGGGGCCTGAGGAGGGAGAGGAGACAGGCTCACAGCTGCTCATGGTGCCCAGCTGCTGGCTCCTAGTGCCAGACCACGGCAGCACAGACCCAGAGCATCCACACGCACACGGCCGGGCGCAGCCACCAAGGCCAGGGGAGGGACTGCTCTCCCACTGAGCCCTGGAGAGCCACCTGACCCCCGACACCCACAGAGTATCAGGATACGTTTAGCCCCGCCCAAAAAGGAAACGTCCCCGGCCTCCTATTGGATAAACCCCTTCAGCTTCCCTCCTGACTGCTAATCACCATGGTAAAGGGGCGGGGACTATACTAATGAACCTGACTTTGAGGTGCTTGACAGCTTCGTCTGATTGCCTTGTCCTGACGTTCCGTCCCCTGCTTGGGGTCATGAAATATACATGGTGAACAACAAAAGCTTGTATGTCGCACCATGATAAGAACCATGATGCTCTCTAGCACAATGAAATCTGCCAACAAACCCTTTGCTACATTTCAACCGCAAAGCTGGTTTACAAGTCAGGCCACAGGTCCCCTTCTCTCAATCTATGTCCTTTTATCTGATCTCATGGGTAACCGTGGAGATGGCCAATCAAGATTCAATCCAGTTTCCCTGTTTCTCATCAGGTTACCTTTGAGACAGCCAGTAAGAATAAGCACTGCTCCTCATCAATTATGGAGAATAATTCCACCGGCGTAAAGCGGCTGTCCTGCTGGGAGACTGGAGCTTGAACAACAGAACTAAAGTTTGTGTCTGGTACAGAACACACACACACCTCCCCACATATACACACACACACACATACACACACACTTTGAAAACGAATATCCTGCCTTCTCAGTATTGGCAGAAACGGGGTCAGTATCAGATGACCGTTGGATAGTAAACTAGGAGAAGCTGAAACAACCAACCAGGCGATGCCATGTTTCCCTGCAGCAGCACACACGCTCCTCTGTCAACATCACCTCATACAAGCACTGAGCAACAAGTGGGATGGCATGAACACACACCTCGCTCTTACACACACACACACACACACACACCTCCTTCTTACACGCACAACCACACACATGCACACCCACTCACCCCTCCTTCTTACACAAACTCACACACACACACACACACGCTCAACTCCACACACACACCTCCTTCTTACACACACACACACCTCCTTCTTCTTACACACACACACACACACACAAACACACACATGCATGCACACCCACTCACCTCCACACACACCCCCACCTCCATCCACACTGGACTGACCTCCCAAAGAGCTGGTCTGCTGGGCCACCTGCTGCAGCTGGAGGATATGCAGACAGTCGCTGAGGCAGTTCATGGTGGCCATGGAGGTGGCCTTCAGCATGAGCAGGTCCTGGTCCAGGGGGGACAGGGAGGGCCCTGGGGCCGGGGGCAGGCCCTCGATGCCCTGGATCAGGTCCCTGTGCTGCCCCTGGGCCTTCGCCATCATCTGGGGAGGACAGATTGCAACAGGTGCTAGGTATGCGGGGGTGGGGGCAGTGGGGATGGGTGTAGCTCAGCGGTAGAGCATTTCACTGCAGATGAAGAGATAACTGGTTCGAATCGGCCTGTATTATGTTCTATTTTGAAGAGTGTCAGCAGAATAAACAGATAATTATGTCTGTGGTTTGGTTCCTTCCAGTAAACGAGGCTGGTCTAGTTTAGGGCTGTCCAACCATGCTCCCAGAGGCAAACCCTGCGTTTGGTTTTCATACCACGGCAATCTGGAAGAAACAAGCTTTAGCTTGTCACCCTCTTAGTAGAGAGAAGTGTGCCAGGTTATAGTTGGAATGGGAAACTAAAGGGTGTGAGCTCTCTAGGACCAGAGTTTGACAGCCCAGGTAGGATTTCCTGACTGTGAATATGAGGAACATACAAGACAAAAACGCGGAGAGGGGAAAAAAAAACAATAAAGAAAAGAGCCCAAAGTGGTTGTAACTTTTGGACACCTTCCAACCTCTCCTCCATGAGTCACCAGGACACAGAAGCAGACAGAAAGACTATGTGGGATTAGACCCAGGTTTTACAGGGTAACACAACACAGAGGCCGTGTCCTCGTCTCACCTCTCTGGCTTCCCTGCCTCACCTCCCTGAATCACCTCCCTGTCTTACCTCGCTGTCCTCCCTGTCTCACCTCCCTGAATGACTTCCTTGTCTCACCTCCCTGGCCTCCCTGTCTCACCTCTCTGGCCTCCCTGTCTCACCTCCCTGAATGACTTTCTTGTCTCACCTCCCTGTCTCACCTCCCTGGCCTCCCTGTCTCACCTCCCTGGCCTCCCTGTCTCACCTCCCTGGCGTCCATCAGGTGATCAGGCAGCAGGGACCTCCTGCTGGAGTAGAGAGAGGAGCCCTTGTGGAGCTGGGATATGCTGAAGAAGGAGGCGGCGTTCTGGCTGGGCCGGCGCTGGGACAGAGGGGAGCTTCCGCTTCCTTGGGACACTGTGGAGTAGCTGCGAGACTTGGGAGGAGGGTTGCTCTGAGTATGCCAACAACATTTTAGAGGAAGAAGAAGAAGAAAACATAAAACAAAACAAAATGAGTAGATAGACAATTTTCTCTGTGCAAAACGACAAAGAAGATATGAGGGGGGAAAATATATATTTTTTTGTGGGGTGCTCTTTTTATTTATTTATTTATATATATATATATATCCAAAAAAAACTAAAAGTGGAAACTAAACGCTGTGATCCACCAAAGTAAATCTGTAAGGAGGAAAACCCAGGATATAGTGCTGAGTCAGATGTCTACTGCAAAACAGGAAGTTATGTACATGCTCTATTTAAGAGTGTGTCTACATGAGATTGACATGATTGTAGTGAGTGTATGAGAGTGAGAGTGAGAGTGAGAGTGAGAGTGAGAGTGAGAGAGAGAGAGAGAGAGAGAGAGAGAGAGAACTCGGTCTCACCTTCCCCATGGCCTCTGTGTGGTGCTGTGTACAGATCTGCAGCCTGCTCACCCAGTGCTGTCTCTCTTTGGCGTCTGTGGCTGAGACACACCACACACCACACACACACCACACACACACCACACACACACCACACACACAGCAGGGAACCTCATTACACTTCACAAGAAAACCGCATTGATCCCTGAGAATGATTAACTTGACAACAGAAGATCATTAGAAAACATTCCAGATCAATAGATGATGGATGAGACGCACCATCGCCAGATTGCTCAGTCTGAAAATATTCTCTGTCCATTAGCCCAACACTTACATAATGCTCAGGGAACTTTTTTTTCTTCTTTTTTTTTTAAAACACTGCAGATCAAGCAAATAAGTTGGTCCACGGCTAAGAACTGAAGTTGGATGGTAGAGCAAGTTGTGATTAAAACCCATGTATTTTTAGCTGAAGTGGAGAGCGTGAGAGAGCGGGGTGTGGGGGACGGGGGTATCTACTAACCCCTGAGTTTGTACTGTTCTCCACTGATGGCGTTGACGGTGAAGGTGTGAGAGTCCTCGTCGCTGGGAGATATGACGGCCCCAGCCAAAGGTAGAATACCTCGTGGCTTCTGGGCCCTGGACTGCTCATTGACAAAATACTCCAGTAATCCAGCCTCATTGTTCAACACAAAGAACCTGTAGGAGGCAAATGAACAATAACAAAGCGATTTCTAATTTACGGTTGACGCCAAGTGTGACTTCTTTCAATGACATAATATAGCGTAGATTGATCCATTTTGTGAGATCTAGCGACTCACCTGTATTGCCATCCTGTAACCAGATTGGTATATTTCATCAAGTAGCCATCGATGTTTTCCATGTGGTCACTAGACGAAATCAACGTAAGTGTTTGTTGATTAATGACATCAACTGGAATTGGCAAACCACCTTCCTAATAGACACACCTGACCCAAGTGTCCAGCCGCATAACGTTGACACGAGCACTACTCGCTTTACTGGTTGTGCAAGTGGTCTAGACCAAGACAGACCAAAGGTCCATTTCAGACTAAATGTGACTTGTTTGACAGATGGCTAGCTAAATCTGGTAACTCGTAAGTTAGCATGAAGCTAAGTAGCCGGGTACGATTAGCTATTGCGCTAGGTAGTTAGAGGGGACTTCACGCTGTCATTTTGCTATATTCATTTAGCCTTCATCCCATGCCTCTACACATGCTATAGCTGGGAATCGTGCCTGTAAAGTAGGACATTTTCACAGACATCGGTGACCTGTCCCTGTATTATAAACGCTGGAAAGCATAATTCAATGCTAGTTAGCAATAGCATAGCCAAACAGATGTCACCGTACCTGTACTGCCAGCCTTTCGAACTAGCCCTCCCAGAACTCGGAGTCCTGTTCTGAGTACTTGTAAACACATCAAGCTTGCCTTCGCTGTCGGAGATTCGTAATGCCGTTGTTTCTCCTTGCATAGTCATGGCTAGCTCGCTCAAACCGCTGTCCGTCTTCCAGGGTACCAGCTACCTACTAGTTAAAAGTACCAGGATACTGCCAGTAACTTTAGCTAATATCTAACGGGCTAGCCAGCAACAAACCTCGAGGCTAGCAAGGAGGAAGATAGCTTGCTCTGCAATGTTCTTAACAGATTTGTTCAAGTCGGTAGCCAGCTAGGTAGAGTTAGCCAATTTACAGGCCTTGCTTTCAGTGCCATTCCCTATACATGTTTTTTTCTCACCGATTACGCTACGCGAACTTTTATATAGCTAGGTAAATAGACCAGCTATCTAGATAGACTATCTAATTGACGGATAAATCATTTCACCACAGTATATTCGAATAAAACCCGCATTTAATTGTTTACAGTATAATCTGTCACTGAAACACGTGATCAATCCGCGAGCGCTGTCAAAGTGGCATAAACACTTGGCTTCAAAATAAAAGTCCCCCAACTCTCTGACTGTGCTTAACATTTACGATTGTGTTTGGATTATGACCGCACATATCGCAAGTGCATTTGCTGCTCGTTTGAAGCTGTAAACCATTTGCTCTTTCTAAGTTCCTAGCTGTGTCATTCGACTCACAGTCAATGTGTCATTGATGTATTCTCGCCAAATGCTCATATTACAGCGAATGAAAATGCTTGTCGTGACAAGCGTACATACCTATCGTCTTCCAGACGCACCCTTGTTACTCTAAATCTTTGTGTACGAAGAAAGGAAAAGCCGTCTGCAGTGAGAGCTAATCAAATCACAGGGTGGAGCATTCTAGTTTAGTTCAAGGATTCTGGGCGTATGAGGAAGTTGACAGTCAAACTATTACGACTTGCTGAAAGTACCAACGCTACTCTTCTATCTGGAGTTTAACAGACAACCAGACCAAATCCTAGAAATGCCTGCGAAGAAAGTATGCATCGTTGGATCGGGAAACTGGTATGTATTTGTTTTGCCCACACGACTTGTGTTTTAATGTGACAATTAGATCGCTTATAATAAAATACAAAAGCTCTGTGCTAATGAAAAGTTTATCACTGAAAATGTTTTAGCATTTTGTTTGCACAAATAGAAATGTATGCATTTTGGTTGATCGATCTGGCTATGTGCAAGGGTGCCAATAGTCTGTTTTGAGGTCAAAATCGTATCGTCTTATCTCTTTCAGGGGCTCAGCCATAGCCAAAATCATTGGACACAATGTAAAAGGATCCAATCGCTTTGATCCAATCGTAAACATGTGGGTTTATGAGGAAATGATCAATGGCAGAAAGTTGACAGAGATCATTAATACGGAACACGAGAATGTTAAATATCTGCCAGGTCACAAACTGCCGAAAAATGTGGTAAGGAGGAAGTACTTTTGGGCAGGGAAAACGATCCATGGTCAAATCATGTCTGTATGGCTAGAGCAATTCCACTTGCGTCTGTAAGGGACTGTGTTGACATTATCAATCAGACATTGATAAGCTATGTGAACTTTGACCTTTATAGACCTCACCTTTAACGACCTTTATAACCTTTGTACATTAAGGACTGCGTCAATACCTGGCACAGTGCCATGTATTAACATCGTTAAATGCTTAGGTCTGTAGCTTACATTTGACATTATTGCGTTAATATAAATGTAGGTCCACGTAAAGAAGATCACCTCATCAATGCAATGAAAGCTAATGTCTCTGCCACCCTCAGATTGCAGTTCCTGAGGTGACGGAGGCAGTGAAAGGAGCCAGTGTGCTGGTGTTTGTCATCCCACATCAGTTTATCGGGAAGCTCTGCAATCAAATGAAACCACACATCAAAGATGGAACCATCGGAATCTCCCTCATTAAAGTAAGTGCAACTTGGTATAGATCCGGATCTTCCATTTAGGAAAACGCTAACGTGAAAAAACACTATCATGACTTCTGGCGCTCTGACTTTGCCCTGATTTGCTATCTGTTAAGATACAGGCGCCCTTGTTGAGTAGCTAAGAGGAATCCTGTATAATCTGATGACAGGCGCTGAAAACAAGGTTTCAATTTGTTTAGAAAATGTGGCCTGAATTTTGCTGTGAGTCACCGTAACAGATTCTGCAGGGAAGGAAACAAGAAAGAGTGAGGAGAAAGGGGGAGGAAACTTGTATTTTCTTCTGCGTTCCTCATCCAGGGCATCGACGAGGGTCCCGATGGACTGAAACTGATCTCTGACATCATCAGAGAGAAACTGGAGATAGAAGTCAGTGTGTTGATGGGGGCCAACATTGCCAGCGAGGTCGCCGACGAGAAGTTCTGCGAAACCACCATTGGTAAAAGGCCCTCATTCAGTGTTTACCGTCGAACAACCCCGAATAATTTGTTGTTGTGGTTGTACAAAATGCACCGTCTCTCCACTCGCACCGGGAACTGCATGTTACAAGTTCAAATCTTGACCGGAAAACAGGGGCGAAAAATGAGCCGAACGGCCAGGTGTTTAAGGAGCTGCTTCAGACACCAAACTTCAGGATCACGGTGGTGCAGGAGAGCGACACAGTGGAGCTGTGTGGCGCTCTCAAGGTGAAGCAAACATTTACATTTGATTCATTTGATGCACACAGTTTCATCCAAAGTTACATCTAGACAGTGAAGTGCATGGAGTGGTGGTCAGTCAAGAAACAGTCAGGGTCCGTATATATTATTTGCATTGGTCAAAACCATAAAAAATAAAAATATGTTTAACGATTAAACCACAGAAGAACATTCACCTCTCTACCTTCAATGTCAACGATTACGTCAATCTAGAAAGAGTTGAATCAAACACAAACAGTGTTTAAGATGCAAGTTTATGCCGCTGAGGTTCACACTGTACATGCTGACGTCTTCCCGTCTGTCCGGCCCAGAACATCGTTGCGGTGGGCGCTGGATTCTGTGACGGACTGGGCTTCGGAGACAACACCAAGGCTGCCGTCATCCGGCTGGGTCTCATGGAGATGGTGTCATTCTCTAAGCTCTTCTGCAAGGTGTGGAAGGAATGCCTTTTTAAAGTCGGGGTCCAATTTAGGTTACAGCGGTGACACACGCACACATGTGCGTGTGCGCATGTATTTGCTGCATATTATTATTATATTATTAATTTTAGATTTTTATTGTATTCATGTTAGGTTACACCTATGATAAGCTATGTTGTGAGTACTTGCTTTGAGTTGTCTTCCCGTAAGAATTTCAGTCTTGACCTTGTGTTGTTCTGCGCATCTGACTTGAACGATAAGGTAGACTAAATCGTCTGAAATACGATCTACACCGACTGATTAGTACAAACACATTAAAATATCCATGACTTCTCCACCTAAGGGCCAGGTGAGCTCCGTCACCTTCCTGGAGAGCTGCGGCGTGGCCGACCTCATCACCACCTGCTACGGGGGACGCAACCGCAAGGTGGCGGAGGCTTTCGCTAAATCCTCCAAGGTCAGTTCTACCAGTCCGACGGTTTTCTCGTGCCGACAGTTGACGATACGTTATTTTACACGTCTTTGGAATATTAACAACGGGTGTGCGCGTCCGCAGTCTATTGAGGAGCTGGAGGTAGAAATGCTGAACGGTCAAAAGCTGCAAGGCCCACAAACCTCTGCTGAAGTTTACAAGATTCTGATGAAAAGAGACTTGGTGAAACAGTGAGTCCAAAATCTCATTCTCTTTTAAGAGGCGTTTGCGTTAGCATGCATATTAGCATTAGCATTAACACTAGCGTGATCATTAACGCTAACATTAGCTTTAACACTAGCGTTATCATGAGTACTAGCATTAGCTCTAGCATTAGCATTAACACTAGAGTTATCATTAATGCTAGCTTTAGTTAACACTGGCCTCTGCCCTTTTTTAACGAGCCAAAACTGTGTGGTTTATTAACAGCTGCTTCGTCAATGTAAGCGTTACATTAATGCATACTTCTTGCCCTGTGAACATCTGTCTTTCAGGTACCCGCTGTTTGCGGCTGTTTATCAGATCTGTTTTGAGGGCAAAGCGGTTAAGGAGTTTATCACCTGTCTTCAGAACCACCCTCAACACATGTGAAGGGGGAACTGACCTCAAGAGACCGCTCCTGCAGTAACACATCTCTACCACCAGGGTTTTTCCCCCCTCAAACTCCAAACATACGCACACCGTGGCTGATAAAACAACATATTTTGATGTTTTATGTTAAATATGTTTTTAACTAGAGCGACTCACTAAATGTTTTGTTTGCTAGTTGGTAACTGTACCTGAGTGCCAATGCAATTATGAAACGCACACTATTTGAAATGTGTTTTCTTTTGTGTCTAAATAATGAAACACGTTTTTTAAACATCTTTTTTTCTACTGTAAAACTGGTTTTTACTTAAATAAAACCAATGGTTTTCCTTTCTGTATTGCTCTTCGTGGGAAATGAGGGCAGCTTTATACAAGGTAAAGGGTTGGGGGGTGTGGACAGGTCTGAGGTGATGTCAAAGATATAGAAGCGTAGCACATTTTGACATGGGAGCGTCAGGTAGCCGGCCACCCCGGACCAGAGCCCCCATCTTGAGCTCTCCCACAGGCAGCCCCCCCCCCCCCCCCTGACCTCCAGATGAACCAGCCTCAGGAGGAGGGTGGAGCCTCCAAGGTGGGGGGCAGATAGGGTCCAGATCCTCTGTCATAGAACCGCAAATTTGAAATTCAATTCATTTAAACAATCAAATAGACAAGGTCACACAGAACTTTGTAAAAATGAAATAAGCAAGCCAAATTAGAAATCAATTATATGAAATAAACTCAAATCACAGAACGTTTTTAACCTAATGTGACTTTCTTATAACCTGTCAGAAATAATTGATTACAAACAATGATTATAAAAAATATTATGTTAATACATTACAATGTCTTTCTGGAATAAAATGTCTGCTAAATTGAAAACATTTAATGCAGTACTATAAAAACCTTATAGAAAAATACAAATTGTTTTAAAAAAAAGCAGTACAACAATTAAACATTGTGTACATTATTTGGGTGAATAATCTCTATAAATTCATCCTATTCAGTATCACCTAAAGCCAAGTGTGGAATATAAGTAGGGGTCCATATCATTCAGGAGGCGTCTCATCACAGAACAGGCCTCGTCTCCTTTCCTCAGGACCATGTCGATGATGGCCCGTGCTTTCTCTGCCCTCATCGTCTCCACCTTCACCGCCTCTCTCTCATCATCGTTGATCACATTCTCCTGTAGAAGTCCATCCAGCAGATTATCCAGGACAGGCTTGGACACTCGCTTCACAAATTGCTTCCTTGCAGAGTGCATCTGCTCCTCTGCAGAGCCCGTCTTAGCATGCTCAGTCTGTCGGTCTCTCACTGCTGAGGAACCTGCTGGTGTGGATGAAACGCAGATGTATTCAGCTGTTCAGACATGAAGTAGTTCCTGCGTTCTGCACCACTTCCTGTGATTTTGGACCAATCAAGAGTTGGTAAACTAATACTTTCCACATCGATTAAAGATTCCATCGACAGGTAATGGGCAGCCCTAAACGTTAGAGTGGGAGGGACTTCCTTCTATTCAAATATCCTTTGAGAGTGGGACTGACTGGTGGACGTTGATTCTGACATCAGGTTGGTGGACGTTGCTGCCAATCATGAGCATGATTGCATACTTATCATCATAAGTACTTCAGAAACCAGAATGTGGAGCCTGTGGATGTCCTGTACCTGTTAGGGGAACACACGCTGCCCACACTTCCTCTCCTTTTCCCTCTTGCTCCAGAAGCCTCAGGCCCACGTTCTCGGTGTCTGCGCTCAGAAACACCTGGAAGGTGGGGTGGTAGTTCGGACCGTAGTTCCAGTAGACCTGAACACGCTGGAACACAAATGAGAGCAGTGTTGACAGCTAAATCTGAACTGTTCAGAACCACCTGTCAGCTTTGGATGAGCCTAAGCCAATGGATAACGAGATAATTATATACTGCATAAGAGAACCAAATTAGTATGAAATAAATTCAGATCCCATAGAGGTTTTGAACGTGCCACGATTAGACTACAGTATAACTGTATCATGAGAGAGTTTACCTTAGGTTGGATCATGTCTCCCTCCACCCCGTCACAGAAGAGACTGTAGTATTGCCCACGAGTGAGTGTGCAGTCTGAACACACTTTTATGAAGGAGCTCAATTCCTGCATCCTTCTCACCTGAAACAGGGCGACGTGTTCAACATGTCAGCCTTTCACCCTCTCGCCAAAGCTTACCTCTCTTTACCCTATATTTGACCACTTTCAAATCATACTTTTCAGGGCTTGTGGTACAAATATAGTGATGGATATACTGATGTGTTTTGGACATGTTTGAAGGACTACCTCTTGGAGTGGAACGTTATGTGGTAGAACTACCAGGTTGAGAATGGAGTGAAGGGGCCCTAGTGGTTGGAGGAAGGGCAACACCTGTCCCCTGATGGTGAGGAAAGGCATGAAGCATCTCACCAGGCCCCACAGGGACAGGTCTGTGATGTTCACCACCACATGAGTGTCAGTCACTCTCAGGGGAGGCAACACCTTCATCTGATCATTGCTGACATGAGCCACGGACAAGGAGTCTAGTCCCTTTCCTGCAACACAGCCAGGTTTCAGTCAGCGGTATTTCAGGGTCAGCGTGGTATTGTTGTGAGAGGTGTGGAACTCACCAGAGAGAACCTCACAGTGCGGGAGGTGCAGCTGGCAGACAGAGCCCTGAGCACAGCTGATGTGGAACAGGGGTCCTGCTGGGATCTTGCCTGTGGAGGACAGCAGTCCTCCGTCCCATTGGACAGGCCTGTATAACACCTCCCCCTCTCCCTCCATCTGAAAGGCCAGACCTGTCAACGTGCACTGAAACACACCTGCCTGGGGGCACTGGAGTCTGGGGGGACACAGAACAGTAATGATCATGTTCTTCATGGTCAAAACACAGAGAAGATCCAGACTACCTCTGATACCATAGAACTGAACCATCACCTGTATGAAGTCTCTGAATGTTGGAAGGTGAATTCAGGCATCACAGGAAATGGGATCTGGTTAGAAAAATACATTTAAATAATCAAGCTGTATATTATTCACAAACCTTTCACTTTGGAATACCAATTGTACCAAAACACATAATCTGCTTGTTTACATACAAGTCTCTGTGGTTCTTTGATGTGTGCAGGTTCAGAGGTTAATCTGGTGTCTAGAGATCTGTTTGGTTTATTCTCTGATCTGTGGTAAGAAGGTCTGGACGTCGAGGAGAGGTAGTTAGACCTCCTCAGAGACAGGAGGACATCATATGTAACACTGAAGTCTGTAGACAAAAACAGCAGGTCAGACCAGCTACTGGGCTTCCTAGAGACCACATGTACAGAACGTTCAACTGACTAACAACAACAGACATAGACAAACTGTCAAGCAGGCAGGCAGACAGACAGACAGACAGGCAGGCAGGCAGGCAGGCACAGAGACAGACAGACAAAAAGACAGACAGACACAGGCAGGCAGAGACAGACAGAGACAGACAGACAGACAGACAGACAGACAGACAGACAGACAGACAGACAGACAGACAGACACATGCAGGAATGCAGACAGGGATCTTACCGTTAGGCCTGGGTCTAGCTTCAGATGTCAAACCAGATTCAAACTGTTCTGTCTCAGCTCTGCTCTTTTTACTTCCTGCACAACAGCAACATACAAACTAAATATGGCCAGGTATCACATACCATGTAACATCCATGGAACAGGTACAGACTAACACACGCAGACAGCTGTTGCTCAGTGCAGTATTTCACTGTGGCTCATCACCCGTCATAGGGTCTAATAACCCTCTACGTTGTTGTTTTGGATACATTTATTTTTAAAGAAAGTAGTCTACAACCCTAGTCTTCAGGCCCCACTGCCCTCCGTGTTTTTAAAGTTTCCTTTCGTCAACACACCTGATTTAAGCCTGCCGAAACTTGATAATAAATCATTTATTTGATTCAGGTGTGCTGGTTGAAGGAAACATCTAAAACATGCAGGCCTGTGTTCCCTTAGGACCAGGGCTGAAAACCACCACTTCATGTACTAGGCTGTAGGACAAACTGTTGTTAACACGTTGCCCAGGTAGCAGGAATAACTTACTGATGAACATTCTGCCTTATTGTTGTGGTAGCGGAATAACTACTGGTGAACATGTGTCTTATTAGCTGGAATAACTACTGGTTTTTTTGTTAAGATAGTAGAGAGATGAGATGAATATGAACATCTCGCGCGTAGTCTCACCTTCCTCACAATTGACTAACCCTCCTGTTGTATATACATGTGTTCTGCGTAAGCATAATCTGCTTAATAGCTACTCATGAATCAGTTTCTGCAGCAACCTCTTCGTACCATCGATAACTCAGTCCCTTCTCGTGCGCGTGTTTCGTCGTCGCTGATTTTTAGTCCTCTCTATCTGTCGACAATAGTAGCAGCATTTTCCATCCTCTAGTTCTCATACTATCATTTCACTAGCAACTACAAATCTTGCCACTAGTCAATCTTAATCAGTCTATCTCTGAATAAACAAAGTCATCGCGAAAGCTTAGAATCGATTTTTTCCTATTCCTACTTCATCCCATCATACACACTAATTACACTAAACAAATATCGAGACGAGCTCAGTGAACTCATCACATCAAACAATAATCACACAAGCTACACTGCAGCGCGCGTTACGCAAACCCTAGTCGTATATTATACAAAAACGCATTAGTCCGTTGTAAGAGAGTTATACCTTTCAATACATCATAATAAATTGTACAGATAAAAACATTCACTAGACACTTAGTATAGTGTAGAACGCCCAGACACACAAATAGATTGTACTTGAGACTGATGTCTACTCTAGTATTCTCCTCGCCCAACTATTGATCTCCTTTCACTTCACAGGTTATAACTAGTGCATGTCCACTGTCTTTTTTTAATTAACACTAGCAATCATCCGACACTATGAAGTGCATCCGGCTAAATATTGAGTGACTACTGTAATAACAAAACTCTAATCTCCATTATGATTCAGTCGTATGTAGCTCATCTCTTCCTTCTCTCTCAAGTCAGTGTCTCATCTGTCTGTTGCTCCTCTTGCCTCTGCCTCCTCCTCTCCTTCCAATTCTTCTCCAGAATTGCTCACCATCGTAATTGATACTCTACTACCACTCATTTAGCTTCCAGCATTCTCCCACCATCCGATGCTCCAATAGCCTCGTGACCTAGGTGCATGTCTCACTCTAGCCCCTGATTATTTTATTTAACACCACTCAGCATACCTGTATGCTATCTCATAGTGACCTCCACTGTTTGCTGCCACCATCTCCTCCACCTTCTCCAATAGCTCAGTGACCTGAGTGTCATCACCCCTGTTCTTATTGTTAAGGACATGATACCTGTTCCCACATTTCTCAACAAGCCACTGGAGAGCATTTCCTTCTGTCTCAATGTGCTGTTCTATGGTTGTGTCTCCCAGACTGTCCCCGTAGGTGAACAGCACTATAGTGTGACTCCACACTCTCTCACCAAGAAGCTGCAGGTGTCCCTGTACTGATCTTTTGTCGTCCTCTGTGAATGGGACAACCAAGTCTATAACCAGGAGGAGAGTGTGGGGTCCTGGAGGACACAGAGACACACTGCGTACTATCTCCTGTTTAACCAGCTCAGTACTCTGCTCTACAGGGTAATTAATCCTCCATCCTGGAGTGTCGACCACAGTGACCTGCCTCCCTGCTACTTCTCCCTGTCTCTTCACACACTGAGCAGCTGTCCTCAGCTCAAACTCCTCTCTGCCCAGGATGGTGTTTCCTGATGAACTCTTCCCTGCTCCTCTTCCCCCCTGCAGCACAATCCTCAGATCTGAGAGATGGAGGGAGTCACCTGTCAGAGAGAGAGAGAGGAAGAGAGACACAAAAAGGAACAAAGAGAGAGGGAAAACAGAGATCTTTAAGTTTCATTCATATTTAAATCATATTGTTATAAAAGTGCTTGATGATGGAATAGAGTTAAGTTATGCTGTGGTGGTAAATAAAAATGTTGATAAACGATTTACACCTGAGATGATGCAATAAAAACGTTTGAACGTTAGCCTTAACAAACACTAATATTATACACTTCTGTTAGTGGTTTTTAGGACTGAAACACTGAAAGAAAGTCTGTTTACCTGAATCCATTATTGATTTTACTCCGTTTGGTTTCCGTCTCTGTTTACTCCAGGTGAAAACAGTGCTTGCGAGGTCTAGAAATATATGATTTGCTCAAAAGCAAAGAGTTATCGTGGTGCCACGCCATATCCTAAACTATTAGTTCAGTTAAAATCAAGGATCTCATCATGGATAGTTGCCGTTTTTATTCGAATTATTTAATCTGTCTAAATTCATTCCATTGTTAATTGTACCCACACCACACAGCCTAAATTTAAACGACGAGGGGGTTGTCTGTTGGTCTGACAGTTCACCAAAATTGCGTTCTGCGGAAGGGTGTTTCAGTGTAGGAGGTTTTGTACAGGTACACCGTAATTTCCTGATCTTTGGATGAGTGAATCAAGTTCGACTAGAATGATTTACGTAATCCTTGCGTTGGGTCCCTTCATGTTGATCTGATATATTTAATCTCGTAATAATTTCTAATCACAGCATTTATACTTTAATTATACTGGAAAACATTATAACAGATTCAATTACATTTGTAAGTTTTTCATTTTAAATATATGTTGCAAAGATCATGTACACTATACGTAGAAAATATGTTTGCATGATGTCAGTCACAAATGGTTTAAACGTTTTCCCTTTTTATAGTGCTAGTTCAGATTATGAAATATCCTTTCTTAAGAACTCAGAAGCAGTATATAGTAGAGCGAGAGTGGAAAAAAGGAGAGAAAAGAAAGAGAATTAGAAGAAAAAGAAAAAGAGTGAGCACAAAAGCTTAAAAGATGAGTGGGTTTGCCTGGGTGAATAACAAACTTAAATGAGAAACGAACCGCTCCCCTTCACTGTACTGTGAGTCACAACCATGTCAACATGATTTATTCATAGACCCAAGGAAAATTCAAGTATTCTGTGCAATGTTTAATAGAAACAAAATAGAGATATAATTTTTAAAAGACACATTAATTATATGCGTTTTGACTTATACATGTCTTCCAAACGCGCTCGGTTCTAAAGGAGGTCTGATGTGGGCATTATTCTTACATTTCTTGATCAAAATGTCTCATTTCTCCACCTGGTATAATGGGCCGAATCTCACTCCTGTTTCTAGCTCTTATGAGAGCCATCGCTGTCACAAAGTGGTGTATATTCACCATTGCTATCATTCATCGTTCATTTAATAAACGTCTCCTCGTCCTGAACGCAGCAAAACGCAGGCTCACTGCCAGCTCCTTAGGCGTCAACCGGTGGCTTGAAGGCCCTCCTGCCACTGGAGGGCGCTGTTGACTCAAATCAGAGACTGTTGCTGCTTTGAGAAGAAGGCAGCTGTGTTCGCTTAACCATGGGGATGAGAGGCACACAAAACACACACGCGCAAACACGCACACAAACAGTCACAAATATAAAAACCAGATTGACTTGCACACATCCACCCCAACCCACACCCTCCTAGGCTGTCCGTCAGTAGTAGTGGTTGAGGCGGTGTGTGATGGTGTTTAGGTCAGGCTGCCCGTTGATCCAGATCTCTCGGAGGATCCTCTCTCTGTCCTCCAGCCTTTGCGCTCGCTCCAACTCTGCAGACCAGAGCAGGACAACATGAAGAACCTGAGTTCAAATGTCCCAAATGATCGAATGTTCCAAATATCCCAATGTCCCAAATGATCGAATGTTCCAAATATCCCAATGTTCCAAATGATCAAATGTTCCAAATATCCCAATGTTCCAAATGATCAAATGTTCCAAATATCCCAATGTCCCAAATGATCAAATGTTCCAAATATCCCAATGTCCCAAATGATCAAATGTTCCAAATATCCCAATGTCCCAAATGATGAATGTCCCATTCTCTGTTGGCTTGTTTGTGACACTGTGTGACTTGACGCCTTCCTATGTGTGTATGTGTGTGTGTGTGTGTGAGAGTCGTGTGTAAGTGTGTGTGTGCTTGAGTCTGTGTGTAAGTGTGTGTGTGGGCATATTTGTGTGTGTGTGTTCACCTTCTGCCGACGTGAACACACTTGTGCGCACCAGCGTCCTCTCCAACTGCCCTGGTCTCCGTGACGACAGGTCAGTAGTGCCGTCATCAAGTTCCCCAGACTGGCTGTCCTCGCTGATCTCTGCCACTGCAGGGTGGTGTATGGGGCAGTGGGGGTCACCGCGGTGACGACGAGGATGGCTGTTGTCGTGGCGATGACGCCTCCTGTCGCTGTAGCGACAGTCGGTCCGGCAGTGTATTTGGAAGATGAGGGCAAAGAGCGTGACAAGGAGACCCAGACACACCCCACTAAGGAAGACCAGTGCTGCTCTCTCTGGGTGGTCTGGGGGCCGGAGGTGGAGGGTGTGGGGGTACAGAGTGGGGGGGTTGGGGGCGTCGAGGATGAAGAAGTATGGTGGGCGTGGGGTGGGTAAAGAGAGAGAGAAATAGTTTGGTCGAGTATTAAGATATACTTTGGGGGAGGGGTGGGGGGAAGAGAGAGAAATGGGTTGGTCGAGGATACCACCTTCAACCATTCTTGTTGCTTAGTTTACCTGCTAGAAAGGTGTAGGTTGCCAAGGCATTGCTTAGCAACGCCATCTCCTGGGAAACGCCCTTCACCTCCATATTTGGCCTCGGGGTTCCAGTGGGCGGAACACTCATGGTGTCACTTGGAATGTCCCTGTGACCGACCTTAAGTGAAAGGTTCCCCTCCCTCCTATATCCTCTCCTTCCTTCCTTCCTTCCTCCCTTCTTCTCCTCCTCCTCCTCCTCTCCTCTCGCAGACGGTGTCCTCTCAGAGCAACAGAGGGCGCTCTGTGTCTGTGGGCGTCAGGTCAACGAGAGAGAGAGAGAGATAGAGAGAGAGAGAGATAGAGAGAGAGAGAGAGAGAGAAACAACAGATGGAAAAAGAGACATACACATTTTATACTAAATTATATATATTTCATGAGGGTAGCCCTCACAAACACTCCTGAAACACAGTTCCCTGACGCACACTCCTCTAAAACAGTAACCTCATACACACACACACACACACACATGTCCAACACACTAGCAAGCAAACTCCCCTGGTCCTCCTAGGGGTTTGCGGTTTGACCATCAGAAGAACTATCCCTTGGGCTGAGAGTGACCCACTAACCCTCTGGGTTACCCTGCAATGCTGGAGCACCCTCCCGACTTCACACACACACACACACACACACAAACACACACATACAAAAACAGACACTCTATAAACATACACACACACGTCTGAGTGCTTGTGTGTATGCTGTCACTGAACATAACTTGACAACCACTGTAACCCCTGTAAATTAACACAAAATCTGAACTTCTTCAATTAAAATGTTTTCTATCTCTCCCCCTTATCTTTGTCTATGACACTCATGCACTCACACACAAGCCCGGTATATATATACTTCATATACTCTTTTGGTCTTGTGTTGAGAATCTGCA
>BROE01000010.1:3522540-3536034 GCA_036571765.1 Plecoglossus altivelis | reverse complement strand
CTTCTCCTCTCTCTCCTCTTCTCCTCTTCTCCTCTCTCTCCTCTTCTCCTCTCTCTCCCTCTCTCCTCTTCTCCTATCTCTCCCTCTCTTCTTCTTCTCTCTTTCTCTCTCGTCGTCTCCTTCTATCTTATCCTCTCCTCACCCTCCCAGAGTTTAGCTGGAAACAGGTGAACACAGGTCACCCACAGGTCACCCACAGGTCATCCACAGGTCACCCACAAGCCATCCACTCTTCGCCGGAACGTCCAGATAAGCATCACAGTCATTCTTCATCGATAGGAACACTGTGACTCCATGAAGCAAGTCCTGAATGCTGAAAAAGAAAATCAACTCCCAGGCTGGAATCAGAAACATTAGTGGTGAGTTCCGGGGAGATGTGCTGAGCAGACCAGGGAGTGATGTGTCTCTCTTCCCTAAAGCTCCACAGCTTCAGTTAGTGCTCCAGGGAACTCCAGACCTGTAACGCAGGAATATAAAGAGAGACCGTCTGTGTCCTGCAGATCCACACTCAAGCACGCGCACACTCACACTAACCCGCCTTTCCCTTCCCCCCTCCCACTGACAACACAGACCTGGGCAGAGCAGAGAGAGAGAGAGAGGGAGAGAGGGAGGACGGGAGGGAGAGGGAGATAGAGGGAGAGAGAGATAGAAAGAGAGATGGAGAGAGAGATATGGAGAGAGATGGAGAGAGAGGAAGAGATGGCGAGAGAGAGGGGACTGTTGAAGGAGAGGGGTCAGGGAGGCAGAGATCATTCAACAAATCATCCATAATCATCCCTCTCATAGCTACTGGTAGTGATGTGTGTGTGTGTGTGTGTGTGTGTGGAGAAGAGGGTTTTGTGTGTGTGTGTGTGTGTGGAGGAGAGGGGTGTGTGTGTGTGTGTGTGTAAGTGTGTGTAAGTGTGTGTGCTCTCCCCTCACTGCATGCCAGCAGTTTTGGTTGGTTTATGTTTTGGGCTCAGACAGTCCCCTCGTTATTTTCTGAGTGTGTATGTGTGTGCGTTACGTAAGACGGTTGTTCATGCACAGTCGTTCTAATCGAATCATTCCCATGACTGAATCTGCAAAGGCTGAACCTCTATCTGTCTCCTCCTCTTATCCTCCTTTACTCTCTTCCTCTCTCTCGCTCTCTTTATATCACTGTCTATCTCTGTGTACGTATATATATTCTCATGTGGCATTTTGTAATGGACCATAGATCCACGTGATTCAGCGCAGCTTCTTCCCCTCCTCCCTCCAGAATCAGGCTCCGAGCAGGGCAGAGAGGCCGACCCAGGGGCCTTGCCTGTTAGGGCCGTTCCTCTGAGCTGCAGGGAAGATGGTGAGCAGAGGGCTGTGGAGAGGGGAAGAGGACACTGGCAGGCTATTGAGACACGGCCATCCCCCCTGGAGACCTAAGAGACTGCAGACTTTCTACCCGCACACAGACAGAGACGCGCCACACACACACACACACACAGACATGCACACGCACACACATACGCACACGCACGCACACACACGTACACACAGTCCACGACTGTCTGTCTGAATACATCTCAACACATACATCCTTGTTAACTGCTCCAGTTCTCCTTTGTACGCCTCCAGGGATAATAACGTGAACATTATTGGACACACACACAGTCATCCTGTTTTGTATATTACATGCACACTTACATATGTATCTGTTTGAGAGAGTGACTTAGGGAGGGTTGATGATGAGAGTGGGATATGGGCGTGACGTTTGTGATATAAAGTGAATGATGAGGTCACACACACATTTCTCATTGCAGCGAGTGCCCTATAGTGTCCTCCATGACCTCCATAACCGCTAGGTCGTGTGACTCTGTGATCATGTGACCATGGTACTGTCAGGGAAGTGAAGAACTGCTGGGTCCATCTTTTTTCAAGTCCTCTTTCTGCTGCCTTCCCTGGAGAACTAACCCTCACAGTTTCTGCTTAGGTCTTCTGTCCATCTCACACACACACACACACACACACACACACACACACACACACATACACACACACACACACACACACACACACACACAGTCCTGCATGAACCCAGAGGTAACTGAACTCCTAACTAGAGACTTACAGACCCACCAACACCCCCCTCTCTCTATCTCTCTCTCTCTCTCACACACACACACACACACACAAGTATAAAAAAGGACATCAACGGTAAGATTGTGATACCATATCTGACAGTATTCTAACAATGTTTCCTGGTCAGATGGAGAGACTGTTCTTGGTGGTCGTCATGACGACTTTGTGCTGGTGTGCTCCTCAGGGTGAGTGTTCTTCCCTCGTACATTTGAACATCATTTGCGAAACCCTTTCTTCCAAAGCAACGTAACAAGTTGTTAAACTGGCACAAGTTGGTTCGGATTTGGTCTGTCCGAGGTTAAGATACGTCAACATGTCTAGATGTCCTGCAGGAATTCTGAAGTGAAGAGGGTGTTGATAGTTTTGATTTGGATCAACCGTCTGTACTTATGTAGCACCGTGGCTCTGTGAGACACGACATTTCGTTCCACTGTATGCACCCGCATGTAGCGGAATGACAATAAAGCACAACTTGAACTTGAACTTGAACTTGGAGGAGGTGATCCCACATCGCTCCCCCTCATGCTTCTTCCATTTGCTTTCCTTTGTTTTGTCTCTGTGAAGGTCTGTGAAGTGATGTTAGTCTGTGGGCATTTGTGACAGACAGGGTGATAAAAACTAAAACCGTATTCGAATCAAACTGTGACAGCGATCTAAATGGGTTCATACTGTGCTTTGAAACAAAAATTCTAAGTTAGATATTGCATGCGTGTCCTACTGTACAGGCACAGATTCAGATGAATAACGTTGCGTTTCAGCTTTGTTCAAAAGATACTGGCTGTCTTTGCAGATCTGAGTGCTAAGATGTTCACTTTCCCAGAGGAGTCGGACACTGCCTGGGCTCAGCTCTTTCCAACCAGGAAGAACTTCTCCTCTGTTACCGTGTGTCTCAGGTAATACTAACGCTTTCATTCAGTCCTTTTCCCTCCCTCAGAACAACACACAGCGCAGAGGGGGGTGGGGGGTGGGGCTTAACCCTGCATCTTGTTGTTGTTGTTGTTGTTGTTGTGTCAACATGTGTGCATGTGTGTGCGTCTCCCTCTCCTCCAGGTATTTCACTGACCAACGGAGGGGCCACGTTTTGTTCTCCATGGCGACGGTGTCCCACAGCAACGACATCCTGCTCTTCAAAGAGAAGCCAACAGGCTCTGTCTCCCTCTGGATCCGGAGCGTCGGCGTGACTTTCAACGAGCTGCCGGACCTCCTCCACACCTGGTCCCCCGTGTGCGGAACCTGGGACTCCGCTAGCGGCCTGATCCAGGTGTGGGTCGACGGCAAGGCCAGCGGGCGTCGGCTGGGCTACAAAGGCACACATCTGGACACGGTCCCCGTCATCTTGCTGGGTCAGGAGCAGGACTCGTACGGGGGTGGTTTCGTCAAGGAGCAGGCCTTCGTAGGCAGCGTCAGCGACGTGCACATGTGGGACTACGTCCTGTCGCCCTGCGAGATAAGCAGGTTCACAGCCGACCTTAACTACACGCCCGGCAACGTGCTCAACTGGAGGGGCATGAGCTACAAGTTGGGGGGGAGGGTGGTGGTGGAGGAGAGGCAGCAAGACCAGCAGTGTCAGATCTAGAGAGCGAGGGTGGTGGTGATGATGGAGGAGGAGAGCGGGGGGAGGGTGTTTAGAGGGGAGCGAGGGTGGTGGTGATGATGGAGGAGGAGAGCGGGGGGAGGGTGTTTAGAGGGGAGTGTGGGTGGTGGTGATGATGGAGGAGAGCGTGGGGAGGGCGTTTAGAGGACAGTGAGGGTGGTAGTGATGAGAGAGGGTGGAGGAGAAGAGGAGGGAGAAGGAGACAGACAGGTAGGAAAGCAAAGGATGAAGCGATGGGAGCCTGGAGGGGAAGCGAGAGGAAAAGTCAAGGAGATATTGGGCCAGGATAGGATGAGAATGAGAGTGGGATGGAGAACAGGAAAAAGGAAGACAGAGGTGGAATATCAATATTCTCAGAATATCAATATTGTCTTAAAAATAGTCAAATGTCTTCAGTTGTTACTGTACGTGTGTAAATAAAAAGCTTGTATTCAGCACACACATTCACAAGATTGATTTGAATACCTTTTATTATCCTTGAACCCTGATTGGAGGCGTTTCATACAAGAGTCAACATACAAGCATGCTGATTTTTTTAACAGGTAGCAGAGGAGCCAACAAACGAATGAACCAATGTCAACCAAGTAAAATAAACGAACATTTAAAACACAAAAGGTTCTTTGTGAAATACATGAAGTGTTACAGAGAAATCCACAGGAGGGTTAAAGGAGGAGTGTGGAATCCCAGTTGCTAAAAGAGCATGAGTTTTGTTTCAAGCACTGAAGTGATCCCACCATCAACACACACACACGTATACGCACGCGCACACACACACACACATATATACGCACGCACGCACACACACACACACACGCGCACACATATACGCACGCACGCACACACACACACGCAACACCAGTGTCACTGGTTGGCATTAACCTCAGGATAGTCATGTACGCATAAATACAAAAATAAATAAAGTCCTACAGCACCTGTCATGCACAGCCAGGACACCAGGGAGCAGAAGAGGCAGTATCAGAGGAGAAACTGGTCTAACATGATACTGTGGGCCTGTGAAGAAGAGAACTGTGCTCATAACTCTCCAGTCTTGGAAGCCCGGAGGGAGGGAACACTACACTTTCTTGAGTTTAAAGTGGCAATCAGAACTTAGGGAGACACCAATCCAACCTCCTCCACCCCCTCCACCCCTCCTTGACGACGCCCCACCTCTGTTTTACAGTGCTACTTCAACCTTCAGATGAGATATAATAAAAAAAAATACACACAAAAATAAGAGTTTTTTGACAACATAAGTAACGGAAACTTGGTGTTATTTGTTACTGGTGCTAGTAGACTGACGAAATCAACAACAACAACAAGAAAGAAAAAAAACGAAAGAAAAGCAAACAGCTACTGATTTATTATTAGAGACTATTTTACCAAGATGATTTGGTTTCAGTTGTTGTAGAGCGAAGGCCTCCCTCACCCAGGAATAACTTCCTGTTTGTGGGCACCTACTCCAGCCTGCATCCAGACCTGCTCTGCTCTGCTAGCTCCCTTACTCAGGCACTGACACTCCCACCAGAGGCACAGACAGATGTCTGCTGCATACGGTATTAAATGTTATCAAATGTTATCATGCGCTTTCATAAGAGGTCTGAATGCACAGTACTATAGACACAGAGGAAGAAAGAACGTTGAAATCCTGAGATATTCTCACATCACATCCAGTGGTTAACTAAGACTCTCTTCCCAAACGAAGACTCGTTCCTGAAACTAAAACTCTCTTCCGAAACGAAGACTCGTTCCTGAAACTAAGACTCTCTTCCCAAACGAAGACTCGTTCCTGAAACTAAGATTCGCTCCTCAAACTAAGACTTGTTCCTGAAACTAAGATTTGCTCCCCAAATGAAGACTCGTTCCGGAAACTAAGACTCTCTTCCCAAACGAAGACTCGTTCCTGAAACTTTGCTTCGCTCCTCAAACTAAGACTCGTTCTTGAAACTAAGACTCGTTCTTGAAACTAAGACTCTCTCAAGACAGAGTTCTCAAGACCCTCCTGGACGACGGGAGAGCCTGTGACATCATCAGGTGAGCGACCCGCCTAGCGGTGGGCGTGGCCTGCCCCTACTTGGTCGCGGCTGTCTTGCTGGGGAAGAGCTGGAGGTCGAGACGGACCCACACCTCGCCGGTGGCCACCTCGTGCAGGAGGAGACGACGGGTTGCAGCCCCCTTGTTCTCGAGCTCCTTCTTTATGGTCGCAACTGGAACCTCTGTACGACCCAGGAAGTCTGAGAGGGGGGGAGATGAGGGAGAGAGATGAAGAAAGAGAGAGAGAGAGTAAGGAAGAATAAGAGGAAGACAGAGAAGAAGAGGGAGCGAGGTAGAGAGGGAGAGAGAGAGCGAGAAGAAGAGAGGAAGAGAGAAGAAGAGAGAGAGGAAGGAGAGAGGAAGAGAGAAGGAGAGAGATGAAGAGAGAGAGAGGGAGAGTAAGGGAGAATAAGAGGAAGAGAGAGAGCGAGGAGAGAGCGAGAAGAGAGGGAGAGAGGAAGAAGTGAGAGGAAGAGAGAGGGAGAGAAGTAAAAGAGAGAGGGAGAAAGGAATTAGCCCTAATGCTAAGCGGATGCTGCGTGTGAACTGGGTATCTGATCGCCCATCAGAGTCTTGAAGAGTATCGTCCGACTACCACAAACATTCTAGAATGTTGTTGTTTTATTTGATGCAGCTGACTGACCGTCTGGGGAGAACTGGTCCCTCTCGAAGATGGTGATGCAGAGAACATCCTGGTACAGATCCCGGATGTGGAACTGACAGTTGAAGTTCCACTTGGGGTTGAGCGTGTCTGTCAGCGTTCTGGAGGTGTAGATCTGGGCTCCCATGGTGACCTCACAGTACGGGTTACTCTTCCCTGGAGAGAGGGAGGGGAGGAGGAGAGGATGGGAGGTGTGAGGGAGGGAGGAGGGATGGGAGGAGGGAGGAGAGATGGGAGAAGAGAGGGAGGAGAGATGGGAGAAGAGGGGGAGGAGAGATGGGAGGAGGAGAGATGAGGGGAGAGAGGGAGGGAGGAGAGATGGGAGGAGATGGGGAGGAGAGATGGGAGGAGGAAGGAGAGATGGGAGGAGAGAGGGACAGAGGGCTTGAGATTGTGTGCTGCCTGCACTGCATAACATGTGTGTGGTATGTGTCTATGTGTATGTAATGTGTGTAAGTGTATATGTATCAGTGTGTGTGTGTGTGTGTGTGTGTGTTAAACGTGTCACCATTGGCTTTGCAGGACTTCAGCTCTGTGGCCTCCAGGATGGTGACAAGCAGACGGCCGATCCCACTGGCCTTCATCGAGCGAGCTGGAGAAACAGATCAAACTCAGACCAGTCACACCAATCCTCAAGTAACAAGAAGAAACACCATGGATGGACTATAATCCACACCAACATAACAATGGTGAAACAGTCATTTAGACCAGTCAGTCAGGCAGCGAAACAGTCGGCCAGTGGAGGGAGAGC
Source organism: Plecoglossus altivelis (assembly GCA_036571765.1). Lineage (NCBI taxonomy): Eukaryota > Metazoa > Chordata > Actinopteri > Osmeriformes > Plecoglossidae > Plecoglossus > Plecoglossus altivelis. The sequence goes on along the minus strand of BROE01000010.1, from coordinate 3,528,903 downwards.
AGGGGAGTGGGGCTGCAGACCTTGGTACGCCTTCTCTCTCTTCTTCTTCTCTGTCTCGATGAAGTCCTCTGACGCTGCCTTGATCTTCTGCACCCACGCCGTCCTAACAGACACACACACACACGCACGCACGCACGCACGCACACACACGCGCACACGCCATGGCCAAAGATAAAAGAATCAGCATGTATATGCTGTACTGTGTAGCTATTGTTATGATAACCTCTGTGTGTGTGTGCGTGTGTGTGTGTTACCTCTCGTTGATGTTCTCTGTTTTGAGGACGTAGACCCTATCGATGTGAGAGATGTGGAAGATGGGCTCGTCGCTGGATGGGTCCGGAAGCTTCACCAGAACCTCGTTCAGAAACACCGGCTGCAGAGAGACAGCACCCTGTTATACAGCTACACAAGGCTGTCATAGAGCTACACAAGGCTGTCATAGAGCTACACAAGGCTGTCATAGAGCTACACAAGGCTGTCATAGAGTTACATTCTAAACAATAATAATAAAATTCAGAAACTGACATCACGCTAATGTGTGCGCATGAGTGTGTGTGCGTACGCCAGCTCGCCGCGTCTCTCACCGGCTTGTACATCTTCAGCTGGGTGTTGTTCTTGTAGCTGAACAGCTTGTCCAGCCCCGAGGCGCTGAACTGCTTGGTAGCGTGAGTAAGCAGCAGGAAGTCGTTAAACAGGAAGGCCCACAGTTCCTTGTTGCTCTTGGCCTTGAAGACGCGGCCGCAATGGAGCAACTTCCGGGGCCCCAGAAGGTTGGTCAGAGAGTTAAACACCAGGTTCTGCAGAGGCACACCAGCAAGGGCTTACATGTGTGTGTGTATAAGGGAGAATGTATGTGTGTATGTGTGTGTGTAAGGGAGAATGTATGTGTGTGTGTGTGTGTAAGGGAGAATGAGTGTGTGTGTGTGTGTGTGTAGGGGAGAATGAGTGTGTGTGTGTGTGTGTGTGTGTGTAAGGGAGAATAAGTGTGTGTGATAGAGAATGAGTAAGCTTGCGTGTGTGTGTGAAAGAATGAGGAACTGCCTTTGAGTGTGTGTGTGTGAGTGTGTATGACAGAGAATGGGCGAGCTTGTGTGTGTATTAGAGAGAGAGGAGAGAAACTGCCTTTGTGTGTGTGTGTGTGTGTGTCTGTGTGGGAGAATGAGTGTGTGTGACGGAGAATAGGCGAGCTTGTGTATGCGATAGAGAGGACCTGCTTGTGTGTGTGTGTGTGTGTGTGTGTACCTCCGTGACGCCCTCACACTGCACGTGAGCCTGAATCCACTCCAGCCTGTCAGAGTTCTCCTTCTCTCTGACCCCCTCGTTGACCTGGGAGCACAGCTCCTCCGCCCGCTCCAGGGCCTCCTGCAGGGGCCCCCGGTCCACGTGGCCCTCCTGGGTGCTCTCCAGGATCTACACACACGCACGCACACACACAACACACACACACAGGCAGACACACACAGAAACACACACACGCACACAGAAATACACACACACGCAGATACACACACAGAAACACACACACACACGCAGACACACACAGAAACACACACAGGCAGACACACACAGAAACACACACAGGCAGACACACACACAGGCAGACACACACACAGAAACACACACAGGCAGACACACACACACAGGCAGACACACATTGCACACGCAGAAAAACACACACATGTGAAGGGGTCAATGAACACAGTGCCTCATAGCTACACACATTCAAATTGAGGGGGAGGGGATCTCTTGTACATTTGTCCAGACACAACGGCCAGAGAAGAGTGTCTTACATTCTTGATGTGGAGAGGGTAGCGAGTGATCCTTTGCATGGGCTTGAGCAGGAAGCTGGACAGAGGCATGCCTTTACAGCGGTAGTCTGTAGCGATTTTCTGGAGGAAGGAACAAGGGAGGGAGACTTGGAGCATCATTAACTAGAACTAGCCCAGCGCAGACAGGATCTGAATGACCTCATCATGACCCCCCTCATTCCTCTCCCCTCTTCCGCCCTCTACCCCCCCCCCCCCACCCACCTTGAGGAAGTGTTTGAAGTCTGGCTCGTTGTCGGTGCGGCTCTGCAGCAGGGCGGCAGCGTTGAGCTGGCAGGAGCAGAAACGGATGTATGGTTGCATGTGAGCCAGCTCTGCAGCCAGGATGTCTCCCACCATCTGCACGGGCATGTTCTCCCCCCCAGTCTTCTTACGCACGCGCAGGGCCCTACACACACACGTGCACAAAGGCAATTACTACTTAACAACACGAGCTGATTAAATGACATGCAGACAGGTACAGGGACTGTACCTGGGGTCAGGTCAAAGCCGCACACACTTACTTGAGCAGTTTGGTGTTGGAGGCGATGAGCTCCTTCCAGTTAACAAAGATCATGGCCATCTCAGCCTCCGTCAGTCGGCCGGACTCAGACATGGGCCTGTGGAACACCTGCTCCACACACCAGCACAGCTCAGAGGGGGTATCTGTACGCTTGTACCTGTCTGTCTGTCTGTCTGTCTGTGAGTAAGAGTCTGACTGTGTGTGTGTGTGTGTGTGTGTGTGAGTAAGAGTCTGATTGTGTGTGTGTGTGTGTGTGAGAGAGAGTAAGAGTCTGACTGTGTGTATGTGTGTGAGTAAGAGTCTGACTGTGTGTGTGTGTGTGAGTAAGAGTCTGACTGTGTATGTGTGTGTGTGAGTAAGAGTCTGACTGTGTGTGTGTGTGCACGTGTGTGTGTGTGTTACCTCCAGGACTATCTGCAGATCCTCTACGTATCTCTCTTCCGTCTGCAGCAACTCATGGATGTATCCCTGCCTCTTCCTCTCCTGCGGGCTCATGCTGTCCAGACTGGTGAGGTCAGCACACCCTGGGGGAGACAAAAGAGAGGAGAAGAGAGAAGGGAGAAGGGAAAGGAGGGAGAGAGAGAGAAGGATGGAGAGGGATGGAGAGAGGGGATGAGAATGACAAGAGTTTATTCAAGTCTGTCGATACAAACGGAACACACAAAACTTCTCTCTCCCTCTCTCACACACTATAACCATACCTCACACTACCTATATACACACACACACACACACGAGTAACCAGACAGTCCACAGTAACATGTTTCTTACCTGGCACAGAGTGTCCACTCTGGAATCCTATACACTCCGTCTCTCCCTCTGTCCACTCATCCCCCTCTCCTCCGCTCCTCCCATCACCCCGCTCCTCTCTCTCTCTCATCCCCTCATCCCCGTGTTTCACCTCATCCCACAGCCTCAAAAACTGGAGCCGGCCCTTGCTCTGTAAACTCACCATCTCTCCTTTTTCTTTCTGTCTGATGTGCAGTTTTCTCTTCCTCCCTCTGTCTCACTCTCTCTTCCTCTCTCTCCTTCTCTCTTCCTCCCTCCCTCTCTCTCTCTCCCTCTCCCTCTCTTTCTCCCTCTCTCTCTCTCTCCCTCTCTTTCTCCCTCTCTATCTCCCCACAACCCTGCTCTGTGTCTCTGTTGTTTGTCCCTGCTGTGGCCATGCCCACTGTAAGCCAGTCCAGACAATCTGTTTGGACTAAAACAAGGGGTGGTGGGTGGTGGGGGCTCCATCTGCACATGCTCAGTAAGGACATAACCTCAGGTTTCCCTAGGCAACCTTTCCAAACCAGGAACAAGGCCTGGAGATGTAAAGGCAACAGGAAACAGGAAACATTCACTGGCGGACTGAAGGACTTTGTGCACCTTTGTAACCACATAACCTTATGCACGCACACACGTGCACGCACGCACACATACTCGCGCGCACGCGCACACACACACACACACACACAGCCCTCCTCTGTTGACTAGGCATGTGGTGACTGTAAACACACATACACGGAGATTGACTCAGAGACAAAGCGACTTGAGAGTGAACACAGTACAAAAAACGTCATTCCAAACCAACCTTTAATGTCCCAGTGCTTCCTTACACAGTACACAAGGCACATGTTGCCCTCTGAACACAGGAGTCTACAGAGGGGGGGGGGAGGTACAAACACTACTGAACACAAGAGAAGGGGAAGGGGGCGGGGGGGGGGGGGCAGGAGACAAGATTTCCTGGCTGTTACAGAAGTACAACAGACATACATACCCACAGCACCTGCCATGTTCACTAAGGTACTATAGTACTATACTCACAGCCATGTTCACTAAAGTGCTGTAGTACTATACTCATAGCCATGTTCACTAAAGTGCTGTAGTACTATACTCATAGCCATGTTCACTAAAGTACTATAGTACTATACTCACAGCCATGTTCACTAAGGTACTATAGTACTATACTCACAGCCATGTTCACTAAAGTGCTGTAGTACTATACTCATAGCCATGTTCACTAAAGTGCTGTAGTACTATACTCACAGCCATGTTCACTAAAGTACTATACTCACAGCCATGTTCACTAAAGTGCTGTAGTACTATACTCATAGCCATGTTCACTAAAGTACTATAGTACTATACTCACAGCCATGTTCACTAAGGTGCTGTACTACTATATTCACAGCCATGTTCACTAAAGTGCTGTAGTACTATACTCATAGCCATGTTCACTAAGGTACTATAGTACTATACTCACAGCCATGTTCACTAAGGTGCTGCACTACTATACTCACAGCCATGTTCACTAAAGTGCTGTAGTACTATACTCACAGCCATGTTCACTAAAGTGCTGTAGTACTATACTCATAGCCATGTTCACTAAAGTGCTGTAGTACTATACTCACAGCCATGTTCACTAAAGTACTATAGTACTATACTCACAGCCATGTTCACTAAAGTGCTGTAGTACTATACTCATAGCCATGTTCACTAAAGTGCTGTAGTACTATACTCACAGCCATGTTCAGTAAGGTACTATAGTACTATACTCACAGCCATGTTCACTAAGGTGCTGTAGTACTATACTCACAGCCATGTTCACTAAGGTGCTGTAGTACTATACTCACAGCCATGTTCACTAAGGTGCTGTAGTACTATACTCACAGCCATGTTCACTAAGGTGCTGTAGTACTATACTCACAGCCATGTTCACTAAGGTGCTGTAGTACTATACTCACAGCCATGTTCACTAAGGTGCTGTAGTACTATACTCACAGCCATGTTCACTAAGGTGCTGTAGTACTATACTCACAGCCATGTTCACTAAAGTACTATAGTACTATACACACAGCCATGTTCACTAAAGTGCTGTAATACTATACTCATTACGATGCCTTGTTTAAAGTAGGTATTAGTACTGAAAAGATAACAGCACAGCCGATAGTTACAGCTACGTGCTGGGTAGGGATTGAGGCTATGCACGCAAGGGCTATGTCAGGGTCTATTTTGGGGCATGGAGGGTGGGCACGTTATGTAGAAATGGACATGGGGACGCTTACAGAGAGAGAGGGTGATGAAGGGGGAAGAGAAATGTCACTAAGGTGAGGAGGCGGGGGGCAGGGAAAGAGGACAAGAGGAGCGAGGGAGGGAGAGAGGGGGGGGAGAGAGGAAGGGAGAGAGGGGTGGAGAAGAGCAAGACCACACAGAGACCCACTTCTCTGGTGTAATCTCCAGAGGACATAGTGGAAGATCAGCGGCCCAGAATTCCAGCCAGTTCAGGAGAGATGACTTCACAGCAGGAAGTCCTTGTGCCTGTCAGATCCAAGGCTGGTCTAGTCTAGTCCCTACGCTCTCTGTCCTAGCACCTACTATGTTACTGACATGGAGGCATCTGCTCAATCTCAGACAGGCAGGCAGGTAGCTAGACAGGCAGGTAGACAGCTAGACAGGCAGGTAGACAGCTAGACAGGCAGGTAGACAGCTAAACAGGCAGGTAGACAGCTGAACAGGCAGGCAGGTAGGTAGCTAGACAGGCAGCTAGACAGGCAGGCAGGCAGCTAGACAGGCAGGTAGACAGCTAGACAGGCAGGTAGACAGCTAAAGAGGCAGGTAGGCAGCTAGACAGAAAGGCAGGCAGCTAGACAGCCATGGAGATACAGACAGACAGGGCACAGGAAGGAGGGTAGGGGTGGAGTTAGTTGTAATGAGAGCAGTCTCCAAACAGTTCCACCCATTTATAGGGAAGTGGGGCTCTCATAGGCCAAGAGGAGGAGGAGGAGAGGAAGATGAAGAAGACTACCACCCTACAGAGAGAGAGAGAATGAGAGAGAGAGAGAACGAGGGACAACGAGAGAGAGATGAGGGGCAAGAGGAGAAGGAAAGGGAGAGTGGGGAAAAAGAGTGGCAGGAAAAAGCATGTGAGAAGAATGAATGTAGGAAGATAGAGACTTGCTGAGGAGGGTACATGTCAGACTTGTCTGGACCCTGCCTCATCTGCCTCATCTGCTTCATCTACCTCATTTGCCCCATCTACCTCATTTGCCCCATCTA
>BROE01000010.1:3512540-3517540 GCA_036571765.1 Plecoglossus altivelis | reverse complement strand
TTTAAAAAAATTGGGGGAACATTGGAAGCTGAGGGAAAGTAGTAGAACTGTAATCTAGGATATTGGCTCAATGCAAGTTGGAATAAATGAGTCCAGCAACAGAGACAGCTGGCTGATTTGGACCCAACAAGAGGTGTGTGTGTGACCTTTGACCCCAGGGAAAGAGAGGTTTATGAGTGACCTATGACCCCGGTGAAGGAAATGTTTGCGTTCCGAACCTTTCCTCTCCTCCAGGCCTCGTAGAAGAGCTGTCAACTTTGTCTGGATATCCGACTTCCCTCCATTCACCTGCTGCAGTCCAGACACCTCCTCCCTCCTCTTTCTCTCCTCCTCCTTCCTCTTTCTCTCCTCCTCCTCCTCCAGTCTTCTCTTCTCCTCCTCCTTCCTCTTCCTCTCCTCCTCTGCCCTCCTCCTCTCCTCGTCTAGCCTCTTCCTCTCCTCCTCTGCTCTCCTCCTCTCCTCATCTAGCCTCTTCCTCTCCTCCTCTGCTTTCTTCCTTTCTTCCTCGCGCCTCCTCTTCTCCTCCTCCTCCTGCCTTTTCTTCTCCTCCTCCCTCTTTCTCCTGGCCTCCTCTGCTCTCTTCCTCTCCTCCGAGTCTCTGATAGCTGCTTCTGCAGCCCGCTGCCGTCTCCTCTCCTCCTCCTCCCTCTCTCTTTTCCGCTCCTCCTCTCTCCTCTCCTCCTCCAGTCTCCTCCTCTCCTCCTCCTGCCTCCACTTCTCCTCCTGCCTCCTCCTCTCTTCCTCCCTCCTTTCCTCCTCAAGTCTCCTCCTCTCCTCCTCCTGCCTCCTTTTCTCCTCCTGCCTCCTCCTCTCCTCCTCCCTCCTCTCCTCCTCCCTCCTTCTCCTGTCCTCCTCCTCCTGTCGTCTCCTCTCCTCCTGCATCTTGCGTTCCTCTTCTCGTCGCTGCTCCTCTTCCCTCCTCCTCTTCTCCTCTCGCTCGGCCAGCTCCCTGGCGGCCAGGAGACGGGCCTGGGTCTCCCTCTCCTCCTCCTCTCTCAGCTTGGCCTCCCTCTCCTCCTGTAGCCTCCTCTGCCTCTCCTCCTCCTCCTGCCGCAGCTTCTCCTGCCACTGGCGCTCCTTCTCCAGCTTAATGCGCCTGGAGGGAGGAGGAGAAGGAGTGGGATGAGGAGAGGAACAGGAGAGCCAGAGAGAGAGAGAATGAGTGAGAATGAGAGAGAATGAGAGAGAGAATGAGTGAGAATGAGAGAGAGAATGAGAGAGAGAATGAGTGAGAATGAGAGAGAGAATGAGAGAGAGAATGAGAGAGAGAATGAGAGAGAGAACAAGAGAGAGAGCGAAAGGAATCTTTTCTTTAAAAGCCGTTATAATCAAGACAGAACATTGTCTTATGGAGGCTAATAAGGTTGTTCTATTTACTACTGATTTGTTTTACAGCCTTTCTCATTATGTGTGTGTGTCTCTTTCACAGCAGCAGGTTACCTTTGGGCCTCTTCCTCCTCCCTCTTCTTCCTCTCCTCCTCCATCCTCTTCCTGTCCTCCTCCCTCCTCTTCCTGTTCTCTTCCTGCTCTCTCAGTCTCTTCAGCTCCGTCATCTTGTCCTCCCTGATGCTCTGCAGCTTATCCAGAGCAGACTGCTGTTTCCTCTGACTGTCCCTCAGGTCCTGAAAACACACACACACGCACACACACACGCACACACGCACGCATGCACGCACGCGCACACACACGCACGCGCACACACACGCACGCACGCACGCACGCACACACACACATTTATGTTTACGCGACAGAGTTTGTACGGAAATGTGATGTAATGGCTTGGGCGTAATAATATTATGATCTACGGCACACTCTCTCGACATAAAGAGACACACACAGCAGCCACAGATCACACATGAAGCGCTACAGGGAAGTCAGGCAATTAACTGGGGAAAGACATAAGAGAAAGGGAGAGAGAGCACAAGTGACAGAGAGAAGCAGAGCGAGAGAGAGAGGGAGAAAAAGAGGGGCCAGGAGCAGAAAGGCAGAGATGAAAAAGCCAGACAGAGAGAGAGAGACAGCGAGCGAGAGAGCACCTTAAGGAGGTAGAAGAGGTTACTAAGGCAGGCCAGCAGAGAGAGCAGCCCCTGCAGTACACTTCCATCTGCAGCAGCACACTGCAGCGGAGGGAGGGGGGAGGGAGGGGGGGTTGGTGCATTCAGGGGAGGTTAGACAGAAACAGATAGGATACGAGAGGGGGAGGGCAAGGATGTAGAGGGGGAGGGCAAGGATGTAGAGGGGGAGGGCAAGGATGTAGAGGGGTAGAGAAAGGAGGGTTAAGGAAAAAGGGGAAAGGAGGGAGGAGTTAAAAGGAGAAAAAACGAGAGGGATGGAAGAGAGGAGGGTTAAGGAAGGCTGAAACACTCTAGAAGCTGATGGTTACAAACACACAGTTACAAGCAGGACCCTGGTCCAGTCTACGGGCTTGGCCCAGACTGGCTCCATCTACAAGGGCTCTGGCCACACCGGCCCAGCCCAGCCACACCGGCCCAGCCCGGCCACAGCGGCCCAGCCCAGCCTCCTGCGTAGCCTCACCAGCAGGCTGTTGTTGCACTGGTCCATGTTGGCCAGAGCGAGGGCCGTCTCCCTCTCCAGGGCGTCCAGCTGATGCCTGAGCTTGGAGCACGTGCTGCTCCTCTCACTCATGCTGCGCTGCAGGGTGGACACGGTCAACACTGGGGACCAGAGGACACAGGTCAGCAGAGATACCCAGAGAGACCAGCGAGTGGGGTGGAGGAGAGAGAGGGGGGTGGAGGAGGAGAGAGGGGGATGGAGGAGGAAAGAGGGGGATGGAGGACGAGAGAGGAGGATAATGGAGGAGGAGAGAGGAGGATGGAGGAGGAGAGAGAGGGGGATGGAGGAGGAGGAGAGAGGGGGATGGAGGAGGAGAGAGGGGGATGGAGGAGGAGAGAGGGTTCAGTCTGACCTGGGAGGTTGTTAAGCTCCATGTTCTTGACCTTCTCACTGAGCCTCTGCTGCTCTGGGGTCAGCTGGGACAACTTCCTCTGGTACTCCTTAGGGACAGGAAACAGGAAACGCTTCATCAGGCTGGGACAGGCTTGACAAGGGAGGATGAAGATACAGTGACACACTCAATCGATGAAACACACGCACGCACGCACGCACACACCTCCATCTGTCTCTGCAAAGTGTTTATGTCCTGTCTGCGGGTCTCTCTTCGCTGATTGGTCAGTTCCAGCTCGCTCTTTTGAACACTCTTCTTGCTCTGGGCGTCACGCAGACGGTCTGATATCTGTCTGTGCTTGTTACCCTGGAGAGAGAAGGGGGAGGGAGGAAGGGGGAGAGAGGGAGAGAGGGAGAGTTTGTCCACATGAATGTATGCATCACGCACAACTCTGCAAGAGTATGACTTTGGGTTTGAGTGAATGTGTGTGTGTGTGTGAACGTGTGAGCGTGTGTGAGCATGCGTGTGTGTGTGAGTGAGCGAGTGTGTGTGTGTGAGCGTGTGAGTATGTGTGTGTGAGCATGTGTGTGTGAGCATGTGTGTGTGAGCGTGTGTGTGTGTGCATGTGTGAGCGTGTGTGTGTGTGTGTGTTCCCCTCACCACAGCCTCCAGCTCCATCTCCAGGCTCCTCTTCTTGGCTCTCAGCCGAGTGATGTCCTCCTGTTCTTTAGTCTTCTGGTTCTGCATCTCTGTTCTCCTCCTCCTCTCCCACTCCTCCTTCCTCTGACGCTCCAGCTCCCGCTGAGCCGCCTGACACACACACACACACACACACACACACACACACACACACACACACACACACACTAAACATGACAAGCCTAAACGGATCCCCCGTTTGAGCAGTTTTCCAGCAGCCTGCTCCCCTCACCTCCTTTCTCTCCACCTCCCTCAGCCTCTCCTCCTCCCTCTGTCTCTCCAGCTCCCTCTGCCTCTCCAGCCTCCTCTCCTCCTCCTTCCTCCTCTTCTCCTCCAGCTCCCTGGCCTCCCGCTCTCTCCGCTCGCGCTCCTCCCGCTCCTTCTGGGCCCGCCGCTCCTCCTCCCTCCTCTGCGCCTCCTGCAGAGCTTGCCTCCTCTTCTCCAGCTCGGCGTTCCCTCGCTCCAGGTTGGCCTTGAACTTGTCCTCGAATGACACTGCAGCCAGAGGGGGGGGGGGGGGGGGGGGTGCGTGGCACCTCCCACACCACCAAGCAACAGCACGTTCCACGACGGAGTTCTCGGATCACCTGACCTATCAACGATACAACACACTGGACTATCCACACACCCAAACCACAACCTGCCGCCCAGCGCGACACACACACACACAAACAAAAAAACAAACACACACAAGATATGAGACGTTTGCCTGGATAGGGAAAGTGAGTGTGTGTGTGTGTGTGTGTGTGTGCGCACCTGTGTGATGGAGGGATCAGCTCTGTTGGCAGACTGAGAGGTAAGGGCTGTCCAGTCTTGGCCATATCCACCAGGTGCATGGCCAGGATAAACTCCTCCCCTTTCAGCTTGCCATCCTTGTCTACGTCCGCCAGGGTCCTAGAGAGAGACAGGTTACAGGCAACACCCATCAGTCCATCAGTCCATAAGAGTAATGATGATGATGATGATGAGGATGATGATGAAAATGGTATCCTCACCAGATTGTTGCCAGCTGTGTTTGACTGAGCATAGTGGTTGCCATGGCGTTCCTCACCTGTGGACCTGAAAAACAGAAACTTGGAAGTTCAGACTGTGTGTGTTGAGGTAATGCATGTGTGAGCGAGTCTGAGTGATAGAGTCACTGTGTGTGTGTGGGCATGCGCAGAGAGAGAGAGAGAGAGAGGCACAGAGAGAGAGAGAGAGAGAGAGAGACAGACAGATAGAGCGAGAGAGAGAGCGCAAGAGAGAGCGAGAGAGTGACAGAGCGAGAGAGAGCGCGAGAGCGCGTGTTATCTTGTGTCATAACAGCTGTACAGAAACAGGTCTGACCTGACCTTTCTCCTCACAGTTTAAGACACCACACTGAAAAGAACAGAACAGAAAAGAACTGTGTGCACGC
>BROE01000010.1:3479122-3511806 GCA_036571765.1 Plecoglossus altivelis | reverse complement strand
GAATGTGGCTTTGTGTCTCATCGGTTCAAGATGTCACACCAATGGCTCAGGCATGAGGAAGTTCTGAGATGAAGCTGTGTTTGACAGAGAGGAGCTGTGAGGACGTGAAGCCAGCAGGTCACATGACCACTGACATACCTCCTCACCTACACGCCCGCATTCCACACATTCTTGGGGCAGAAGACAAGGCACGCACACACGCACACACACACACACACCTGAGAGGTATCCAGTCATGTTCTTGTCCAGGCTGTTGAACTGCTGTCTGTACTTGAGGCGGGTGGCGTGGGGGATGGCCCAGTCAGAGGGGGCGGTCTTTGGGGAGGCGTCCAACAGAGAGGCGGGGGAGGAGGAGGCTGAGCTGAGGGAGGAGGGGGAGGAGTCAGTCTGGAAGAGGTGCAAGGTCATATCCATGTGTGCGTGTGTCAAGGCGATATCTGTGTGTGTGTGTGTGTGTGTGTGTACCTGTGAACCTGAATGTGTGTGTATCCTGTGACCTTGAGTGTGTGTCTATCCTGTGATCCTGAATGTGTGTGTCAAGGCGATATCTGTGTGTGTGTGTGTGTGCGTACCTGCTGGAGCCCAGGTCCAGTAGAGAGGAGGACATGTTGGCTGCAGGAGATGAGGACAGGCCCAGAGGAGAGGAGTAAGGACCAGACAAAGTCAAACCTGGGGAGACACAGAGAGGTCAGTACACACACAGCCTCGCCTGCTTCTTCATTAGCATACACATACCTTTCATGCCCTTGCTAAGGGGAGCACACTATAAACATATGCACTGTTAGACTATACTGAACACAGGGAAGGAGACACAAACAGTGTGAGAGAGGCAGGGAGACATAGACGGCCACACAGACTGCCAGATAGACAGATACATAGACGGCCAGCCAGCCATACAGACGGCCAGACAGACAGGCAGACAGACAGGCAGACAGACAGACACACGACCAGCCATACAGGCAGACAGCCAGACAGACACAGACGGCCAGCCAGACGGCCATACAGACACACACATAGACAGCCAGCCAGACACATAGACGGCCAGCCAGCCAGACAGCCAGCCAGGCACATAGACGGCCATTAGCCAGACAGCCAGCCAGGCACATAGACAGCCAGCCAGCCATACAGACAGACACAGCCAGACTCCTCTCACCAGTTCCCATGATTCCACTCTGCATGGGCTGTAGATATCCCATGGTCCCGTTGGGCAACGCGGGGCTCCCCAGCGAGGGCAGCAGGGGCATGGTGCTGGAGCCAATCAGAGGAGTCATGCCCGTTGCCGTGGGGACCAGCGGGGTGAGTGAGGTCATGGAGGTCATGGGTGAGATTGTCGTCGTCATGTGGATGGGGGTCAGCATGGTCAAGCCTCCTGACATCATTGACAGGTTTGGCATAGAGCCCATCCCTGAGGAAGACACACACATGCAGGCACACACACACACACACGCACACACAACCAGCGTGTTAACACACTCTTGTATGAATCCTTATATTGATCCTTGTAGAATGTCCTTGTTACAAATGGGAAAATAAAGACTTCGAAACTCTGAAACGTTAAACAACCGTAGCGTGAGTTGGACATGGCAGCAGAGTGGGTGTGGCTAGGGGCGGGCACTGGAGGCTGCTTCATGATGATTGGCAGAGCCGAGGGAAGGGGCGTGCCATGCAGCTTGAGTTTAATAAGCTTCATAGCGATGGAGAACTCCTGTCTGTCCATCTTTCCATCCTTGTTCATATCCGCCAGAGCCCTGAGAGAGAGAGCGACAGAGAGAAAGAGAGAGAGAGAGAAAGGAAGAGAGAGGAAGACAGATGGGGAGAGAGGGGAAATTGAAGTGATTTGAAATTGGGAGATTAATATCTTATGAAGTGTGTGTGTGTGTGTGTGTGTGCGTGTGCGCGTGTGCGCATGCGCTGCTCACCAGATCTCTGCCAGCACAGGAGAGGGTAAACCTGACTGCAGGAAGAACTTCCTGGCCTGTTCCCCTGGAGACAGACAGCCACAGAACAGAGACCAAAATAAAGAGGCTGACAGGAGAAGGGAGGTCATTCAACTTGTGTGTACGTGTACATGTTTATACTCACACGTATGTACATGTTTGTACTCACACACGCGTATGTACATGTTTGTACTCACACACACGCATGTACATGTTTGTACTCACACACGCGCATGTACATGTTTGTACTCACACACGCGTGTACATGTGAGTGTATGCGTGTGCGTGTACGCGTGTGTACACATGTGAGTGTGTGTGTATGTATACATGTTTGTACTGACAGGTGTACATGTGAGTGTTTGTGTGTACACACGTGAGTGTGTGTTTGTGTGTACACACGTGAGTGTGTGTGTGTGTGTACGTGCACACCTGAGATAAAGCCCATGGCAGGAGAGAGGGTGTCGAACTTCTGGTCATGTTTTCCCCTCTCATCTGGAGAGATAGCCCACACACTAACGCCCCCTAGAGGAGGGGGGAGGAGGAGGGAGGAGGGGGGAGAGCAGGGGGAGGTGAGAGAGGAGGGTAGGAAGAGGGGAGGGGAACAGAAAGAGCAACAACACCATGTTTTTCATATTTGCCTCCGACACCAGGTACATCACCACAGTATGTCATGACAGACCAATCACAGCAGTTTAAAGAGAGAGAGAGTGTGTGTGGTTGGAAGATAAACAGGTTGAGTATACAGAGAGAAATGATTGATTTCACTACCTTATGTACACACTTTCTACCAGCCCACACCCTCATCAAACACACACGTTTAACCTCTTTGCAGGACGGACAGAGACGGAAACGGAAACAGACACAGGTGGCAAAAAGCCTCTTTCCCTTTTCTCAACAGAGACAAATGAATACTCACACAGACACACACAGACACACAGACACACATGCACACACAGACACACACAGACACACACAGACACACATGCACACACACACAGGGGAATCTTACCATTCATGGCTGCAGGTGGGCAGGAGGTGGGGGAGCACCAGTCTTGTTCTCAGCTGCTGGCAAGCTCACAGTTCTCTGCAACAGACACACGCACACGTGTGCACACGCACACACACGCACACACACCGTCAGCACCCTGAGGCTACATGCAGTTAGCGTCACCAGCACGCGCACACACGCGCACACGCGCACACACGCCTGGTCCTCTCATCAATAATGCAGGGAGGGCAGAGCACTCTGCCTTCATATCTCTACTGAATTAGAGATTCAGAAAAGAACAAGAGACAAAGATAAGAGATGGAGATAAAGAGAGCGAGAGACAGAGAGTGAGCGAGAGATAGAGCGAGTCGGTGTGTTTTGTGTTAATCAGGTTCATTCTCAGAAAGCCCATATTATTCCATGCATACACAAATACCTTAACCTGTCCTTAACCTCTGGAGAAACTCAGAATGTGAGTTTGTGTGTGTGTGTGTACTGATAACATAAAAGACTGGAAGATTCAGAAGAGGGGAGAACCATAGACCTCATCCTCAAATCCACCTGACCTCACTGACACTCATCACACACACGTAGCTTCACCACAAACACACACGTATTCTCAGGTTTCCGCTTCTTAATGTGGGCACCTTCAGGAAGCTAAACACCGAGCCCCACATTTCAAAACCCGCTGCTGTTGAAACCGCATCGCCTGTCCAGCCACAGTCATGAAGTTGTAGGAGGGAAATCTGCTAGATCAGCATTCCAGACAATCCACACGCACAGCTTCCAAACTCGTAACCAACGGATACAAGCTTTCCTGTTCGGCTCCACAGCCACGGTCAGGTGACAGGAAGTGATGCGAGGGACTGAGATGTGTCCCAGTAAGAAAGAACAAAGGGGAAACGGGTGAAGGAAGAGAGAATTATGGAATCATTCAAAACTTTCGCTTGAAATGGATTCAGGTCTGGGAAAATATCTATTTTCAACACGGTACTGTTGAATCTGCAGCTATGCAGGAGATTTAGGGGAGGGCAATACTGATACTGAGAAACATGAAAACGGAGAGGTGTGTGTGTGTGTGTGTGTGTGTGTGTTTGTGTGCAGCTGGGATAATGTGGTCAAACAAGACGACGTTACAATGGGGTGTGTGTTGAGCGAGTGCGCCAGCCATCTGTTTGCCCCGTCCTCCAGTGTGTGTGTGTGTGTGTGTGTGTGTGTGTGTGTGTGTGAGTGTGTGAGTGTGTGTGCGTGTGTGCATCCTCTGGTTCTTATTCAGCTCTCAGGGGAACCAGGCACAGGCTTGGAGCTGACCTGGCAGGGTGGGTGGGAAGACTACAGGCTGCGTAGGTTCCCGACATGGAGAGCAAATCTGCGGAGCCCATGCAAATGAGATCTAATGGAACTTTAGTGGAGCAGACAGAGAGGCAGGATGGAGGGAAGAGAGAGACAGAGAGACACACAGAGAGAGAGACACAGAGAGACACACAGAGAGAGAGAGACAGAGAGAGAGAGAGAGAGAGAGAGAGAAAGAGACACACAGACAGACAGAGAGAGAGAGAGAGAGAGAGAGAGAGAGAGAGAGAGGGAGGTAGAGAGACAGAGAAAGAGGGAGAGAAAGAGAGATACACAGAGAGAGAGAGACACAGACAGAGAGAGAGAGAGACACAGAGAGAGAGAGAGAGAGACACCGAGAGAGAGAGAGACAGAGACAGAAAGAGGGAGGGAGAGAGAAAGAGGGAGAGAGACAGAGAAAGAGGGAAAGGTTTATTTGCATTGTGTAGTGAAATCTGGAGTGGCTCTGGCCCACAGAAGACAAACCCAGTTTTCCAAGTGATTCTCCCTCACATCCATATAACACTCCTGTCGCCCTCGCTGGAGGCAGGAAACCTGTGCTTGCTGGGTTACTAGTACTGAACAGGAAGACGAAAGAGCTGATATTGTGTACACACACATTAGAGTCATGGTGAACTCGGTGTCTTGCACTGGTTCACCTCTTGTCCTCTCCCCACCCCCTCCCCCACCACACACACACACACACACACACTTGTAAGAGTGGAGAACCTGACACCTGACTCAACACACTGTCTGATCCCTGAGTCATGCGGCATGTCATCTTTCCAGGAATCGCCCCGACTAAACGCACGGTGGTATACTGCATGCTTGGGACAGAGTGCACAGCTAAAAAGGAAGGACAGAGAGAGACATAGAGAGAGAGAGAACAACAACAACTACTAGAAGAGAACTACACTCCCCACGCTACCCTCTGGAACTACACTACCCAGCCTGAAGTTTAAGAAGCACCATTCACAAGTCTGGGAGATGACTTCACTTTGTGACCTCATCTCAAACATCACAGGCTTGTCTCTCTCTCTCTCTTTTGTGTGTCTTTCTCTTTCTCCATCCTCGCACTTGACTGGCCATTATCATAAATAATGCAACAGTGCAATAAATTTGGCATCACGATGATGAATGATGTTGGTTTTTCTTTTGTTTGGATTGCAGCATACCTCCAATGGCTGTCAGTGTACATGAGAGCGTGTAGCCTTTAGATTACAGCTCCAACACCACCCTATACTGCAGGCCTACAATGACTCACAGTCTCAACCCACTCTTTTCCTCCTTCTCTGTGTCTCTCTCTGTCTCTCTTGCTCCCCTTCTTTCTTTCTTTCTTTCTTTCTCTCTCCCTCTCTCTCTCTTTCAAACCCTCATTCTCACAATACCCCCCCCCTTACCCTCCCTCCTTCACGCTCTGCCTGACACAAACAGGAATATTGCAACACAGCAAAATGTCGCCTGCCAGATTAAAACCCTACTGTACAGCACGGGCGTGCCACAAGTGGCTAACCTTGTACACGGGAACCCAAACATCTGCAGAGGGCGGCCGTTCCCATGGGGACCGACCCTCCCAGCTGGGGGACACTATCTGCATAGAGCCGGCTACTTGCTCCACCTGCCTTCACGCTAGAAGGTTCCACTTCTGCTGATGGTAAGGGAACCACACACACACATCTCCCTTCAGTAAATGCAGAGTGATTGAGATGGTGTGTTAGGGTCAGTAGTGTGAGGAAACAGTAAGATAGATAGATAGAGAGAGAACAGAGAGAGAGCGTCAGAGAGAGAGAGAGGAGAGAGAAAGAGAGAACAGAGAGAAAGAAAGAGAGAACAGAGAGAGAGAACAGAGAGAGAGCGTCAGAGAAAGAGAGAGGAGAGAGAAAGAGAGAACAGAGAGAAAGAAAGAGAGAACAGAGAGAGAGAACAGAGAGAGAGAGAGAGAGAGAGAGATTAAGTATGGGTCAGCTAATCTGGTCTGGATGAACTGTCTGATTTGGGCTAATCTGTTAAGAAGGTGTGGGACTACTTCAAACTCACCAAATGTTGCCTTCATCCATAACGCTTCTGAGAAATCGTCAGGGGAAACTGATCTTCCGTCTGACTCGCTAAGAACTCACTCCTTTTAAGCACTGCCGGCAACACGCACACGCACACGCACTGACTGGAAGAAAACATGTCCAGTCTAACAGCACATATGCCTGAAGAGTCTAAAATGACAACGTCATAAGTGAGTTGTTTTTTCTTGTCTTTATGTCTCCAGTTGTGGCACAGCAGGCTAGAAGCTCTTCTCCACATCCTCTGTGGCAGACAGGGTTGGGACAGGGGTGTCAACAAAAGACATAGCCAGACACCCCACAGGGACATGAATGACAGCCAACACAAGGTTCCCTGGATCCTTGCCAACCAGCCCTGGCCCCAGACATTTTAGTCTTTTTCCTGTAACAATGCCAGCGCCCGCCCTAGCCTCTACCCCTGCCCTAGCCTCTACCCCCACCCTAGCCTCTACCCCTAACTCCATCCCTTGCCTCTGCCACAACCTCTAACCCCTAACTCCATCCCTAGTCCCTGCCCCAGCCTCTACCCCTGACCCCATCCCTAGCCCCAATCCTGGTAACAGCCCCAGCATCAGCCTCCACCCCTGGTCCCGAAACCATCCAGCCCCCAAAAAGATTGAGGCTTGAGGCCTATCTCAGCTGACATACTCCCCGCACCATGGGATACAGTTTGTGATTGATGTACTTCACGCCAAACAACTATGCTCCATCTGTCGCGTTCACTGACGTCAAGGAAGCGGATCATTCAGCTGCAGTACACAGGTGAACACACATGGAGGGATTGCGGGGGCTCGACAGCGGACAGTCTAAACACACCACCGGAGTGATACCAAGGACACAGACATAACTATATTAGCGCTTCAAATGGGCAGATGTTGTTGACAGCGTATCAGCCAGTAGATATTGAGCTTCTAGGTGTTGATCATAGGGATCCAGACCAGAATGTTAAAATAAAAACAAAAAATGTAGAAACGAATGAGAAGAAACATCTCGAGTCTGTCTTTTGCATTCTTGTTCACTGGTCACAAGCATGAGAGACAAGTTTGTAACCTGCTGAACTAGTTTTGAAAAGAACCTTTTCCGATTACAAACTTTTCCTTTTGTAACCACTCACATTGGTTTCATAGCTTGTGTTATGCAACTAGTAAACACTACAGATAAACAGAGATCATCCAGGACAGTGAAGATACAGCGCTCACCACACGTCCATGCCCCAATTGTCCTCTAATAATCGAACTCGAGTCGATAAGTTGTAGCTATTTTGAGCGCTGGACTATCGTGAATGTTGCAATTAACCGGTTTTGCGAAGCACCTGTTTTAACGGAGCTGGCTCCCGTACATGTTACACCCCTCCGTTGTACACAAGCACCCCGTCAATACCACATTTTGTGACAATTTAAAACTTGGCTAAGCTGTCCGCTGTGAGAGGCAGTTTCGGGTGCCAACATACCTCTAACTAGTGGGGAAAACATAGACTTTCGTCTCTTCTGGGTCCTCAAATCAAAGTCGATTAGGTCCGTCAGATTATCACCCGTGTATGAAGCCTTCAGGTACTATTAAAACAATTCAGAAACTGAAACAAGACGAAGTTTAGAACTGTGAACCTGTTGCTGTCAGCTTCACAAACAACATGGCTGAAATCGCTCGCTGGAGCTTCGGGCAAAGGCAGAGACGTTGATTTGACTATACTGACTGGGCGGCGGGGTGGGAGGAGAGAGTGCTGTCTAGGGGTAGTGTGGTTGTGGGTACGCGCCAAGTGGTTTGGGTACGCGCATTTTCTTTTTTTTAACTGGTCTGGGATCCGCTGGACATTACCAGTCCCAGACTGGACTGATTCCGATGGGCAACTTTTATTAGACCCAAATTCTAAGATCCATGCATGTGAGCAAATACTTACTATCGTTAATTACACTATACGTTGTATGAAAATGGTTCTAAAAGTATCTTAAATGCACGCAAAAGACAATGACTACATGTTCCAGAAAGCATTGTAAGCCATTTACGATAGATTTACGTCCCTTGTCACTTTTTCCGACATGCCATATTACGTTATATTTACATGGCAGGCTGCAGCCCAGACTTAACAGGAACATGTTCAACAAGAAGGTCCGTAGAAACATCCGTCAAAGAAAAGGTGAATCCAGCGATGAGGATGAACAAAAAGACGGAAATAGAGATGATGCCAAAGTACAACCTGCCGCTGTAAATATAAAACCGTCAAAGTTGCCCCAGAACCGCGGGATCTCCTGCAGTTCAAAGCGGGAGGTGACGCCTCCTAAATCGGACTCTAGCGGCGACGAGAACCCCGGGGAGGACGATGGACCCTTCGCTGTCCGAGGCAGGAACGTGGATGTCGGGAAGAAGAAGAAGAAGGGAAACGTCCTTAGCTTTTCGGATGAGAAAGAAGGTAAAATTGTCTTAACTTGATCGATAAGCCTCATGTCAACTTCGACGTATTTCGAACGTCAGCCGTTTCGAGAATCTCATCACTCGGCGTTCTGAGTCCTCCTCAGTCCGGCTGTCTCTGCCGCCAAGATGGACTGCAGGCTACGTCCTTCCAGTTATATCTTTATTGTGATCCCAGTAACTCAACACAGATATAAAGATCGATCGATCGAAAGATAGTCACTAGACTCGCTAACTGTTTCTTCTCGTCATCAGTTGAGGTATCCGAATTCAAGGTGAAGAAACTAGCGGATAAAGCTATTGTTTTCCAAGCCCGCAAGAAAGAAGATTCGCATACGAAGAAACCTTTCAGAAACGCAGGTAAACAACCCCACCCATCTCATAATCACAGACTATTACCAGTCTCTCCAAGCTAAAGCTAACCACGGATAACCATGCTTAACCTCCTCAACATAGCAGGCACAGCTAGAAAGAACGTGAATAGGGCTGAATCACCTTCAAGACCTTCTGGCAGTGATGATGATGATGATGATGATGATGGTGAAGCCTCAGGGGAAGAACTGTCCCCAGAAAGTGGCTCAGAGGAAGAGGCCAAGTCCACTTCAAGCTCACCCTCCTCCAGGTCCTCCGCCCCCAAAAAGGGTCAGTCCATCTCTCAAGTCCACCTCCGCGCTTTTCAACAGACATAAACACATGCCGCTGAAAACTGGACTGTTCATTAGTACATCTCTCCTGTGCAGTGGTGATCCCAGACGCCCGGAGGATCCAGGCGGCCAGGAGGCAGCGTCAGGAGGCCCGAGCCCAGAAAGAGTACATCCCTCTGGGGAAGGAAGGGGAGCGGTCTCCTAGCACCCCCGGAGATCTGGACCAGGAGGAGAGGAGCGACGGCCACGAGGACGATGACGACGAACCAGACGACCATGAACGCAGGATAGAGTTCGCCCCGAGACCCAAGACTGTGAGGGAGAGGATTGCAGAGAAGCTGGGTGAGAAATGGGGGGAGGGAGAGAAGAGGAGAGAGGTTGGGTGGGGGAGGGGGAAGGGAGAGAGGAGGAGGGAGGCTGGCTGGCTGGGTGAGGGAGGGAAGGAGGGAGGGAGTTAGAGAAGAGGAGAGAGGCTGGGTGGTGGAGGGGAAGGGAGAGAGGAGGAAGCAGGCTGGCTGGGTGAGGGAGGGAGGGAGAGAGGAGGAGAGAGGTTGGGTGAGTGGGTGGAGAGGTTTAGAACCAGAAAGAGAGACTGGAAGAGGAGTGACAGTGGAGGAGGAAAAGGAGTGGAGGAGGAGAGGGACAGTGAGTGAGCGAACAAAGAGATGAAAAGGAAAGAAGGCCACCTGATATTCAAGTGGTTGAAGGAGGAAAATGAGGAGGGGCTTAGAAGAAGAAACGGAACGTGGCTGAAAGAAATATTAAGCAGCTTAGGCTAAGTGTGTGTGTGTCTGTGTGTCTGTGTGTTGCGTTGCAGGAGGGAGTGGCAGTGAAGACAGCGACTCCCAGGAGAGAGAAGACCAGGAGCTGTGGGAGGAGCAGCAGATAGGGAAGGGAGTCAAGAGACACCCAGGGGAACAGGTACCACACTTGTCATCCCTCTGTCTGTCTCTCGCTCTGCCATCTCTCTCGCTCTGTCTATCTCCCTGCCCTCCCTCTCTCTTTCTCTCTCTCTAGACAGCCATCTGAGGAGACAGTCAGCCTGTCTTTCTCTCTCTCTTGTCCCCCTCTCTCTCTCTCTCATCTCGCTCCTCTCTCTCTTCTCTCTCTCTTCTCTCTCTGCTCTCTGCATTCTCTCTCTCTTCTCTCTCCTCTCCATTTTTCCTGCGCTTTATTTAGACCACAAGACAAAACGTATTTCCCATTCTCTGTACTTCTAATGCTTGCATCCTCTCGCCCTCTCTTCCCCCCCCTCCTCCAGAGCCCTGGCTCTAGTGACTGCAGGTTGTGCAGTGGTCGATAGAATCGTCTGTGAAGAAAAAGGGCCGTGATACTCATGAGACTCTTTCCTGTAGTCATGTCAGCATGTGGGCGGGGGGTGGGGGGGTGAGGAAGAGAAGAGGTATCAAACTGGCAAGTCAGTCAGAACCCCTCCTTAAAACAGGATGTCAACACTGCATCACGACAGGTCACCTCCGGACAGACAGCACCTGACGTGACAGACAGCACTACTGACAGCCAGAGCACCGCTGACAGCCAGAGCTGACAGACAGCACCGCTGACAGACAGCACCGCTGACAGACAGAGCACTATTGACAGACAGCACCACTGACAGGCCAGGCAGAGCACCGCTGACAGACAGCACTACTGACAGCCAGCACCACTGACCGACAGAGCACTATTGACAGACAGCACTACTGACAGCCAGCACCACTGACAGACAGCACCACTGACAGACAGCACCACTGACAGACGGCACCACTGACAGACGGCACCACTGACCGACAGAGCACTATTGACAGACAGCACTACTGACAGCCAGAGCACCACTGACAGCCAGAGCTGACAGACAGCACCGCTGACAGACAGAGCTGACAGACAGCACCGCTGACAGACAGCACCACTGACAGCCAGAGCACTATTGACAGACAGCACTACTGACAGCCAGAGCACCGCTGACAGCCAGAGCACCGCTGACAGACAGAGCCGGATGACTTGGCACAATAGAAAGCAGATGTAACTTGCCTCCTCTGTGCCTTTATGTGGTCTTTCTTTTGTTTCTTTGCCTCTCTCCTGTCTTCCTCCCCTCTGAGTTCTTTTTCCCTCCCACCCATCCGTTCTCTTCCTCCCCCCTCTCTCTTCCTTTTTCCCTCCCACCTTTCCATTCTCTACCTCCACCTCTCTTTCTTGGCCACAACCTTCTCTGCTCCTACCTCTTCTAACTCTGTCCTCCCCCCCTTTCTCTCCACACCTCTCCCTCCCTCTCCCTCCCTCCTCTCCCAGACTGGACTCTCTAAGAGAGGTCCACAGGGCCCGCGAGGCAGAGCTGAGGAGGATGGAGGAGGACATGGATGGAGCCAGAACCGCCCTGGAGAACCTGGAGAACGGTTCCTCGGACCGACAACTGGCTTTCTACCGCGACATGAACCTCTACGTCCGGAACCTGGTGGAGTGTCTGAAAGAGAAGGTCAGACAGGAAGCGCCTGTTGAACAAACCTCCAATCAGGATCGATCTTCTCCACGTGCATCCTGGTGGGGTAGTGTTGCTGTTGGGTTTTATTAGTGCTGTGTGTCTCTGCAGGTTGTGGAGATCAACTTGCTGGAGCTGGACATGCACACTCTGCTGTCTGACCAGAGGGAGGCGCTGTTGACCCGCAGACGGGAGAGCGTCCGACGGGAGTCCTCCCGCTTGCAGCAGCTCTGCTGTGAGTGTGTGTGCAGGAGTGTGTATGTGTGTTTGCATGTTTGTATGGTGTGAGTGTGTGCGTGTGTGCGTGTGTACGTGCGTGTGTTAGTAATTGTATGGGCGTGTGTTAGTAATTGTATGGGCGTGTGTTTTTGATGTTTCTCTGTTCTCTCTCTGTAGACAGCAGTGATCTACAAAGTGAAGGAGAGTCAGGTGACCATCTGAACGAGACTCTGGACAAAGGGTGAGAGAGAGAGAGAACGAGTTTTCACATTTAACATGCTAAATGTTTTACACTGTTTTACCGCAAACATGTTCACTGTTGCTCTTTTATTACACTGACATCATACAACATTTCCCCCAAAGTGATGAAGACTCTGACAGTCCTCCAGAGGACAGCGAGCCTTCGGCTGAGGAAGAGGAAGAACTGCAGAAGAAGAAAGGTAGGGAGGGAGGAGGAGGGGCGTGTGACAACCAACATACTTGTCGGTGAGAAACTCATTATCTGTGAGACAGCAGTGAGATCCAATACAAGCTGAAGATCTGTTCCATGTTTCTCTGCCACCCTACCCCCCCCCCCCCCCCTCATTCCTCTCCCCCTCCCTCCTCCCCCCCTCAGCTGAGCTGGTGAAGAGGTCTGAGGCCGTGTTTGTGGACGTACAGGAAGAGTTCTGGGATGTGAGGAAGGTGCTGGTCCGGTTCGAGGAGTGGAGGAGCTTGTTTCCTGAGTCTTACCACAGCGCTTACATCAGCCTCTGTCTGCCCAAACTGCTTAACCCTCTCATCAGACACCAGATCCTGGACTGGAGCCCCCTACAGGTAGCAACAGGAACACTCACTCACAGTACACACACAATGCACACACACTGTCAGAGAAATTAAGGATGTAACCTTTGAGATCCATTGACTCTGTGCATACTTATCGATGATAGCTTTTCTCACACACACACACACACACACATTACAGAGGACTGTGGGATGATGGTTGTGTGTTTTATCTATGTTGTGTTTCAGTCAGCAGTGGAGGACATTGAGGCGTTGCCATGGTACTCTGCTGTGGAGGCCTTTTGCCACGGCGACGGTTACGAGGAGAAGGAGAACGCTGACAGGAAGACTCTGCCTGCCATTATAGAGAAGACCTTGCTGCCCAAAATACAGGGTCTGCTCTCTCTCTCACTCTGTCTCTATCTCTCTCACTCTCTCTCTCTCACTCTGTCTCTATATCTCTCACTCACTCTCTCTCATTCTGTCTCTCTCTCTCACTCTGTCTCTCTCTCACTCTCTCTATCTCTCTCTCTCACGCGCACACACACATACACACAGTCTCAAATACTCAAATTGTAACCCCCCCCTCCCCCCCAGGCTATGTGGAGCTGGTGTGGGACCCCCTGTCCAAGCAGGAGTCCTCCCGATTGACTGTGCTCTGCCACAGACTGAAGGATGACTACTGCCTGTTCCAGGGAGAGCACAGCAAACCGGTCAAGGTGAACACACCTTCTTTTTTTAAGTTTGTGTTCATGTCTTTTTTTCTCATGGTAAATAAATACCCTTGCCCACCTACCCCACAGTCATTTTTGGACGCAGTGATTGGTCGGCTCAGAACTTCAGTGGATGAAGATGTCTTCATCCCTCTTTATCCTAAAAAGTGAGTCTAGTTAGCAGGCAGGACACATTAACAGGGCACAAGGTCCAGAATGAGTGGACTTGGAGAGAGAGAGACGGCTGTTGTTGTTGTTGTTGTTGTTGTTGTTGATGATGGTTGTGTGTTTTCTCCTACAGGTTCCTGGAAGACAGATCGTCTCCGCAGTGCAGGTTCAGAGACAAGCAGTTCTGGACAGCCGTGAAGGTAAAGGAGCAAAAGACAACATGCATTTAGTGAGCAGGATGCTGTTTCTGTCGATCATTAATATGTGTCTGTATCTCTCTCTCTGTGTCCCTGTGTTTGTGTGTGTGTGTGTGTGTGTGTGTGTGCATGTGTGTATATTTGTGTGTGTGTATGTTTGTGTGTGTGTGTGCGTGCGTGTGTGTGTGTCTGTGTGCATGTGTGTATATTTGTGTGTGTGTGCATGTGTGTATATTTGTGTGTGTGTATGTTTGTGCGTGTGTGTGTCTGTGTGTATATTTGTGTGCGTGCGTGCGTGCGTGTGTGTGTATATTTGTGCGTGTATGTATGTTTGTGCGTCTGTGTGTCTGTGTGTATATTTGTGTGCGTGTGTGTGTGTGTGCATGTGTGTATATTTGTGTGCGTGTGTGTGTGTGTGTGTGTGTATGTGTGCGTACGTGCACCAGCTCCTGAGCAGCATGTCTCTGTGGGAGGGGGTGGTGTCAGAAGAGGCCCTGAGGGAGGTCATGTTGGATCAGCTCCTGAACCGCTACCTGATGATGACAGTTCTGAACGACCCGCGACCGCAAGACGCCCTCCGCAAGACCAGCAAGGTCCACTTCACACCTGTTCCGTCAAACCCTGACAGGATATTAACCTCGGTCCTTCTGTGGTTTTCAAGGGCGTCTGCGATCAAAAGATTCAATTTTGTATACCTCTTCCTCCTTCGATACTCCTTGACTTCTCTCCTCCCTCTTTCTCCGCTCAGGTGGCAAAGTGCCTACCGGAGTCATGGTTTAGTCATGTGACTGGTGGCTCGTCTCTTCCTCAGCTGGTGTCGCTCAGTAAACACCTGCTCCAGATAGCTTATTCAGTCTGCAAGCAGGAGCCTGGCCAGGCTAGCACCAGGTAACACTGCCTCTAGCTCAGACACCTTCTCTCACTATCAACCGGAAAGTGTTATTATGTGATTATCTTGTATCTTTTTTTCTTCTTCTTCTTGTCCTTAGGGAATTTGTGAGCGACGTGCTGAAAGTTCTGGCTAGCATCAAAGCTTGGGACAACGCTAAGGCCTTAGCAGAGAAATATCATTACACAGATCTCCTTGACGCGCTCCATCTGTTTTGATCATCATGTTGTGATTCAGTGTACAATTTATAGGTGTACTTTCTAAAAGAATAAAATATTTTTCATTGTGTTTATAGATACGATCGCATTTACATTGTTTCAGTTCTCCTATCTATGTTTGGACAACCAATCTTATTCAAACATCCGATATTATAAGATTGTGCGGAGAAAAATAGAACCGTTTTTATTTAATTTAAAACCACATTTCATTTAAAACTGACATTCACATGACTTTCCAAAAAAAACTACAATCCGACCAAACCCTGGAAAACTGGGACCGGTAGCAAACCAGTGCGCATAGCCTGGCTGACTGTTTCTATGGAAACCAGCGACAAACTTTTTGAGAGGAAAAAAAAACTTGATTGGAACCTCGACAGGAAACAAAAGTACTACGATGACTTTGAACCAATTTCAAATTATGATTAACGACTGCCTTATTGACACAAAACACGTAGAAAACGCTGCAATTCTGGTGGCAAAGAATGGAAACGTGACCGCCGCATCTGCCAGGTTTCAGGTAAGAATAGACCTCTACTGTGGCGCTTAAGTAGTGTTCCTATGGAGGGTCTAACGTTATCTGCAATGCAACTTCGTTCATTTGCCTCGCTATCTATCACTAAATTAACGGGATCTATTTAAATGAATTAACGGCGTGTAACCAACACAACCCTCCAGATTATTCCGCAGGCCCAGATGTTTACAGACGCGTTTAAAGATCTGACCACCACCAGAGAGCAAGGATTCTTCTTCCAAGAAAAAGCGTACACGTGTGTCCGGGCAGACCGAAACTCCATATACTGCAAATGTGTCAGTTCATCAGTTTACACTATAGAAACATACGTGACATATGAATGCAAAATAATACGCTATACCTTCTTAAAAAAAACATGTGGCTCGTTGTAGACACGAATTCTCTGGACTGGGAACGTCTCACTTAGTAGAAAGGTGTTTTTACAGGGTGTGCATGGGTTGATATTGGTACGAACTTCTCTCTACGTGATTGTCGCCACCTATAACGGCAACATGTACCCTAGCGTCTGTGTTGAAGCGGTTGAGAAACTAGGTAAGATATTTACGGGATGAGACTATAACTTGTCATGTTTTGGTAGCCTCTAATACCAGCAGATTTTTATTTTATTTTTTTACCTCATAATCTGGAATTTATTATAATTTTGCAGCGGAATACCTCAAAGAGAAGGGCAAATGATGGGAGCTGAACAGCGACTGAACTGCTGCTAAATGATCGGCCAAGTGACGTGACCGCACCTTTCATGAACTGGAACAGACAGGATGACGGACTCTTAACAGGCTTCTATTCAGCGTGATACCTGCTACACACCCAAATAACTGCTCTTAGGACTTGGAAATTTGTTGGGAAAAAACGTGTTAGGCTGGATGGATGAAACCCCAACATTTAATATCCAACTGCAAGAGTCAATTAGTGCCGTAAGTTTTTTGTTGTTTGGAGGGGGGTGGGGGTTCATACCAAAAACTCAAGTTACTACAACTGATATTTCCAGCTGTGCTGTTGGCTTTATTCAGAAGATAAACACTAACAGTACAAACAGGCAAGCAGAATGCAACTCAAAACACTGCACACGAACACTGCACACTGTTTAACACACCTGGCCTTGCTTAGTAGAGAGCTACAGCCGTGGTATCATTCTATGACATGTTTCCTAGAGCCAGCAGGCATCACGTTCTTAAAGTGATCAAGTTGTTAAGGAGAGAGTATTGTGTACCAGTTCTTAAGCAACCGACTTTGTTTCAATAAACAGGTTGAGAATAAATGTGCTGTGATAAAGCAAGGCTATGTTCAGTTACTTTTGGAACTTAGAACTGGTATTATTCATGTTATGGGAGTTCCGGAATTCTGCTTGTTCTAAATAGCAGCTTCAAAACCTTGGGACCTCCAGGTGTGCATTTAAAGAAAGACGACAGTAAACAAGGCAGAATTGTCAAAAAAAACCAACAACAACAACAATTCCGAACCGCATCTGAACCGATTCAACAGACAGTAAAACGGCTCTTGCGAGAAACTATTCTGAACATTGGAAGTGAAAGCAAACTGTCATACTGAGGGCAGGACTCAAACGAAAAGGAAAAACTATAGATATGTATTCTACTCTGGTGAACCATGACAAATACCACAAAAAACCGTTAGCAAGCGGGGCTAAAGACCATTTCCATATTTCCAATGAAAGCATTTGTGATGTTCTCTTTAGTGACTGATGTTCTCACATTTGGGCTAGCATAGACCGATGTAAATGAGCTGGATGTTGGTGGGCAGGTTTAAATGACAGAGAATTGGATTCCATGTTTGTTGAGGCGGTTAATCAGGGTGGTCTTTGCAAAAGCTGCACCTGGTGTGTACACTCCACCCCTACCGAGAGAGAGACAAATAAGAAGTAGATCAAAAGAAAATTAAAGCAAAAAAACAATCTGTGTAAAGTGAATTAGGATAAGTCATGACTCACTTCTTGGGAAGGGCGTTGGGTTCGTTCAGGATAGTGAGAGCTGATTGGACCATGGCTATGGGTGTGGCCACATATCCCGCCTCTAAAACAGGAAAACATGACTTCAGTCAGATGAGTGAGTGGCAGTTTGACCACAGTGGCGGTTAGAAGAAGACATTCATGTTAGGGCTCTATACAACACTTGAACAATTTCCAAATTTTCAAGTCACTTCTTTCAAAAGAGTTGAACTATCAGTTAAGAGGTGCCTGTTCCAGTCTAACAACCAGAGTGTGAAGATGGTGGAGGAGTGTCATCACCTGGGCCCTGGACAAGGGTGCGGATCTTGGCGTTGGGACGACCTTGAGACGGGTCCTCAGTGTAACCCTCCCCGTAGAAGGCAAACTGGAAGGAGGCTCCCTCCATCTGAGACACACACACACACACACACACACACACACAATGTCTGCTGTCAAAGATCTGAATGTTCGATCAACCCAAAGACACCTGCAAAGTAGCGGTCACACACATCATACCAGGCTTGAAGCAGTTGGCTAGTTAACACTGCACACACACCATGATGTACTGCTCTTACCTGCTTCCTGGTTGGCCCCTGCTTGGTGAAGAACCCGAAGGAGAAGAATTCTGGGAACTGCAGGCGGAGGAGAATTGTGAGCATTTGTTTGGGTAAGGTGCTGTGTGGGTAAGGTGCTGTGTGGGTAAAATGCTGTGTGGGTAAGGGGTGCTGTGCGGGTAATGGGTGCTGTGCGGTTAAGGTGCTGTGTGGGTAAAATGCTGTGTGGGTAAGAGGTGCTGTGCATGTGGCTGTTGTTTTGTCTCACCTTGATCAGCAAGTTTCTTCCCCAGCTGAACTTGACAAAGAACCAAAACATCATTCCAGCGAAAAGCATCTTGATGATGTTTCCCACACCTCCGACTCCTGCATATGCACCGTACTGGACCTGGAGGTCACAGGGGTCAAGAAGAGGTCAAAAGGTCAAAGGAGTGTGTATATGATAAAGGGAACGTGGAGGCAGAGAGATTGTGAAGGCAGAGAGAGACTGTGAAGGCAGAGAGTGAGAGAATGTGGAGGCAGGCAGAGAGAGAATGTGGAGGCAGAGAAAGAGAATGTTGAGGCAGGGAGAGAGGAGGAATGTGGAGGCAGGGAGAGAGGAGGAATGTGGAGTATAGAGGCTTACAGGGCTCTCCTCGTGCTCCTCCAGTAAGAAGCGCTGGCTTCTCTTCACCACAGAGGGATCTGCACCCATGAAGGGCACTGCGTACTGCTGCACCTCGTCACTGTAGAACAGCGCACTCCTACACACACACACAGTTAACCCATGACAGCTCACCCACCCCCCCCCCCCCCAGAGCCCTGTGTTCACTACCTGCGCTTGATCTTTGACCCCACCACTGGGAGGGGCTTGTAGCCAAACTTCCTCCTCAGACTACGAAGTTTCCCGCTGTCTGCAAAGCCGTAGATGGCCGACTGCCACGTGCCGTCATGGATGGAGGCTCCCTGAGAGAGAGAGAGAGACAGGAGGGAGGGGAGAGAGGGATCAAGAGAGAGAGGGGTGAGGATGGATAAGGAGGACGGGGTTAGACTTTAGATGATAGGGTAAACCTAGTGAGAGGAGTTTCAGGGATGTTGAGTCTTACCTCTGGGCCTGAACTTGCCGTCAGAAAGCTCTCTACTGCTGTGAGTGTGCCTGGGAGACAAGGAGATATTTTTAATTCAATACAAAACTTGGATTGTGATGATAGTTTCACATGACATGCACGCGGAAATCATGTCTCAATACACACACACACACACACACACACCTTTGAATTGGTCCCTGGTAAAGATGACACCCATGTCAGCAGGGATGGAGTCAAAACCACAGCTCCCCACGACATACACCCCCTTCTCACCCGCCTGGCTGCTGTAGTTCAGCTGCATGCTCTCTAGAAACTGCACATGCATGTGCACACACAGCGTTATAAACAAGCACAACACACACACACACACACAGCAGTACTCCAGACCCACTCCTCACCCAGACCCACAACTAGCGTCCAAGCTGAACTGAGATCCAACCACAGACGTCCATAACAGCTCAGGGAGATTTCTATATTTGAGGCTGGGCGATATTTACATAGATAATAATGGCTCTTTATTTATGTAGAAATGGAATTGGGCCCCACTAGTCTTCCTGTTTAAGAGGTGAGGTGCGTGAGGGAACGAGCGGAGACAGGAAGTGAACAGGTGTAGAAGCGGGAGACGGGCCAATCAAGTCATCATACAATACCTGAGGCTCTCCGCAGATGTCAATGTGGTGTGCTCCGTTCTCCACACATGCCTTTACCACAGGCTCCCCCCAGAACCTGTACTACACACACAGTTAATGCAAGGTTAACGTCAGAGATCCAGTCTACCCACAACTAGGCATCATTTATAACTACCTGGTTAATCTAGATTCTTGTGTGTGTGTGTGTGTGTGTGTATGACTGAGGGAATGGGCTAATGTACAAGGTACAAGTCAGTAACTTGTCACCCTGGTTGATGTTACGCAAACAGTGCATGTTGTGTCATTCCTGATATCTGGGCTATACTTTTCCCTTGAAATGCCAGGTGATGAAATAATGACCAGAGGAACTATGCTAGGAGTTATGCTAGCACTTCTGTCTAAGGTCCGAGAAAGCTCTCTCCTTGGGAATCACACTGCAAGATAGACAATCGCATTTCTCAGTCTGCCGTCGCTTTCGACTGCGCCGAGTGCTATCACTATGCCGACCTTGACAATCACACATTGTACCTCAACAGAGCATGCTGTGTCTGTGTGTGTGTGCGTGTGCGTGCGTATGTGTGTGTGAGTGAGACAGAGACAGAGAGAGCGAGAGAGAGCGAGAGAGACAGAGAGAGAGAGAGAGACCTTGTGTATGTATCCTTTCAGACAGTGGGATACTTACAGGCCCCACGCAGTTGAGAATGATCACACCCTGTTTGCACATGGCTGCCAGGGAGTCCGGTTCTCCTACATCTGCGACGATGATATCCACCTCTGTCTTCAACTCTGGCTTGCCTACAGCACAAGCACAGGTCAGAAACAACACCAAACGTCCCCATAGAACTCCCTATAATCCCCACCCCCGACTAGACCTACTCACGGACATTGTACTAAGCATCCCCTAGCTTCCATTACTCATTGACAAGCTTGATAAAAAATATATAAAAGGTTGATTATATTGACGTAATTTGCTTTGTACATTTTAATAACTATTATGTTGAGTGATTAGATCCTCCAGGAGTATACTCTGAAAATCCGATTAGAGCCTTTGTTGAACACAATTGCACGACACTCCACGTCCAACGCAAAGCAAGCAAACAATGCGCAATTCATATATCTAGCAAGCAACATGTACACTTGTCATGTACACTTGTAAAGAAATAACAACGACATACTGAGGGCGGCAGCCGCCTGTTCCAGAACTTTTTCCAGCTTCGGTCTGCTTCTCCCAGCAACGGCCCATTTCAACGTCCCCTTTGGTCCCTCAGACGAAGTACGCGCTACCTCTTCCACTACAAATTGACCTGTAAACCCCGTGGCTCCGAAAATAATTATGTGATATGGCCTACTGGTAGAAGTTTCGACCTTTGCCATTGTTACAGTTCTCTAGTGGTTGAGGTTACTGCCTTGCACTGGAGTGGAACCGCAACTGGAGTCAACGAAGGCAGCGTGGATCTATTTGACAGCTCTGTGTCTTCCACAGCGAACTAGCCGACAGCTATACTTCCGTAGCTTAACCTAGGGCTAATGCTCAATTTAAAGCTTAGCTATCTTAATAGGCGAGGACTACCTGCAGATAATTTAGAAGACACTGCAGCTTTTATTGTTGATTGCAATCATGTATAAAGTATTTTACGTCTGCGAGCAACCATCAACTATGATAATATGTGCTTTTGACGTATTTAAAAGACTAATTTACGGCTGCAGCATGTAGCCTACTTCCGCACATTTTCTCATGTAGCTGTGCTCCAATTGAATACAAGTTTATGGGCGTTCCAATGCATGTATCGATTCTGATTGGATGACTGGTTAGCGTCACTGTAGTGTTACTAAATTCACCCCTGTCTTAAATTGTTACTTTTCTTCTATCCACAATTCACTCTTCCATATTTTTTTTTTGATTCATGATGTTTTTAATAAATATTTATGTGCGTTGGTAACAAAAAATTAAATTTAAAGAATAAAGCAATTGAAAATATCGTCTGTCGCCTGAAAATGACGCAGTGAACATGCACCCAATCCTCCACCATCAAGCACCACAAGGATTGCGAAAACATTGAGGGCAAATACGAGCTCAATGTCACAAAACTTGGAAGGATGTATTATGTAAATATAATACCTGAACTACAAAACCAGGACATATTGGAATATAAGCTATAAAGGTAGGTGAAGTATTGTATCGATTAAAGCATTGCAAATGTTGCGATTGTGTAACCGGTGCATTTTTGCTTTAATTAGCTAGCTAGCTTTTAGCAGCAACAGCAGTAAAACGTGACGACTAGTACTTAAGTCTTGTTTTCTGGCGTCTAGTTTTCTGGCCATTCAACGTCAGATAAAATAATTGAAACTTGTCTGTTAACAGCGCAACAACTTTTACAGTCTTGCCTTCACATAAATGTTAGCCACGTGCATGCGTTACATGTCGTAAAAGTTGATACCAAAGTCAACTTGGTGCCAGCTACTGTAAATGCCACTTCAATATCAATATCGCTCGTGAGATGGATCTACTTAGTATTTTATATATTTTTAAAACTTTTTCTTCTATTCACAGGTAATTCCCCTGCCCATTTTTCTCTATATCTGTCCTCCTCGCTACCCAGCCATCATGTCCACCCAGGTGTGCAGACTCCTGGTTCTGGCGATGCGGTCTGCGTGCTGTCGTCCCGGCAACAGGCCCTGCATAAGACCACAGGTGTCGCTACGCTGTGGCCCCACGGCCCAGATCCCCCACAGACGCTCCTACAGTCTAGACTCCCTGTCCTCTGGGCCCGGGGGGGCCCAGGTCCATCAGTCCAGGGGGGACAGGCTGTCCCCGTCCTCCGCTCTGCCCCACAGGAAGCTCTCTGCTGCAGCCATATCTGTCAAGGTGAGTCTGCGTCCAGGGAGGGCTGTGGAGAGGAAGGTTTCTGTTCCGTAGAGCTGACTTTTTAATGATTGTGTGTGTGTGTGTGTTTAGGACGACCATTCTCCCCAGCGCAGGTATGATTATCTGGATCTGGGCAGCGTGGAGGAGAACACCCTTAAGGCCAAGGCCTGTAACACTGTGAGACGCTTCCTCGTGGAGCCGTCCATCGCGAGCCTGGTGGCCCAGCACTTGGGTCCCAACCTGGAGGACAGCAAAGCCGTCATCTTTGAGTGCCACCCAGGTAGGTGGACAGGCGGACAGATGGCTGAAGGGATTTTCTGGAGTGTACATACCAAGGTTGGGGTTTTAGATTATCCTTAGATGGGTGTGGTGTGTCCCCCAGGTCCAGGGGTGTTAACCAGAACCCTCCTGAACGCTGGAGCACAGAGAGTGGTCGCTCTAGAGCCGCATCGAACCTTCCTGCCAGACCTCCGGGTAGGACACGCACATACATACACAACTACACAAACACACATCGTAACCTTTCCACAGTCTCTTTGTATTGTGTTACATTGTGTTGTGTTGTGTGTTTGTGTTCAGGCTCTGGAGAGCAAGTTGGATGGTCAGCTAGATGTGATCCAGTGTGACTTCTTCAATCTGGACCCTCTGACAGCAGTTACCCAGATATCTGTAGTCAGACAGGCAGACAAGCTCTTCACTGACCTGGGCATATCAGAGACCAAATGGACTGATGGTGAGGCGCATGCACTCTTATACACTGGAGGGAAATATTGTTTAAAATGTATTTATCTATAAGGTTGCAAAAGTAGTTTCCTAACAAAGTTTGATCAAATAATTTGGAAAATTATTTACAAAAATACAACAAAATGTTTCTCGCAAAAGCTTCCAACGGTTGACATTTTCTTACAAAAAGAAAAAAAGAATGCATACTTGATGTGGGCTGTCATGTGGGATGTGGGCTGTCCTGTGTGATGAGGGCTGTCCTATGAGATGAGGGCTGCCCTGTGTGATGAGAGCTGCCTGTGTGTTCAGAGCCGTGTGTTAGGGTGGTGGGAATCCTACCTCACCTGACAGAGAAGAGCAAGCTGTGGAGGCTGGTGTACTCTCTGCTAGAACGCCACTCCATCTTCCGCTACGGACGCATCGAGCTCAACCTGTTCATGAGCGAGAGAGAGTACTTGGTGAGAATACACACACACACACACACACACACACGTCATCACACATGCATGAAGACTGCTATGATCACAAAGAACCACCGCTTTGGCTGGGATTTCTTATCTTTGGGTCGACAAGCCAAATCACTGCTTCCTCAACACTGACTAACTGTGTACAGATTACTTTGATTAGGATGATGAGGAGGAGAAAGAGGAGGTAGAGGAGGATGATGATGAGGAAGAGGAGGTAGAGGAGGATGATGATGCTCATGCACCTGCTCTGCTCCCTCAGAAACTTCTGGCTCGGCCTGGAGACATGGAGAATTACAGAGGGATCGGAGCCCTCTGGCAGATGGCCTGCGACATCCAGCTGCTGCACAAGGTGGGAGGGAGGAGGGAGGGAATGAGGAAGGAAGGAAGGGAGGGAGGGAGGTAGAGAGGAGGGTGGGAGTGAATGAGAGAGGAGGGAGAGGATGGGGGAAAAGGAGGGAGGTGGGGGGAGAGGGGGGAGAGAGGGAGAGGATTGGGGGGAAAGGGAGGGAGGGTGCAGGTAGGTGGAAAGAGAGGGGTTGCAGTGAAATGATGGGGAGAGGGGGAGAAAGGGAGAAGGAGTAGCAGATGGAGAGAGAGAGGGAGGAAGAGAGAACAAAGGTGAGAATGGAAGACAGTATAGGAAGGGAGGAGAGGAAGGAGAGATAGAAGGTAAACAGTTGAAGGAGGGTTGGGCTTAACCAGCCTAACTGGCCTAACCAGGAACACAATCAGATTGTTGTGACCCGATAGGACAGTCAACCTGAGGGGATGTGACATCACTAATAAACATGTCTCCTATTGGTTATGTCCTGTAGGAGCCCTGGTCCTCCTTTGCATCATCCTCTAAATACATCCATGTTAAGAAGAGCAGGGTAAGAAACCGGGCTTCAAACTTCACCTCAGACTCCACAAACTATCATTTCCAGTCACATGGTCCATGGTGGATTTGACACCAAAATGATCTCTTAAGAGAAACATAACTTCATCGTAATATAATAAGATGCATTTATTCACGTATTGATAAGCTATGGTTGGTGAATTATGTCAGTCCAATCAGAATGGTAAACTTGGTCAACATAACAGGTGCAGCGTTACCTAGCGACCCAAAGTCGTATAAGTGTTGTCCTTGACGACATTGCTCCGCCCACAGCTCCCTAACCACCACATGTGTCTGGTGCGTCTGACGCCCCGAGCGGACCTGTTCTCCAGTCACCTCAGCCCCTCCAACTCCTCAACGCTCATCATGATGGTCAAACAGTGTCTGACCAAGAGGAAGGCTCTGCTCATTGACAAACTGAAGTACGTTGCACTCGCGCTCACACATCTCCCCTCTCTCCATCCGTCTGTCACTCCATCTCCTGCTCTCCTTATCATCTTCTTTTTAAAAATCCTTCCGTCTCTCCCACACCCTCCTCTTCACCTCTTTTTCTTCTCTCCCTTCCTTCCTTTCTCTCCCTTCCCCCCTCATCCCTTTCCTATTTCCTCTCTTCCTTTCCTCTCCCTCCTCTTTTCCCTTCTCTCTTTCCCTCTCCACTTACTTCCCTTCTCTCTCTTCCTCTCACTCTCTCTCTTCCCTCTTCTCCTCTGTCTGTCTTCCTCCCCTCTAACCCTCTTGCCCTTCCTGTCCCTCCCAGCCAGTGGAGTCCAGACAGCGGCCCCAAGCTGCTGAGTCAGATGGGGATGCCAGAGGACATCCTAACAGGTCATGTCTACCCCCACGAGTACCGCCAGCTGTTTGAGCTGATGGAGGAGTCTCAGGAGTTCACCCAGAGCTGGCTCTACCAAGAGATCCTGGACAACACAGAGGAGAGCTGGAGCTGAACAGCGCCGCAGCCAGCGCCGACCGCAGGCCTGGAGGGGTACTGCAACTGACTCTTGAAAAGGAACTAATTATGGAAGGAAGCCAAACTGAAGGAGTGGTTTAGGACAATGCTGGTCCGTGGCTGACTGAGAGTGGGACCTGAGAGAGGGGGATGTGTGTTGAGGCAGGACCTGAGAGAGGGGGATGTGTGTTGAGGCAGGACCTGAGAGAGGGGGATGTGTGTTGAGGCGGGACCTGGGTGTCCATGAAGCAGAGACGGTCAGCAGCAGGAAGAGAGCATGGTCAAGAGGCTGGATACTGACCCGTTGAAAAGCCGTTTCTTCAGACAGGTGTGGGTTTGTGTGTGTGTGTGTTTGTTTTATACTGTAGTCTTCTTTTTTTTAGATGCAGCACATGAAAATGAATGATTTGAATCAGCAGATTTTTGGACTCGGTGCCTAAAGTGTACTACGGATTCTAGGTATCTGTGTCTGATGGTTCTGTATAAAGTCAAGACAATTCAGTTTGCATTCAGCCCAACTATGTACAAATATATTGGTAAATAATGGTCTAATGCAGAAAACAACTTGATAATGCTGTTTGGGGCACATTGCAACAAACCTATCAGATTGTGTTATTGATATAAAAAGTAATATAACGTAAATGCCGAGACTGTGGTTTGATGGCAATAAAATGGTTATTAATTTCTGACTTTGAAATATGCAGTCCCATGACTTGTTTCCCAGAATTACAGTTTACAGTGGAGGAGGGAGAGTTATCTGATGGTTGGTCGAGGATTCGGGCCGTGTTCCATATGCAAGTTTACCTAAAGCCCACACGTTCATATATACTCGCTTTATGGAACCGGCCCCGGCTTCTCTAACAAAGAAAGTGCAGTGACTGACTACGATACAAACGCCATCGTCACTTTCCGGATTCTCTCCAGAAGCGAAAGATTCTCAAACAAGAAGTTGGGAATCGTTGAAATGTAAATGCGGACATAACCGACTTGAATTCAGTAGTGACGACAGACCTGCGACACTTCAGGGAAGATAAACACGCGGTCACGTTTTGTCTCCTATTACTAAACTAGAACACAATCAACGCTAAGATATTTGAGAAGTCTGACCCCTAAAATAGGAAAGACTATTATACTAGTCATGGCATGAAAAGCTGTTCAAACATTTACAGATACACAGATTTGTAAATGTTGATTTGAGACTGTATTCATCTGTCCCATAGCTGTGATTGCCCTTTGGTGGTTGGGTTGATAGTTTGAAATTGGCCATTTAGTTAATTGTTCCAACAGTGAGAACCGAACTCGTCCTTGTGTGATGAAGAGTCGAGAAAGTATTCCTCAATTCAGTCCCGCATAATTAGTCAAAATGCGATTGAATCTTGTATTGCTTTTCATGTCAATAATTTACAGTTGATCTAAAAGTATGACAGAGAAAGCATACTTGCCAACATTGTGCATCATTCTGAATCATTCTGTAAATTACAGTCAATTGCATGCGTGTGTTGTGGACTTGGATTTGCTTCCGCATGATGGCGACAAAGTGTTCATTCGGATCAGAAAGACAAGGTATGTGTAAAAAAGACCGACCTGCAAAACATTATTCTAAAGGTAGCCAGGCTGCTAGCTGTAGTGTTTACCCAGCCGTGCATCTCCGCGACACGGTGATTCGAGCATAACCTACGGATTGGTTTCATATTACTGGTAAGTATCTACAAATCATTGATAATCAATTGGTTTAGTCAACTATGACATTAACCTACAACATTCACACTGCCTGCTAGCTCAACACTGGCATCCAGATGTGTTACAGTGAGCTAGCTAACGCGCATTCACTGAACGTAAACTAGCTTGATGGGTAACATTAGCAGTAGTAGCTAGCGGACTAACAGCAAATATAGACCTTTAACTGGATGCCACGATAGCAGGAAAGCCATCTGATATTTGGGTCTCACTAGAGTGGCAGCTGATCGGATAAGTTGCCCGTATACTGCTAGCTAGCTAGCTTGTTAGCTTTGAATAGACCGTAAAGATCAGGCAAACACGATTGAAGAAGCTTGTATCTAGAATTATAAAGATGAAGCAGACCTATTCTGAAATCTTTTTTTTATGACAAAACAGTCCCGACTTGAGACACAGTTTCATCGTTTGTCATAATACATTACACATTCACGAAACACCGATTCCTGCTCCGATGCAGTCTGTTTCCCCAGGAAAGCCTGTTATTATTCTGGTATAGCTGAATTTACTGTCACTTGTTTCAGACGTGCCTGAGATTGACCATATCCACTCCGGCTAGGTTTTTAAAGACCCAGTTCTTAGGTGTTTGTGTGTGTGTGTGTGTTGCAGACTTTCAACTCTTGTATCTTTCAAGTTGTGTGTGTGTGTGTGTTTCTTGTCTTTCATTATTCATGGACCCCCCTTAGAGAAGATGAGCAGAGACAAAGAGGGTCGGTGAGGGATGGAGGAAGGAAGGGGGGGGGGGGTGGGGGGGGGTTGGAGAAAGAGACCAGAGGAGGGAGGTTGGAGGTGGTAGAGAGAGACATTGTCCAGCCCTGTGCCATCCAGTTCCAAGATGTTGGTGTAACTCTCTCTCTCTCTCCCTCTCTTCCCTCTCAGTCTCTCTTTCCCTATTTCTGTCTCTCTGTCTCCCTCACACTCTGTCACACACACACAGTGGGTTAGAAAGGTGAGGTATAACACAGCTATAAGCTTATCTGCCTCCATCATGACTAGTAACTCACACACACATGAACTCCACCAAACACACACACACACAAACACGCACCATGTACACGTACACACTCGTGGGAGATGAAGTCCCAATAACACCTGTAATTTAGAAAGCATGGTTGCATAAGCCACAGATGCTCTCTCTTTCTCTCTTTTACTTCTTTCTCTCTCTCTCCCTCTCTCTCTCTCTCCCTCTCTCCCTCTCTCCCTCTCTCCCTCTCTCCTTCTCTCTGTGGGATAGAGTCCTGGAGGAATTGTTTTTCCCATGTGGTAAAACCTTACGTTAGTATGTGAAATTGCGCCAGATGAATTGTGTGTACAACAGAAGGTTTGTTTTCCTTTGTGTGTAGTAAAGTATCTGTTATCATGCAGGACATCATGGTATGTGCAGTGTTAACTAGCCAACTGCTTTAAGCCTGATCTGATGTGTTTGACCGCTACTTTGCAGGTGTCTTTGGGTTGATCGAACATTCAGATCTTTGACAGCAGACATTCCTTGTGTGTGTGTGTGTATGTGTGTGTGTGTGTGTGTGTGTATGTGTGTGTGTGTGTGTGTGTTGTTAGGTTGTGCCCTTTGCTGAATCGACCTAACCTTTTTGTGATGCATAAAAGGTTCCTCAGGAATGACACCCAACTCGTTTTGTCACTTTCTCGCTCTCACGCGCTGTCTCTCTCTCTCTCTCTGTCTGGTTCTTGCTTGATAGCTCTCTCTCACTCTCTCTGCAGCAGTCCTCTGAAGGGGTGGGGCTAGTAGAAGTTGAGGAGGAGCCAATCTTCATGCGTACAGATTGCAGAAGTGGAGACTCATGGATGATGGTTGGTGTCATTCATTTGTTTATCATTTATCTGACTTTTTATAGATGACTGTTTATGAGCGTTAGGGTCTAGTGTAATAGGCTACTTTAGGTCCTAGAAGAGCCTAAAGTAGTCTGAAAAGTAATATTTCTGTTTATGTCTGAGATGTGGTTACTTAGTGATCTGGCTTGTTAACACAGGCTATTCCTTGACCACTAGAATGCAGTAGCCTACAACAGTACTTTATAGCTTTGGCCTAAAAGGAGTTATGTTAGCTTGGAAATCTGTCACCATGGATACAAATGTTGTGCGATCTTATTGTGTGTGTGTGTGTCAGGTCAGTGTGAGAGGGAGGGGCCTCTGGTGTCAGAGGGTCTTCTGTGGGTCGACCTCCAGAACAATCTGTCACATGATTCAAACGGACGATCACCTGACCAGAGACCGTCAGAAGAAGAAGAAGAGGAGGAGAGCAGCAGGAGGAGGGGAGGAGGAGGAGGAGGAGGAGAGGTGCTTCAGCAGGACTCCCTCAACAACAACGAGGATGAAGAGAGGGATGTGGATCATGTGATGTCGGAGGAGGAAGAGGGGGGGGAGGAGTCAGAGAGTAGCAGTGTGACTCGTGGTCAGTCACCTGACACGCTGATGACAGACTCCTCCTTCTCAGACACAGGTATCAACAGACACACGCACACACGCACAGACACACACACACACACACACAGATACACACACACACACACAGAGACAGACACACACGTCATTGCTCAGACAGAGT
Organism: Plecoglossus altivelis; assembly: GCA_036571765.1. Lineage (NCBI taxonomy): Eukaryota > Metazoa > Chordata > Actinopteri > Osmeriformes > Plecoglossidae > Plecoglossus > Plecoglossus altivelis. Next base: position 3,481,909 of record BROE01000010.1, on the reverse strand, counting down.
AGAAGGGACATTAGCATTAGGTAGGTGAAGCCAGACAGGGGTCAGCCTGGCTAATCTTCGCTTGTAACTGTATTACCTTAGGTTACCCAACTGTCGGGACTTAGCCGTGTGTGTGTGTGTGTGTGTGTGTGTGTGTTTGTTTGTGTGTTTGTGTGTGTTAAATGGTTAGTGGACCAGATTAGACTGAATGATGTCAGAGTGACCACGTGAACTATGACAAATAAGAGGGAGAGAGAGAAAGGGGAGTGGGGGAAGAGGCAGAGTGTGTTGGATGAAAGAGGAGAGAAGGAGAAAGGCAGGAGGCTGTGGAGGAGGAGGATGTGGCGCAGCAGCGACGGTGACCCTGTGAGTGGCCACACTGTCGTCCCACCTTCTTCCGTCTCTGCTGAGCAGCCTGGAGGCCAGACGGCCCGTTGGCGGGTTAGCGTGTTAGCGTGTTAGCCGAGTCATTCTGACAGCATCCACTTAGAGTCTGTTAGCTCGCTGCTGCTAGCCATGTTGTCATCTGCTTGTCACAGCGTCTCTTGTTAACCTCCTAGCTAAAAGCTAACGTAGCGGAGAGGATGGGAGAGGAGACGTGTGTGTGTGGTGTGTGTGTGAGTGAGCTACTTGACTCTCTGAGCTGAGCTGAGTGGAGTGGAGTGGCTCGTTATTGTGTTGCGTCACCACCAGCACTGGCCACAAAATGAAATTCTTCAGGAAACACAATAAAGGATCTGTTGAGTAGGAGGGTGTGGCCTGACTCCTGTTCCTGTTGCCTCCACACACACACACACACACACACACACATCACACACACATCATGGTTTTGCTGGCATAACATGCTATAATTTTGTTTGTTTTTTTATAAACTTTTTTGAACTCATTTGATGCTGTCTAAATTTCTCTTTCTTTGTCTCGCGTGCTCAAACTGTAGGCAGTCTGGTGGAGTTCCACGCCTCTGTTTCTCCAGAAACTACAGATCCCATCAGCCCCGTCACCATAACTCGAGAGGAACTCCCCCAGAGTGACGCCTCGCACCCTGGACTCCTCACCTGCACTGCTCAACACATCACCTCCACTGTGGGACCCTTCACCTCTGCCGTGGGACCTATCACCTCTGTTGTGGGCCCCTTAGCTTACATTGTGGAGCCAGGCAGCACCACAGGACTCATCACCTCCACCGTGGGTCCCATAGCTTCCATTGTGGAACCAAGCTGCACCGTAGGACCCATCAGCTCCATCACAGGACCCATCATCTCCACCGTGGGGACCAGCAGCACCACAGGACCCATCATCTCCACCGTGGGGACCAGTTGCACCACAGGACATATCCCTACTCCTGCCCTCCTGGCTTGTCTGCAGGATCTTGGTGAACGTGGAGATGACACACACCTGCCGCAGTACCTGCACCAGGTGATCCACAGCCTCTGCCACACACCTTCTGTGTGTGTGCTACTGTGTGTGTGTTTACTGTGTGTGTGTGTGTGTGTGTGTCTGACGTGGCACGTACACTCTGCTGCATGACAGAACATGTGACAAGGTGTGACAGAAAGTGTCATCTTGATTAGTATACCTACAAGACAGATGGGCTACCTGCTGAGAACTAACATACCTGGAAGGTAGACCGACACAAACACACACACACACACACACAGACTTGAAGGTCATCTGTTAACCAAACATGTAAGAGGGCAACACACACACACATATGGAAGGAGACAGGATGGGTGGGGGTGGAGGCAATAGAGGGGGGTAGAGAGAGAGAGAGACAGAGGGAGGGAGAGAGGGAGGGAGAGAGAGCGAGAGAGAGAGATAGAGAAAGAGAGAGGGAGAGAGAGGTAAAGAATGAGCAAGTGTAGGTTGTTGGTGACTGGTTGTTACGTGGAGGAACTTTATACAGAGTTTTATAGTGATTAAAGACAGCTTATACACACTGAGGCAGAACTGTTTAAGCCTCTTTTCTTTTTCCTTACACTCTCCTCCCGCCACCCCCCCCCTCTCTCTCTCTCTCTCTCTCTCTACGCTTTCACTCTCCCAAACACACAGTGCAGAACTGTGTAGTGAATTGAACCACAATTCACATTTATGGTGATTTATGGCAGAGAGGAAAGGAGAAAGAGGGAGGGAAAGGTCAGTGGGTTGGTACCGCCCTCTTACTTCATCAGAGCGAGCAGTCGCCCCCCCTTCGCTCTCTCTGTCTCTCTCTCTCTCTCTCTCCCCCTCTCTCTTGCTCTATCCCTCTCTCTGACTCACTCAGTGGTCCTCACTTTCTCTCTCACACACAGTGGCCACACATCCCTGTTTTCTCGCGCTCTCTTTCTCTTTTTTTATGTTACGTTAACTTGGGAAGACAAGTCACTGAAGAGGTAGCCTGTCTCTCTGCCCATCTGTCTGCCTGTCTGTCTGTCTGTCTGTCTGCCTGCCTGCCTGCCTGCCTGTATGTATGTATGTTTGCCTGCCTGCCTGCCTGCCTGCCTGCCTGCCTGTCTGCCTGTCTGCCTGTGGATGTGTCAGGCCCTGGGGGTGTACTGCTCCACTCTACAGGTGTGGGGAAACTTGGAGAACTTGTCTCTATCTCTCTCTCTCCTTTACTGTCTCTCTTCCTCTCCCTCCTCCTCTCCCTCTTTCTCCTTAACTGCCTCTCTTTCACTCTCTCTCACCCTCTCTCTCTAGCTCTCTCTCTCTCTCTCTCTCTCTCTCTCTCTATCTCCCTGCCCTCTCTGTGCTGTTTGCTGTCCTAGCTAGAGAGAACTTTAACCTGTCAGATGTTGCCGTGAGCCTTGTCAATCATTTCTGCTTCCCAGT